>JADWQK010001253.1:0-372341 GCA_017933935.1 Sesamia nonagrioides | reverse complement strand
AATTAATACGAGTTATTATTTATAAGCAGAAATCAAAAAACACAAATTAGAAGTATATAAAGTAACTAAGTGACAGGCTAACATAGCAACCACAATGAGATATAATCATAGAGGCCAGCATCTTGTAAAACCTTAAAGAAGGTGCGTAGCCATACTTCTTAACATCCCGTCTTGTTTTTGTAGCTATGCTAAGCCTCCAAGAGCACTCAACTCTTTTATTCGCGGCTTAAACAACGGCTTGGTAAGAAAATCTGCTAGTTGCCTTGCTGCTTCCACTTTTAGAACAGTTAATCTCCCCATGGTAACACATTCACGAACAAAGAAATGACGAATCTGAATGTTTTTCGTCCTTTGATGACGTTCAAAAGGTGGGTCATGAGCCAAGCGTATCGCAGACTCACTGTCTAAGTAGAGCTCTGCAAGAACTTCTCCAGTTACCATGAACTGCAATATTCTCTTAAGCCATAGTATTTCTCTTGCTGTTTCACTTGCAGCCACTATCTCAGCTTCTGTTGAGGATATCGCAACTGTTTTCTGCCGTTTACTCTGCCAGGTGATCGCTCCTTTCGAATATAGGCAGATCATTCCTGAGGTCGATTGTCCCGTAGTAGGATCTCCTCCATGATCTGCATCACTGTAGCTTTGTATACAGTTTGTCGCAGTGGAAGATTTGTATGTAATACCATGATTGATGGTTCCCTTAATGTAGCGTAGAATCCTCTTCACTCTCGCCACATCCTCAAGACTGGGATCGTCTAACTTCCTTGAGACAACACTGATGGCATAAGATATATCCGGTCTTGTCCCAACAGCTAGATATGAAAGTGCACCAACTGCTTGTCTGTATGGAAATTCAGTTGATGTTTCTTTCTCCTTTTCTCGTACACTAGCATCTTTGACTATAGGTGTCACAGCAGCTTTACAGTTATGCATGTTAAACCTCTCTAAAATGCGTTGAGCGTAACCCTTTTGATCAATTTTTATTGACCCATCAGTCTTTCTTTCTATTTCTATTCCCAAAAAGTATGACCCAGGTTTTATTGTAATTTTGAAACGCTGTTTCAATTCACTTAAAAAACTTTCAGTCTCTTTTGGGCACGCAGAAGCGATCAATCCGTCATCAACGTGTAACGCAAGAATCAGCTTCTTTTCTTTGCTGTCTTTGTTTCTAACGAAGAGATATGGATCACTCTCGGGTTGTTTGAATCCAATCTTTAAGATATGTTCAGTAATGCAGCTATTCCAACATCTCGGAGCTTGCTTTAGACCGTACAAGCTCTTTTTGAGTTTGCACACTTTACCCGATGTATCAGGGTATCCTTCAGGAGGCTTCATGTAGATCTCCTCATGCAAGGTTCCATACAAGAACGCTGTAGATACATCGAATTGTGACAATGTCAAATTCTCTTGGGCAGCAACACTCAAGACAGCCCTTATCGTGCTTGTTTTTGCCACGGGACTAAATGTCTCGTAGTAATCTAAGCCTTTTTTCTGCGAATAGCCTTTTATTACTAGACGGGCTTTATATTTATCGACCGTCCCATCTGGATTGGTTTTGATCTTATAAATCCATTTACAGGAGATTGCTTTCCTCCCTTTCGGTAAGTCCACCAAATCCCATGTACAATTTTCTTTTAATGATTTAATTTCATCGTCCATCGCTTCACACCATTTTTCAGCTTCAAAGCTTTTGACAGCTTCTTTATATGAAGTCGGTTCTGTTGGTTCATTGGATTTACCTTGTGTACGACAGACGTTACAAACAAAGTCTCGATATCTAGCTGGAGGTTTTAGGTTGTCTCGATTGCGTAGAGTCATTCTGCTCTCATTCTCAGTTTGAACAGACTCTTGGTCATCCTCAATTGCATCATCGTAAACATCTTCACTTCCAGTTTGAGAACCTTGTGTAATGTTTCCGTCTTCATTGTTTCCAATATCCAAACTTTGTTCTGTCTCAGCATTTTCATCAGGAACAACGTTTTCATCAACAACTACTTCCTCTTCGCCATTGACTGTATCATTGTCATTGACTGATGCCTCTCCGACATCAAAGTGCTCGTTAGAACCATAATGGAATCCCAGAAAATCAAGGTGGAATTTTTGGCTTTCTGACTGGCTGCAGCTTCTTAGAGACTTCGGCTGTATATTAATAGACTTCGGTTTAATATCTAGCACATTTTCAGTTTCTCTAAGCAAGGGGTACTCTTCGAAAATTACATCACGTGATCGGATTAATTTGTGATGTTCTTCATCCCAAATACGATAGCCTTCGTTATTGTCATAACCAACTAAAATTCCTTTCTGCGCCTTTTTGTCTAGTTTCTTCCGTTTTTCCTTAGGAAGATGGGGGTAGCATGTAATTCCAATCACACGCAAATGTTTCACTCTTGGCTTCTTACCGTGCCATGCTTCGTACGGTGATTTTCCATCAGGTCCTGGTCCCGTTCTATTCAGGATATAGACCGACGTCAAAACCAATTCAGCCCATAACGGCGCTGGCATTTCTCTATGGGCGTACATCATAGCCCGAGCCATTTCTACAACAGTCCTGTTCTCTCGCTCAGTAGGATTTTGTTGTGGAGTATAAGGCATCGTCAACCTATGTAAGATACCTTCTTTTTGAAGTATTCTACGAACATTCCCATTATCGAATTCTCCTCCATTGTCGCTCAAAATTTCTTTCACTTTAACCCCTGCTGACTTAACTTCAGCTAGCATCAGTGACAGCTTTTGATAAACTTCCGACTTGTTTTGCATTAAATATATCCAACGATACCCGGTATAAACAT
This sequence comes from Sesamia nonagrioides, assembly GCA_017933935.1. Lineage (NCBI taxonomy): Eukaryota > Metazoa > Arthropoda > Insecta > Lepidoptera > Noctuidae > Sesamia > Sesamia nonagrioides. The sequence goes on along the minus strand of JADWQK010001253.1, from coordinate 369,552 downwards.
CTTTGAATAGCACAAAGTATCTATTCTTAGCATATGAATAAGGGAAGGGACCGCAAACATCTGTACAGATCAGCTCACCTGGTTTTGTTGCTTTCTCTCTGGCTCTAAATTTTAGCCGATGAGACTTACCATAAATGCAACCTTCACAGAGTTCATGGCTGTTTTCTGTTTTTATGTTCAATTCCTTTTCCAAAAACTTCTTTACATGTGACTTATTCTGGTGTCCAAAACGCTCATGGTAGAGTTGAATCAGGTTTGGCGTAGATAACTGATTTACTTCAGCAGGCTTTAAACATCTCATTTGCAACCGATAGAGATCACCATGCTTATCTCGCGTACCAATCAGTCGCTTATCACCATCAACTTTGAAAATGCAAGTCGTTGGAGTTGATTCAAATGTACTGTTTTCAATAGAATCATGTGCCGCAAGTACAGAAAAAAGATTTTTTGAAATGGTGGGTACATACCATACATCCTTAAGTAAAATTTGTCTTACTTCACCATTACCTATTTGTGCTTCTCCTCTAATGGACCCAATTCCTATAGCTTGAATTTCATTCCCATTAGCTCCGCGTACTGTGTGCTTGCTCTTGAAATGGCTGTATTCGACAAAAAGATCATCTCTATTTGTTACATGGCTGGTTGCCCCATTATCCACATAAAAATTTATTGAATCTTTGCATTCATTTCCAGTGATGGATAAAATTGTCATGTTGACATTCTTAGTGTCCTTCTCTGACTTCTTTGGCCTTCCATCACTAATCCATTTCTCACATTGTTTTACAAAGTGACCGAGTTTTCCACAGTATTTGCACTTTTTCTTATTTTTCTGTATCTTTTGCTTGTTTTCATTAACGTTGCTTACTTTTCCATCCTTCTTTTTTGTCTTTACCCACAAGGCTTCGGCACTGGTGCTGCCTCCATCTTGTTCTTCTTTGACTTTTGCAAGAACTTTCTCATGTGAACACAGTTGGACAGTAAGGTTGTTAACGGTGCGTTCTTCTTTCGTCATCAATAACCAACTTGATTCAAACATCACGTATTCCGGCGGCAGAGTATCAAGAATTTTGTAGATCAACAATATGTCTGGTAAATCCTTTTTAAGGTTGAGCGCTCTGTGTAGTTCATGCCACAAATTCTTCAGCGTCGAAATATGTGCCGCCATATCGTGTGTAGCATCTTTCTTGTATGAGAAAAAAGTTTTGCACGTCGTGTAGCTTTGGTCTACGACACAACCTCCATATAGTCTCTGTAGTTCATCCCAAATTTCTTTTGAATACGTAAAACGCATCATTTTTTCTATTATGTCATCAGGTAAATTTGACAAAAGCAAGACAGACACAATACTGTCTAATTTGTCATATTCTGCTACATCTACTTCATACCTCGTTTTCTCTTCAGGTGTGGCATTTGGCATAAGCATTGGCCTCGGTTTCGTACCTTCCAATAAATCTTTTGCCCCAGGTATACCTTTAAGCACCATGAAAATTTTAAACTTCCACGTGTTAAACTTTTTGGCATCTAGATCTCCAATTCGCACCTTCGAAACCTCTGCAATTGACTTGTCCATCTTCACTGCAGGCCTACCGAACCTTTGCTAACGGTTCTTACGAATTTTCGGAGTATGTTAGACTTGCCCTTATTATTTTTCTTCGAAAAATAAATTTGCCAATAAGAAACACCCGCAATTCAATTCGTAAATTTATTCTCTGCTACCATTTTAACGAATAAATAAGAACTGCTTGTGAAAATTAATACGAGTTATTATTTATAAGTAGAAATCAAAAAACACAAATTAGAAGTATATAAAGTAACAAAGTGACAGGCTAACATAGCAACCACAATGAGATATAATCATAGAGGCCAGCATCTTGTAAAACCTTAAAGAAGGTGCGTAGCCATACTTCTTAACAGTCATGTCATTTTTGATTTTTGTTCTATTTCTAGCTGCATTGTACAATTCAAATATTGTTTTTCTTATTAATATTTGAATCAAAATGGATGTATTTGAAGAAATAGACCATTATGATAATTTATTTAACGATAATTTTAGTAGATTAAACTTAGTTTGAAGATGTGGTGAAAAATAAGTTATTAAATTTTTGATTGAGTTATGCCTAAATAGTAAATTGTATTTATAGTAACAGGCTGTGTGAGCACACTTTTCTTCATATAAATGTGTGATTGTGCTGTTCTGGATCAACACATAACCGCTATATCCTAATTATTTGGGTTCTTAAAATGCATTTTATTCAATCTTATCTTGTGAATGAAAAGATCTATTAATTGGATATAGGATTAATCAGGGATGCTCAAACAGGAGGCTCAGGAGGTTTGAAGAGAATAAGTTCATGACAAATAGTGCATATTAATGTGTTATCCCATGGGAAAACTTAGGACGGCAGCTCCAAGGCCCAGAACGAAGGAAAAGCCATATTATGGCAGTCACACAAATAACAAGAGTCATTTTGTAGAAACGATTTATTGTGATGTGTAATAACGCTACATATTTGTTATAAATTCTTTATTTTAAGTTTTCCAATTATATCTCATGCCACTCCCATTCCACATCTTTACACATGTAGCTTGAGCTCCTCCGTCACCATACTCCCCGTCCTTGCATCAGGTTAAATGGTAGGTGATGGGTGACTTTCATATGAGCATTCAAACTTGGACCTGTAAACAAACAAATACCATATAGTTAATAAAATACACTATAACCGAATTGCAACGGCAGAAATAAGTAATATAAAATAGACAAGAACATACATACATTTCTAAAATATGAAATTAATGTTAACAAGCATTAAGGGAATGAATGTACATATTGTATATCTTGTATTGGCTACTGTTTTCAACATTCATTTGGTTAGTTTAATTAAATTAGTAAGTAGAGGTATATATTCAGAGATAAATACCTTTCCTTTTTTACTCCAATTAAGAGCTTATTGTTTTCATATTCATTGCTCCTTTAGGGGTCCTTTTTCTGTCTTCTCCGTTTCCATTAGAGTTACTGCGATTCATATATTGTAATATACACTGTTTGATCCTGTAGAATACATTGTATATCATGGAATTCGAATTGGATGGCGTGCAACAAGAGAGGCCTATATCCAGCAGCGACAACTTTAGCGTGATGATGATGACGAGTACATAGCAAATACAGAGAAGAGAAACAAACTTATAATTATTTATCAAGTTTCTAAAAAATGTTTACACTTTTATCGAAAGTTGATTACATAAAACTGTCAAAGTCACGATCACGACGACCCACACCCGTATTGTTATATTTTTTTTTTTTTTTTTTTTTTTTTATGGCACTAGAGTATCTTTGTGCCAATGTCAATGTGGTTAAAAAGGTAAGGAAACAGACAGGAGGAATATCAAAACATCAAGGAATGATTTATATGATCAGGAAAGGTAAGGTTATTAAACAAATTTAAAATACATAAAATATTTAATAATAAAAGTAAGGACATATTATGATATAGGTAGGTAGGTAAGTATTTAGATACAATCTAAACTTTAATATTATTATGTATAATAAAAGAAGATAATAAACTATGATAAAGAACAGGATTTGAAATGAGGCAAGTTATACTAGTAGGAAGAGGAACATGAGCGGATAAAAGCTGTTGGAAAATCAAGGAATGGTCGTACTGAGAACAGGAAAAAAAGATGTGGTCTAGGTCTCCCACATCCTCCCCACACTCACACAAATTACTTTCCACGATTCCTAATCTCGCTAGATGGGAAGGAGTACACACATGTCCAAGACGCATACGTATAATAATAGAAGTGCAACGTTTGTCCATTTTCACCTTAGAAAACCAAGGCTTCAAAGGAATAGAAGGCTGGACATTAAAATAATGTCTACCCTTCACTTGAGCGCTCTCTATCCATAGGCTGTTCCATGATTTCTGAAGATGAACTTTAGGCAGAGTCAACAGATCGTAACAGTAATTTGTGTAGGGAAATAAATCACCACAAGTAGAAGCATTCTTAGCTATCTGATCAGCCCTTTCATTACCCACAATGCCGCTATGACCAGGGATCCAAGAAAAAACAACAGAATATCCTCTAGCTTTGCATAATACAAGCTTCTTTCTAATTTCAAAAATTATAGGATAGTAAGGTTTCATTTTAAATGGAAATTTATCTAACGTTTGCAGAGCACTTTTAGAGTCTGTAAATATAATAGTTTTGCTTAATTTACCAAGCAATATATATTCTACAGCTTTCAACAAGCCAAAACACTCTCCAGTAAACACAGATGACTCTGGAGGCAACTTAGTCATTTGTAATATATTGTACTGTTTGTGTATGACTCCAACACCGACACATTCATTAGGACCAATCTTTGACGCATCAGTATATATATGATGCCATTCACTCCAATTATTTACATGTATATTGAAATTAAATTGAGTATTCGCCTCCACATCATGTTTACCAACACCAGTGTTGTAGCATATACTAGGTTCAATCATTAAAGAATCAAAGTCACACACAAACAGCGGCAAAGAAATGGAGCGATGAATATGTGATTCTATGGACATAATTTTCCGGAAGCTTTTGATGAGACATGGGATGGCCTTATGGGTCCAATAACGAGAAGACTGAATAAGGTTATTTAAAGCATCCAGTTTATGAAAAAGGAAATGATTAGAAAATTGCATGGCTCTGATGAGAAACCTATCAGCTAAATACTGTCTCCGAAGGTGAAGAGGAGGCTCCCCGCATTCCACCTGTAAGCCGTTAATGGGGCTAGATCTCATAGCTCCACTCATAATCCTTAGTGCTTTTGATTGTATAGCATCAAGTTTTTTAAGACCTTTAATACTGCCACCATCTAATAAAAATGTTCCATAATCAAGTACACTTCTAATAAGGGCATCATATAAAAGTTTTAAACAAAATGTGTGTGCACCCCACCATACACCTGAAAGACATCTCATCATATTCAGAAGCTTCTCGCATTTAGCACTTATGTAATCAAAGTGGGGTAATCCTGAAAGTCTGCTGTCTAATATTACACCCAAAAATCTAGCTTGATTCTTTTGTGGCAATATTTCATTATTATAACTAACTGATACAGAAGGGATTGAACGCTTTCTTGAAAATATTACTACTTCACTCTTAGTTGGTGACAAGTCAAGACCATTCTTATTCAACCACTGATTTAACAGCTTAAGGGAGAATGTCAGAATGTTACAAGCTTTTGTGATATCTCCATCAATATCATATAGCAACAAATCGTCAGCATATTGCAGAACATTTACAGTATTTTGGAGAGATGATTCTAAATCATATACATAAATATTATATAGAAGCGGACTAAGTACACAGCCTTGGGGTAAACCTCTATGTAGAGTACGAGATATTTTAAAATTATTAACTTCCAAAGAAATTATTCTTTCTGATAAAATATTCATAATAAAATTTATTAAAATATGAGGAACACACAGCTCGTCAAGCTTCTGTCGAAGAATTAAAATATTAACATTATCATATGCAGATGATATGTCCAAGAAAGCTGCTACTACATTTTTGTTAGTGGTGAAGGCAGTTCTGATATCAGTGGTGAGAATACTAATGCTGTCCATTGTACTTTTGCCTTTCCTAAATCCAAATTGACTATTAGACAATTTTTGATTACTTTCAATAAACCACTCGAGGCGATTTTTAACAAGGTGTTCAGCTATTTTTGCCAAAACAGATGATAAGGCAATAGGCCTGTAAGAAGTAGCGTCGTCTGAGGGCTTGTCTGGTTTTAAAATAGGTAATATTTCTTGACTACGCCATGAAGACGGAATTTTACCAGATAGCATAATATCGTTAATTAACTGTAAATAAAATTCCAATGGCTTATCATTTAAATGGGTTATAAAGGAGTAGATTATGCTATCTTGACCTGGAGAAGAATCTCTTACACTGGCTAGAACTCCTTTTAATTCGGTCATAGAAAAAGGCAAGCCTAAAGGAGAACTATTAGAATTTAACATAGAATAGGGTGATACACAAAGAGATTCTTCCGGTACTGTAGGAGGAGCCAAGCGGTCTAAAAAGGCATCAGCCATAGAATGTGAAAGAGAAGCATAGGAAGATTGATTAAATGCAGATCGAAAACGTTTTATGTTACGCCAGACTAATGAAGGGCTTGTATTAGGAGAGAGTGAAGAACAAAAAGCTTTCCAGCCTTGTTGTTTCTTCTCTCTAAGTAATTCACGGGTAGATTTAACAGCAGTCTGTAGCAAAAGTAATTTCTCATCACTCATATCACAAGCATATTCCTTCTCAGCCATTTTTCTTCTATGAACAGCTTCAGCGCATTCCGAATCCCACCACGGAGGAAAAGGAATTTTCCGTGAGGAATTATCCTTGATAGGAAAAATCTCATCTGCTGCATCGATAATGCACTTAGCAAAAGCTGTAGCTCTATCCAACTCATTCAAGTCAGGTATTTGTGTGATCTTGAATTCCACTCGGGTCTTGTATGTGGACCAGTCGGCATCATACAACTTATGTTTTATACGAGGTTTGGGTTTTGGTGTATTTCTACCCTTAATAGGAGATGTGATAATTAAGGGAAAATGATCACTGCCAAAAGTAGATGTTAGAGGCGACCAAGACATTAATGATGCCAAAGAGGGTGTACAAATAGACAAATCAACAGCACTAAAGTTCTCATTAGGGTTTGTGCGCCTCGTTGGAGCACCAGTATTTAACACACAAAGATTAAAAGAGTCTAAAATTTCCAATAAATATTCTCCATCACTATTAGTGATGGTACTACCCCAAGATTGGTGATGAGAGTTAAAATCTCCAAGCAGTAAAAATGGTGTGTCTATACTAGACAGCAACAATTTTATTTCATCAAAAGCAGCGACAGAAGGCTTGGACAGATAAACTGAAATGATAGTAATATTGTCAACATAAACTCCTACAATATTAATATCATCACGGTTACGAGGAGGAAAAGTTATTTGAGAAAAAGACACAGTATTTTTGACAAGAATGGCGACACCACCATACCCATCAGCTCTGTCTTCACGTATACAAGTGAAACCAGAAATACCAAAAATATAACCTGGCTTTAGCCATGTTTCTGACAAAACTATAATTAAAGGATTAAACTTATTTATAAGGTAAATTAAATCACTCTTTTTAGGTACTATACTCCGACAATTCCACTGAATAATTTGGTAATCCATTATTGATATCAACTGTTTGTTTTAAAAACTCATTTAGAGTGGCAACGTCGGACGGTTTTAAAATATTTGAATTACTATGAAGCAATGCACCAAGAATGCTCAATATTAAATTTAATATCTGCGAATGTTTCAAGTTTCCATCATCATCTGATTTTGCTTTTAAACCACAACCATTAGCCGGGGTAGGAATTTGACCTTCTTTAATAATTGCATTATGAGCAGCACAGTCAAAACCCTTGGAAAACTTAGGAAGTGACCGAGGTTTCAGAAAAACTGTTTTATTATATGAAACAGGATTAGCATTGCTAGAATTTGGACTTGCATTCTTATTATGTGAAGCTGGTTTAACTGGGGTACTTAAAGCATTCGCATATGACTTAGACACTGGAGGGTGTAGTTTACATGCTTCCATATAGGAAATGCAGTTGTGTGCCATTGTATGCTTAATTTCTTTCTGGCGATTAAATTCTGGACAAACTTTGCTAGTAGCAAAATGAAAACCATTGCACATAATACAAACAGCCGCATCATCCTCAACTGAACATGAATCGCCTGTATGATTCTGACTGCATTTAAAACATCTTGGTACAGAACGACACAATGCTTTGGTATGTCCATAGCGGCAGCACTTATAGCACTGAATAGTGGGAAATGTGTAAATATCAACAGGAACAGAGTTAAAACAAACAAAAACTCTCTTTGGAAGGACTTGTCCATCAAAGGTAAGAACTACTGATTGAGAGGGCTTCCATGTAGTAGATTCAGTGGTGGTAACTTTGTAATTGAGACGCCTAACTTTTAGCACTTTACCACAGCCAACAGGTACTGACACATTTTCTATAATTTCTTCCACAGACCAGTCATTAGGGATACCTCTAATCAGTCCTATCCTTGTCACACTAAAGGTGGGAATGAACGCCTTAAAATTGTATGTAGATAAATTTTTATTTCCAATAAAATCATTAGCAGCACTGTGAGTAGTGAAAGCCACAGCACATCTGTTCCTACCTATTCTTTTCACACTACCTGGTATTATATACTGAAATTTATTTTTCTTTAAAAAATTGCCAAAGGCCATGGGATGTAAGGTAGTACTAGTATTTGAGGATGCTTCTATTTTTTGTACATGGACTACATACGGTTGCAAATCTGAAGCAAGGTACTCTTTCCTACCAAGAGATGGTTGAGGGATTTTTGCAGTAACATTATCCACACTACTTTGATGTTTTGTTTCAATTAAGGGTTGAGAGCCTGAGCCTGATATATGGATGTGAGGTTCCTCAACAACATCATTTGAGGTAATAATGCATTGGCATTGTGTTGTATCACTGCTATCAGTAGAATTCCTTTTCTTTTTCCTACGCTTATTACAATGCTTGCAAACAGACCTAGGTTGATGGCGAACCCTTTTACGTGTTCCTTCGCTTTTTGAAGTAGACACTTGAGAAATATCCGTATCCATTCCACTCAAATCATCGGAAATAGTCACATAACTTGCGACAGGGGGATCCAGGCATAAGCCTGAACCCCCTGGCTCCAAGTCAGGAGGGTCGTTCATACACTAATAGTAAAATATATACACTTACCAAAAACTCAGCAAAGTATACAAAATAACACAAAATATACAAATATCAAACTACAATAAATATGTACAAACTAAACTACAACCTCAACTGATCAAAATAAATAAGAAAAGTTAAAAATTAATTTTGCAAAGAAAAAACACTCCCGCCTTTTACGAAGTTTCCCGCGCTTTTTCTATTGTTATATTCTTGGGCACGAACGACAGTTAAAACTAGGCATGAGACCGATATATCAAAACGAATTCAAAATCCGATTTCATACAAAAATCAGTTCGTATCGATTTCTCAAACTTGAAGATTGGATTTCTGAAATCTAACCACCAAACCAAATCAAACGCAAACGTATCGACTCGAATCGATTTTGTTAGAAATTCGCTTTCTCTCTTTCTAACTAAACGTAACTTAGCGGAGTAAAAAAGATAGCGCGAATTTTGTGATTTGGATTTCGCTCCTAGAAATTCGCTCTCTCTCTTTCTAACTAATTGTAACTTAGGGGAGTAAAAAAGATAGCGCGAATTTTTGATTTGGATTTCGCTTCGGAATCACAAGCAAACGAAAACTGTCAGTTTGCGTTTGGATTTTGTTAGAAATTCGCTTTCTCTCTTTCTAACTAATTGTAACTTAGCGGAGTAAACAAGATAGCGCGAATTTTGTGATTTAGATCTCGCTTCTCGGAAATTTAAGGGACATTATAATGCGATCTACTTATATCATCTTTACTGCTAAGTATTTTAAGACTAGATTTCAGAGGTTATACGTTGATGTATTTTTGTTTATGGCTCAACATTTCTTGGAATTAGAAAGAAGTGCCTAATGTTTGTGTATGTAATTTTTGACCCTGGTGACAAGTGAGTTATGACATATTACACAATAATATTTTTTTAGTGAATTGTATACTTACATATTTAAGTTACAATTAGGTACATACCTAATTAATTAAATTAAGAAAAAAGGAAAAATAAAGTAAAAAAAAAAAATTGTCAGTAAAATTGTTGTAAATTATCTGCTGATTTTTAAATGCGCCAGAAAATTTTTACGCGTAATCTTAAATATGTTTTTTCTGCTAGTTCTAAGCCTAGATTAAAGCATGAATGAAAACCGCGCAAATTAAAAAAAAAAGCAAAAATTTGAAAATCTGATTTCATCGAAATCTAAGTACGCAAGCGAATTGACGAGGTTTGGCGCTAAGGAAATCAGATTTCTGAAAACGGATTTTGAAATCGTTTTTAAAATCTGAAATCGGATAAATATCAGTTTGCGTTCAAAACCAAAAACGCCCATGCCTAGTTAAAACATTTAAGGAATGAAATAATACAAAAAAAGATTTCTAATAGGTTTAACTTCAATAAAATGTGGGATTTTACTATTCAGGGTTAACAAAACAACGTTCCTTTTATTAATTTTTGGGTTCTTATGGTACAATTATATATTTCTTATTATGTAAATTAAATAAATCGTAAACGAAAACAGACTGATGCATAGACAAAACACATCTCTGCTTGAGGCTCGAATTGAGTCTCGATTTGCTGAGTATAGATTGATTACCGTTCTGGAATAAGAACTATGCTCAAGCACTGATTCTATACTTAAGCAATGATCAAGTGATTGGAGTTTAAACTGTACTTGAGTAACGTTCTGTAATACGGACCTTAGAAAGCTGTTGAGTGTGTGTGAGGAATATGCAGCCGATAACGGACTGCTATATAATGTGAAGAAAAGTAAGTGCATGGTGTTTCAGGGTGGGCCTAGGAAAGTTTTGGAAATGCCACCAATAAAGTTGATTGGCTCTCCCTTGGAAAGGGTGGAGATTTTTAAATATTTGGGGCATTTCGTGATTTCTACCTTGAGGGATGATGCAGACATTGAGCGGGAACGGAGGGCGCTGTCGGTCAGAGCGAACATGGTTATCCGCAGGTTTGCTCGGTGCTCTATAGATGTAAAAATAACGCTTTTTAGAGCCTACTGCACTACACTATACACGTGCAGCTTGTGGACTGACTATACGCAACGGTCTTACAGCGCCCTTCGTGTTCAGTTCAACAACGCGTTCAGGATGTTGTTGGCGCTCCCCCGCTATTTTTTTTTTTTTCTAACTTCCGCCCTCTCACTTCTTGCATGGCAAGAAATCTTTTTTGCCTCTTTATATTTTTTCCAGCAGTTACCGCTCCCCCGCTATTGTAGCGCTTCGGCTATGTTTGCGGAAGCGCGCGTGGATTGCTTTCACGCCACTATGCGCAAGAGGAGTGCCTCGCTGGTGCGGCGAGTGCGAAAGCGTCAATTGCTAAATCCTGAACATTCATATCGATACCTTAATTGGCAAATCGGCTAAACAAAAAAAAAACTTTTACTCCTAAAAACACGACAGTGTTTTAGTTAATAGGTATAAAGAGTATGAATTAACATACACAACAATTCGATACCTTAATTCGCAAATCGACTAACTACACTAAATTAACAACGAGTTAAAAAGAAAATCTTTTGTTTACTCCTAAAAATACGATAGTATTTTAAGTAATAGGCATAATGGAGTCTACATTATCAAAAATACTAGCTTACGATATTATCTATCAACGGTATTTAAGATTTTTCCTTAAGTGATGTATAAAAAAAATACAGTTTTAAGCATCTTCTCGTCGCCCACAATGGTGGTTGGTGGTGGTCTTCGTGGTCGCTCACAATGGGCCTCATACGAAGGCTCAGAGTCACACAAAGGGCAATGGAAAGACCTATGCTAGGAGTTTCTCTGCGTGATCGAATCAGAAATTAGGAGATCCGCAGAAGAACCAAAGTCACCGACATAGCTCTGCGAGTCGCTAAACTTAAGTGGCAGTGGGCAGGGCACATTGCTCGTAGAACCGATGGCCGATGGGGCAGCAAGGTTCTGGAGTGGCAGCCACGTACTGGAAGACGCAACGTAGGGAGACCCCCAACAAGGTGGACCGATGACCTGGTGAAGGTCGCGGGAAGCCGATGGATGCGGGCAGCACAAGACCGGTCATCGTGGAAAGCCTTGGGGGAGGCATTTGTCCAGCAGTGGACATCTATAGGCTGAGGAAGAAGCATCTTCTAAAAAAATTGCTTATATAGTAATTAGCCAATTAGGGTATCGATATGTAAGCTTTGACAATTGAATGAAAAAACTGACAATCTATTCTTAGTAAGGAAATCAAGGTTTTGGTGATGGTTTGCAAAGGATTGTTACGTAATCTTTTCAATTCAATCGATAAGTATTTTCGATGAGTCTGTTGTTGATGTTTCTTGATGTTTTGTTGCGTTTGAATCTTTCGCTTGCGCGTTTCCTGCTGTGCCAATATGAAATTTTCAGCTCACCCTTGTATTTTCTGGAGTAACTATGAACAAACTTTCTATATTAGTTACTCTTGATAACGCAACATACACAAATTCTCTTGAGTGACAAACTCCTTGTTATTTGTGAATAGTCATTGCTAAAGCAGAAACCAACGGTAAAAGTTATCTTTTCGCCAATATAGTTTTATTGTTGTTCAGTGGTAATGATGATGCGACGTTGAGCACTTTTATAGGTTGGGGAAAATACATTCAATTCGCATGAGCGTGGCCGACCGACACTGTAATCGCTACAGGGAGATATATATATATATATCTAAAACTTTTTAGTACACTAGCTGCGCCGCGCGGCGTTCACCCGCGTAGGTTTTAATATGTTTTTTATATACTCCGCTCCTATAGGTCGCAGCGTGCGACCTATGGCGGCGGCTATGGACCTGTGGCGTATTATAAGCCTTCCTGGAATAATGGGCTATCTAACGCAAAAAGAATTTTTCAAATCGGACCAGGATTTCCTGAGATTAGCGCGTTCAAACAAACAAACTCTTCAGCTTTATATATTAGTATAGAATGTATAGATAATAAATGCATAATAATGCGCTCAGTTTTCACTTCCTTCGGTCAGTTCCACGACTAATTCTTATTTTCGTTATTGGTTCACTTAGGGCTGTGGCTAGGGTGTTGGTGACGTTTTTCGATATTTGTATTATTGTATCCTGTGATCTATTTCTTCTTTTACAGTTCTGATTTGTAAATGCTCATGTAATTCTGTAGTCTTTATAAACCATGGAGCATTTGATACCATTCCGAGTGCTTTATGTTGAAAACGCTGGAGAATATCCACATTTGAGTTCTTTGCAGAGCCCCACAGCTCAATTCCTTTGTAGATGAGTACTTTGTTTTCTAGTGATACAAGTGTCGTACTTTCTAAAAGCCAGTTTAATTTTCGGATTAGGATGTTAAACTCGTCACGTTTTCTTTATGTGTTATCTCCACGTTTATTTTCTATCGAAATTTATATCAAGGTACTAGCTGTTCCGTGTGGGAGCGCGGCATCTTTTCTGATAGTAAATGTCACGTAATTTGACTTGTTGGACCTAACTTTTATCGATGTGCTTTTGTAGTCCTAGGGAGACCATAGAAGGGTTTTTGTTATTATAGAAAGCAGCCGTATCATCAGCGAAGAGTGCAGAGAGAACCTCTTCTGACATGGGTAAGTCCGCCGTGTATATAAGGTAGTGTTGGACACAACACAGAGCCCTGGGGCACTCCAGCCTGTATGTTGTAGAATTTCGAATATGAATCGCTAACTTTTACTCTGAAGAATCTGCCCTCCAAGTATGACTTCAGTAGTACCTATAGGTTGTGTGGTTGTTGTTTTTCTTGTCTTAAATAACAAGCCTTGGTTCCAGGACAAGCATTTGAGACCTTGTCTAATGCTTGTTGTACGTTGCAGCCGAGGAGTATTTCTTTTGTTTTAGTCCTTCTTATATTTTATTCACCACTCTATGCACCTGCTCCACGGTCGAGTGCCACATTCTAAAACCGAACTGATGTTGTGGGATTATATTGCAGCCTTTTTTTTTTACATTAAGCCTAAGTGCAACAACTTTCTCAAATACTTTAAGATATAAAAGGCTTATTGTCCTATATGACGACACCAGGTGCGGTAATTTTTCTGGGTTTGGGATCATAAATACAGTCTTGGATTTCTTTATCGCTCGATGTGTCGGTATTAGGATTGAATACATCAGCCAAAGGCCTCAGCGCTTTTATCTCATTTCTTGCCCATGTATTATTTTCCATTTTTTAAAGTATGATAATAAGTTTAGCGCATTTTTGCTATGCCTAACGCCTTACGGTGTTCCAAAGCGAGTACTCGTCCAGATTTTCCAATCTGTTTTCTAGGGTCTCATTTTCGATATCTGAAGATATTGCTTCAGATCTGAGGCCGGTCTATAAAAAACTCGTCTGTCAGAAGGATGACGATTGGCATGCCAAACTCTTCTGAGCCTCCATTTTTCCAGAACCTTCCTCCTTATTTCCTTACAAATGTTTTTGTATTCTGGCCTGGTAGGTGTTAGTGTGCATTTCTATGCAGCTGCCTCAATGAGATTTGTTATGTAAATAGCAGCTTTATCAATGTCATTGTCTGTTTTTAATGGGACATTGAGGTTCACGTGACAGGAGGTAATTCACGCAAATCTCCGATAAGGATCACGTCCAAACCACCAAAAACTTTTGTAAACAAGCCAGTCATTTTCTTCAAACGTGCGTCAATCTGTTGTAATAACTCTACTGAAACCATGCTTACTTCGTCAATGATAATAACCTTAACAAATTCAAATAGAGCTCTGTATTGATAAGCTTTATCAATGTTCAGTGGCAATAGCCTTGACAGTGATAGCGTTGTTCCACCAATGGTTGTAGCAGCTTTTCCAGTTAAAGCACACGCAATGTATGCATTAAAAAATCCATCGCTATCAGAAAACCTATTATAAATTTCCAGAAGTGCTTTTATCGCAAACGTTTCACCACTCCCAGCTGGACCAGTCAAATATATATGTAATGGTTCTTGCATTGGCTCGTTAGTTGATATTAAATGGTGCATAGTGTGAAACAAAATTTCTCGCTGCTCCTCATTTGCTTTGCGCAGAAGCGCATAAAAATCGGGATAAGGTAAGACATTTTCTTTCTTTTTAGCAATTGCTCCTAGTTTATTGAACAACGCATGTCGTAAATCAACGTTTGGATTATCATATGATTCAGCAAATGGATTTTCTCCAGGAATTCTACCAACGACGTCATTTATATCATCTCCATTAACTGGAACATTTTCATGGCATAGCTCTCTGCAGATTTCCAATGTTTTTTGGATGTCGAGATTTGATTCGAATTCTTTTCTTCGCTCTAGAATAAGTGCCTCATTTTCTTCGTACATCTGAAGGTATCGTGATTCTGCAAGAATATCCTCTTCTTCATGACGATATGGAAGATGCAAAGTAACCATTTCTCTTCGATACTCGTTATAGTCTCTGGCCATATCATAATTGCGATATCGTATAACTATTGGTTCTTCTCTAAGTGAATATTCACCCTTGTTATTTTTATAATATTTAGCAACAAACTGAGCAAGAGAAATATCCGCTAAATCTTCAGGTCTTTTTTCATACTTATCGAACCAATTTTCCTTCCAAATGTCGGTAGAATCATCTTCTAGTTCGCTTAATTCTTTCATGGTTTTCTTAATTCTTTGCCTTTCAACCGGCCATATGGTTGGTATATAGACTATAAAAGTTGAACTTTTTGACATTGGCTCTCTCAATAAATACCATGCAGCCTCTTGACTTGTGATCTCAGTATGGTTTAATAGATTAATGCCAATATTCTTAGTAATGTCAAATAAATTAAACTCAGGATGTTCATCCATTATTTCAATTATTTTCCTTTGTAAATTACTAACACCTCTGTTAGTTTTATTAACATATTCTACTACGTATGCTGCGCAAGAATATTCTTCAGTGATGAATTGGAAATCAGTATTGGATCTGACAATGTTAAGTATAAATGGATTAAAAGGATTATGCCATTTTTCACAAGGTTCACGTTTTGGAAAAACACGTGGTCTGTTAATTCCTGCTCGAATAATATTGACATATTCTTCATCTGACGCAATATCATTATCATCGTAAAATGATTCAAAACCATTGTATTCGTAATTTTCCAAGTTTCTTCGGATTGCATTATATTTAGCCTTGTACTCTTGGAAATCATCTTCTGTATCTGGCATAGGTGTCAAAATCATGGTTGTCTTAACTGGCATAAATGGTGCATCACATCTACATTTTTGTTGTTGGCTCGATGCTATACCTTTATAGCAAGTAAAAGTATGCTTATGAGTTTGCAATCGGATATTACCAGAAGCCTCTGCAGCAGATACTGATATCAGAAAATCAACAAGATTGATTGCTTTATTGTAATCTCTTCCAAGGGCGTCTTCCGGGGCATTTGCCAACCAAGCTAAAATATGCGCATGTGGACTACCACTATATTGGAATTCAATTCTTTTAAAGTAATGCAAAAGCCTGTATTGTTTGAATGGACTGTACCTTTTTGATTGCAATATTTTTAAAAGAATATTGACTAACTTATTAAAGTATATAGCGCATGTCACGGCATCTTCATTAATAAGAGTGCTTTTCTCAATAAAATGCATATCTGCAGCTTCTTCAGCCGATATATCCGCATTATTTTTCAAATTATGCAACAATTGTAATAACTTAGGCCAACCAATTTCATTAGCGCTTATAGTAAAAAAAACTGTTGGCTTACCAAATTGACGAATCATCGAAAAAACATCTCTTTTTCTTTCTGCCCAATAGTATGCTGAATTCGGAATGGAGCGCAGAAATGCCAAATTAGTTTCAATACACCCATGAATATAATCATCAGATTGTATTTGCTCTTTAGTTATTGTAATACCTTGGCCAACATACTTCAATGCAATTTTAAGAGATTCCTTAATTCTAATTCTCATTATTTTCATAGCCATGTATAACAAGTGTTGAGGAGTTACTCCCCGTCTATCAGACCGTCTAAGTTCACTTGTTGCCATCATGAAGGGTGTGACTGATATTCCATGCCTGAATTCTCTGAATTGTCCCAAATATATTTGTGGAAAAGATAATTCTTCAGCATTTTCATCAAATAGCAAACTCTTTGGAACATGATCTAAAAACAAAGCAAAAGTAAATAAGTACAATTTGTATTTTATATTTGAACTAGCTGCACCCCGCGGATTCACCCGCGTAAGCTTCGAACGGAAAGAGCTCAGTTGATATAAAATAAGCGCCTGTTAAAATAATGGGAGCAATATGTTCCTGCTCCGCTCCTATTGGTCATAGCGGGATGTTTTATAGCCTATGTCCTTTCTGAGGCTCTAGACTATATGTATACTAAATTTCATAACAATAGGTTCAGTAGTTTTGGCGTGAAAGCCGGACAGACAGACAGACAGAGATAGTTTCACATTTATAATAATAAATTAAACAAACATTAAAATAAAAACTACCTTCTGTTGGAGCGGTTCTCAAGTACATGTCGTCGTTCCACATTAATGTTTGCTGCTGTGCAATTAAACTTTCCTCGATGGGTATTTGTTCTAAAATTTTGTTGCCACCATCTTCATCAAAGATAATGTTATTTTCAACTTCATGATTGTTATCATTCATAAAATGCTCATCAACTGAAATGCTGTAGGATTTGTATAGAGGAGTATCTTTTAAATATTGCAACCACATCTTTATATTTCTTTTTTTGATTATACCATACACATCTAAGCTAGCTTTGTGAATTTTTTTTCTTTCAATATGGATTGTTATGGCATGATCATCATCAACTTGTCTTGGTAACAGGTACACCATTGTATTTTCCTCGATTGGAACATTTATTACCTGTCCGTAAATTCCATCTCGACCATGAACATGCCGAAGCCTTCGAATTTGCATAAAGGGAATCCTTGGAGATATAAGTCTTTCAGACACCAAGTCCAAAGGAAAGTCTTTAAGACAGTCTGGGAGTGGTGGATATTTAAATCCATTGTAAACAGATAGTGGTGGAATGTGTTGCTTTTGAATTGATGTAAAGCAAGTCGAACATATTTTTATTTGCAATATATCCATGTTTGAGAGTAATGTTCTTATAAATTCAATATTTTTAGAAGTATCATTATTCGGTATATATTTCACATCATTTTTAAACCATAGTCTATCACAAATGTCACAAGCGACACCAAATTCATTTTCAACAAAATCTTTTTCAAATTGTCTATGAGCAGAGCAATTCTGTAGCAAAGCGGAGTATGATTGAAAAGTAGTATTATGTAGAGCTGGATGCACAACTTGAGAAGGAGAATGACTTTGTTGTACTGTATCAATACATACATATGGCACGTCTCTGGTAGACGGGCCTGCAATTTGTGAACTAAGAATTACTGTTGGTAAATGTGGCACATCTTTGGTAAATGTGCCAGCAAATTGCGAAGTATGAATTATTGATGGTACATATTGCACATCTCTGGCAGATGGATCATCAATTTGTGAAGCATGAATTACTGGTGGTACATATGGTACATATCTAGCAGAAGAACTTGCAATTTTGGAAGTATGAATGTTTTGTGGTACATTCTTTTGATTAAAAATATCCAGTGTTTTTAAATTGGTTAATATTTTTTTATCTCTATGCCGCTTAGAATATTCTCTTTGTTTCTGTCTTCGTTCTACTGTTATACTAGAAGTGCCTTCATTCCTCTTCCTTTCTCTGTATCTTTTGTTCTTTTCCCTGTTTCTTCGTTTTTCCTCTTCTTTTTTTTCTTTCATGGCATCAGTAGAGTCACTAATAAACATAGCAGCAACATCATTCCTTTTCTTTCTGTCTTCTCTATATTTTTTACACTTTTCTCTGTTTTTTTGTTTTAGTTCTTCAAGTTTTTCTTTATCGCCATCAGTAGGGTCACTGATAGACATAGCGGCAAAATCATTTCTCTTTTTTCTCTCTCTATATCTTTTACACTTTTCTATGTTTTTTTGTTTTTGTTTTTCCCTCTTTTTCTCATCATCTGACGAGCCAGCAATCTTTCTAGAGAGAAAGATTGATTGGAACAGAAAGTTGTTGATCTGTTTCTCTTCATTTAAATCCATATTTTATAAAATTCTGCAACCAATAGTATACATTATTTAAAATATCTATGTATATGGAAAGCAGTTTTTAAATAAACATAAATTTTACACTTTGTATTTTTACTTTACATAAAAATAATATATATTTATATTTCAAAGACATTAATTTTTAACAAGTTTGCAGTGCAACATTTTAAACAAAATTCTAATTACATCTCAACGCGCTTTGTGAGAATTAATTTGAAAGCAGAATGAAATGCATATAAAAATATATATATACATACATATACATGTAAAGATGTATATGTACAATCAAAATTATATATATGTATGCATATTATTTGTTTCTCGGATGAAAATTGTAATGTACTGTTTGTTTCTCAGATTTGAAAACAAAAAAAAAGACAACAAAATTGCTGAGGTGACACAATCTATACCATTGTATACACTATACATACACAGTATACCTATGTTCACTGTAGCGGTCACGGTGTCGGGTCGGTCACGCTCACTTGAATTCGATGTCTTTTCCCCATCCAAGACAAATGCTCAACGTCGCTAAAGAAGTTTTCACTTTAAAAAGGCCTTCGTTGCGCATAACCCACGATACGCATAATACATTTAGCTTCAAATGATCACCTTCCCTTTAGATATTAGAGGGAAATCCACCACCCTGGCTCAATGCAAGTCATGTCTTCGTTTATCAGGCTCTAGGATATACCACGTATCCTCTCGTTGTTTTTTCTTTGTTGTTTTAAGAGCAGTGGTGATGCATAAAATTATTTAGACAAGGTAAATAAAACGCCTGCCTTTAATCGAACTCACTAAACCGTGAATAGCTTACTCATACTGTTACTGTTACAGCTTGAGTTGGTGGCAAAAAAAGTCTGATTTGTTTTAATTGTTTTTTGTCTATTGGCAACATTCCGGAAATATTGACGTTTCTTATTAAACAATTTATTCGAAATGTAATTATCATAATTAATGAATAAAACTATTTAGCGCTGGCAGGGAGGTATTATTTAAATAGTGTACAGGGGAGGTCTAGCAGAATATGAGGCCCAAACTATTCTTTTCGATCTTGACAATGTAAAGAAAAGAATTTAGCAATTCTTTTGTAAACATTATGACAGGTATGTAAGAGTTTTATTGTTTTTAGTTGAATCAAGTTTTATTATCATGATCAAGCCGAAGCTGTTTTAATATGTTTGCATAGGGAATAATGGTTGAAATTTGAAAAAAATAAATATCGAGCACAGAGCCTTGAGGTTATGTTTACTTTGTGCCTGGCGTGCCTGCTTTTTTTTCATTTGTTTCTGACTTTCTGGCTTGGTTACTAGACCTTTAAGCCAACATTTTGCCTGCATTACTATGGTAAAGGACGCGTAGATTATTCGGTACTTTAGTGACTCGATCTTTAAATAAGTGAAAATTCGATTTCTGCTTAGCTCATGTATTTGTTGCAACATTTGCATTGGAAATGTAAAAGAAATAATGGTGCTAGATAAATGACAAAACCCATTTATTAAATTCAGCTAATTCTGCACTATAAGAAGAGTCGACCCGTAAAACTCAGAAAAGGTCGTCCTAACATAATAAACAATTAGACAACTTTGACCTATGGGCCATTAGGGAAAAAAACCAGTTTTTTTACACAGTGAGAAAACAGGTATAACGTGTCTATAAAGTTGTGAAAATGAGTGTTTCTGGAACTAAATTTTTTAAAAAGTAGGGCAACACTAAATCTTAGTACATCGAATGTCATCGGCAGTCGTCGATTTGTTTTGTGACTTGTTATTTATTGAAATTTGTATTAATTTTCAATACTATTTAGACAAAACATGAAGAAATGAGTTAAATATGAGAAAAACAAACCGGAGTGGAGCTCGGAAAATTATTTTTAAAGTTTATCATCAATAGAATAGAATGGAATACTCTTTATTATGCACACCATATAGATTACATAACATAAATAAAAAGATTTTACAAAGGGTGACAAAATGGTCGATGTTTGTTAGTACACCGAGCTGGGTATTCGACGCCTGGCGCTCGCCCAGAGCGCACGTCTTCCCCCGCTCCGCTACGTGTCGTGCCTGCCGCAGCGCCGCTCTCGCCGTCCTGCCGCTCGTTCTACAACCGCCGCGCTCGCTCGTGCCGCATCGCCGCGCTCCTCTGTGCCGCTCCGCTGCGCTCGCTCGTGCGCATCGCCGCGGTCTTTTGTGCCGCTCCGCCGCGCTCGCTCGTGCCGCATCGCCGCGCTCCTCTGAGCTGCTCCGCCGTGCTCGCTCGTGCCGCATCGCCTCGGTCGCCCCGTCGGCTTGAGTCAACTAGTCGGTCGCCCGTAGACTCTGTAGTTTACCCGACCACTGGTTGACTTATTTTACCAACAGTCTTTTTCAAGACTATCCTATTCCAGTAACAGCCGCGTTTCGTTTTTATAGTCGCTAGGCCCCTTCAGGGTTAAAACCACTGTTTCGTGGTCCTCTGCTGAAACCTAACAGGTGTCAACGAAACCGAGTGGGGTGTTGACCCAATTACACCCGCCGAACACCTTCAGGGCTAGGCAGTCAATTGGACGGTTCCCAGATCTCCGGCCTTGGGGGGTCTCCGAGTCGGAACTGGAGTACAGTTTTCCCTTACAGCTACACACCTAGTGTCTTTATAGTGTGTCTACACCCTTCGCGCTAGACCGGTCAGGGCCCCGTTGCACATTAAGATTGGCAACGGGTTACAAGCTTAGGGCTCACCCGTAGGTACACACCTCCCTGTCTAAACCTGACAGAGAGGGTACACACCCCCGGGCTTATCCACCCGGGGTGATAGGAATCATGGACGCAAGTCCGGGGACTTGGACTCTCATTACCAGGCGCTCCTTGCCCTGGTCAATGATGTCCTATTAAAGGACCCCCACATCCGCGCCAAGTATGGCGAAAAACTATCTTAGCTCCCCAGCCCGCCCCCGCCCCCACTGAAACCGAGGAGTCCATGGACACCGAGGTGTTTTCAGCCAAACGGCCCATCCCGGAATCCTCGGATACGTCCGAGGAATCACCTCCCGCATCCCATTCGGACGACGAACCCGACCTCACGGTCATCTCCCTCAAGAGGAGGAGGAAGAAATCCTCCTCAAATAAGGCCCCCAAGCTGGTGGCCGCTGCCTCCGCCAGCGGCTCTCCCACCCCCGCCCCTGCCCCCTCAAAAGCTGCCGCCGCCCCGCGTGCCGCACCCCCGCCCGCTGTCTTCATTCAGGACAAGGGGAAACGGACCAACGAGTCCACCTGGTGTACCGACCAGAATTTTTTTTCCCCAGTGCCAAGTCTACCCAGACTGGCATAAAGGTGTCCGTACCAACCTCTGAAGACTTCCGGGAGTTGACCAAGTTCCTCCGGCAGAGAAGTGTGGCCTTCCACACCTACTCCCTCCCGGAGGACCGTCTCACCCGCGTAGTAATCCGCCGAGTGCCCAAGGAGATCTCCTCCGAGGACATCAAGGCGGTTCTAGAGGCTTAAAACGTCCCTGTAAAGGAGGTTCACAGGATGCACAGAGCCAGAGGTAGTGTCGCGTACGACATGGTCTTGGTGGTTTGCCCCCCAACCGAAGGTCGTACTCATCACCCAATCTTTCTCGTGAAGTGCATCTGCTCCCTCACGGGAATAGTCATCGAGAAGCCCCATAAGAGCGGTATCGTCGGGCAATGCCACAGATGCCAGCTCTACGGGCATTCCCAAACACACTGCCACGCCAAACACAAGTGCCTGGGGAACCACGTCATGGCGGAATGCACTCGCCCCAAGGACCGGTCGCTCTGTACCGAGCCTCCGAGTTGTGTCCTATGTGGCGCAACTGGCCATCCGGCCAATTACCGAGGGTGCCCCAAAGCACTCAAATCCTCCTCCTCCAAACTGGTAAAGCGCGCAAGCGCTCGCCAGCAAAGGGAAGCCTCCAAACCCCCGACCCAGCCCCCGGTGAGCCTGAGCCCCCAGAGACCCAGTCCCTGGAACCTCCTCAACCACCAAAAGGCTTTCCCAGCCTTAGTGGCAGACTCCCCCAACCACCCCCGCCTGGAAGGCCAAGGATCCTCGCATCCGTCCGACCACGGCTCAGAAGGTGGCCCCATCACCCCCCGCCCCCGTCTCTAAGGCTGCGGCAGCGACCTCCGCACCCCCTCCCTCAATCCCAACGGCAGGGAATAGTCCCATGGATGCATTTAATGTCATCTCGGGAACCTTCCTCATTTTTTTTGACTCCCCGCGCCAAACAAATGGCGCAGGAGCTACTAGTCGCCAGGTCAACTGGCAACTTACATGCTACCCTTAGCATTTACAATGCGTATCCCGATATTACGCAAACCCTGTCCTCCCTCGCATCCAACAAGTAATTAATGGATAGTAGACCCTCCCAGCGAACCAAGCCCCGATCCCTCAAACTGGCTCACTTCAATGCCGACGGCATTAGAGATCAGAAGACTGAGATCTCAACCTTCCTCCGTGAACATCACATTGACATCTTCTTCGCTCAAGAGACCTTCCTCAAGCCTAGTCACCGCACACCCTTGATTGCAAACTACCGCGTAGTTCGCAACGACAGGCTGCGGTGTCACAAAGGCGATACCCTTATTTATTTCAAAAGGGCTCTATATTGCATCCCATTGGACCCCCCACCCCTCTCACGACTCTAAGTTTCAATGTGCCGTCTCGGCATGTCAGGTCACCAACCTCCCACCAAGCTCATCTGCAGAGAATCATCAACTCCTAGCAGACGACATCGCCCTACTTCTTGGAATGAGTGACTCCGTTATAATAGCGGGTGACCTCAATGCCAAACGCACTGCCTGGAATAGCACCAGGATCAATTCCAGAGGCAGACTCCTGTTTGACCTCTCCACCCAATTAAACTTCGATGTCGTGGGCCCCATGCCCCATGACCCCGACCACACCCCAGACGTCCTCGACGTGGCGCTCCTAAAGAACGTCAACCTACGGTTGGACTATATAAGCACTATCAGAGCTATCGTCTGACCATCGCCCAGTCATCATTCGACTGGCTCCCCGTACTGGCCTCCCTGATCCAGGCCAAGCACCCCAGACAAAAGTGGTAACGGACTGGAGCAAAGTAAGCGATCGGCTGAAATCCACCACATCCCCCCACTTGGACTCCATACCTGCACGCCTCGATTCTAGCGCTGACACGACAGCCGCGATCGACTCGTTCACGGATCACGTACAGTCAGTCCTGAACGAATGTTCAAGGACCTCCCTTGCGACAGAATACTGTCGCTGGAAACTCCCTGCTGACTTGCGTGAACTGCTGAACGAGATGAACGCGGTGGTCCGTGCCTACAGCAACTTCCCCTGCGCGGCTAACAAAGCCCAAATGCGCTATTTACAGAGAACTGTAAAAAGCCGCATATCGGAGTGGCGTGAAGCCGGCTGGGATAAGATGCTGGATGAGTTAGAGCCGACCCACCTAGCCTTCTGGGAACTTCAGAGGAAATTAAAATCCAAAGAAGTCGCCACCATGCCTCCTCTGGTTCACCCTGATAATACCATCGCCTTCGATGTCGATGACAAGGCTGAATGCCTTGCCTCCCGCCTGGAAGCCCAGTGCTCCCCCAGCCTCCTACCAGTAGACCAAGCTCATCTCCTTGAGATAGACGCTGAATTCGAACGCAGAACCTCCCTCCCGCCCGCAGATGACCTTGAAGATCCCCTGCCTCCCATCACTCCAGATGAAGTGCAGGACATCGTCAAAAGTCTCCAACCCAGGAAAGCGCCCGGCTCTGACGGCATTACCAACAGAGTGGTCCGCCTCTTCCCTGCCCACCTGATCATCCTCTTGACCACCATCCTCAATGGTGCAATGGGGAATAATATTTTCCCACAAACGTGGAAAGAAGCCACAGTTATAGGCATTCCCAAGATCCTACGTATTACGTACCTACGTCTGCAGTCGACCTAACAAGTGGCATACTGCGCGGGCGGCCTTACGGCGGCGGAGCACTGCTATGGAGAAACAGTAAGTGTCATTATGTGTCTGTGGTTCCGTGTAAAAGTGACCGAATAAGTGCGATTAAAGCGTGTGTAATGGAACGATTAATACTCGTTTTTTCTGTATACATGCTACATGCCTACTGACTCTTCTGACAATCTTGTGGAATTTGTACAATGTTTAGGTGAAATAACGTCAATAGTTGAGACTAACAATATTGAAAATGTATTTATTTTAGGGGATTTTAACGCCCATCCGGGGCAATTGTTTGGCAATGAACTACAAAGTTTTTGTAATGAACAAAACTGGACATGTGTCGACCTCGAGATGTTGGGCTTGCATTGAAATACCTACACTGTGAGTGAAGCTCATGATAGCCGCAGGTGGTTGGATCACTGTGTAGTCACTGACGCTGCATTAAGATCGGTTTATTCGGTTAAAATATGCTACGACATCTTTTGGTCTGATCACTGTCCAGTATAAATTCAATGTAGTCTAAAATCGGTTTGTAAAACCATTAGGCCGCCGTTCACCCAAACAAATAAAGTGCTATGGGGAGACAGAGACTTAAGTCAAATTGAAATGTACACTAAATGTTGTAATGAGAAACTACGGGAATTAGGGTTCCCCCTTGAATTTCAGCTTTGTGGTGATAACATGTGTGATAACAGAGGCAGAGATCACTTGTCAGCGATAGACACACTTTGTACCGGATTGATGCGCCGGTACTTGATTAGGATGCGAATTGTATGGCCTGGTTGTTAGTTTTTACGAATTTACTTGGATAAGTGGTGAAATAAAAAGATGCGATTATGACGAAGCCAGTTCGGCGTGTGTATTCTAAGATAAAAGTTACATTAGTTGAGGAAAGTGGGGTTGGGGAACAATATTACGACCAATAGCGGCGTTGCAAATTAACGTGTCACTGCTATGTGGAGTGCGCTGATTGGAGCATTCAAAGGTGATGGCGGCTAAAGCACTGTTAATGCTTTTACCACGATTCCCAACATGCCCGCGGCCTTGGAAGCAGTCGCTTTCAAAATATATATAGCGTTTGAATTGTAGCATCTTCACTGGTCCTCGTCATCCTGAAGGAGAGGACAGATCTTTGCGTAAGCCCGTCGCACCACGCCCGAAGCTGTCTGTAGATCAGCAACTCTCGCAATCCCATCCTTGCCTGGGATAGTACGGAGAACTCGACCCATGTTCCACTTCAAAGGTGGCAGGTTGGAATCCTTGATCAGAACAAGCGCGCCTTCCTTCAACTCTGCCTTGTTATCTGTCCATTTTGTCCGCACCTGCAACTCGCTCACATATTCTTTTGACCATCGCGTCCAGAAATGCTGTCGCATTTGTTCCACTCTCTGAAATCGCTTTAGTGTATGCGCAGGAATATCCTTGAGGTCGTCACAAACAGGAGTAGTTAGCGGGCGACCAATCAGAAAGTGGGCAGGAGTAAGAGGGAGAAAGGTCTTTTGGATCTGGAGAAAGAGGAGATAGTAGTCGGGAATTAAGGACTGCTTCTATTTGTGATAGAACAGTGCAAAACTCTTCAAAGGTAAGATGCGCGTTCCCTACCACACGGCGTAAATGGTATTTGCAAGATTTTACTCCTGCTTCCCACAGACCACCAAAGTGAGGCGAATATGGAGGGATAAATTTAAATTCAATTTGCTGGCTAGCTGCATATTCTATTAAATCAGAACTACATTTACTAATAAACACTTTGAAATCGTTCATTAAGCCAACAAAGTTACGACCGTTATCAGAAAATATAACTGTCGGCTTGCCACGCCGAGAAATAAACCTATTGAGTGATAGTAAATATGCTTCTGAAGTGAGATCGCTGACCAGCTCCAAGTGTATTGCCCGCGTCGCTAAGCATATGAACAAACAAATATACGCTTTAGTAGTTCTAGCTCCACGTCCTTTACGATTGAGTATGAGAACTTGCCCGCAGTAGTCCACACCACATCTATAAAACGGAAAACAAGCATCTATCCTCTCTATAGGTAGATTGCCCATTTGAGGCGTGAGAATTCTACCCCGAATACGGTTACACGTCACGCAAGCATTAACTACGCGCCTAGCTAAGCTCCTGCCACCCAAAGGCCACCATGTTTCACGTAAATTACAAAGTAATGCCTGAGGTCCAGCATGGAGTAGCTGTAAATGTTCATGACGGAACAGTAACAGTGAAAAATAATATTTACTCGATGATAGGATAGGATGCATTTTGTTGTAACTAAATTCATGCGAGTTACCTAAGCGCCCACCTACACGAATAATTTTATTATCGTATAAGAATAAATTTAATTTAGCTAAATTTTCTTTAATTTTAGTTTGCGAACTATTAGATAATAATTTATATTCATTTGGATAACTTTCCATTTGAGACCACCGTGTTAAAATTATTTGAGATTCATTCAATTCGTCTACACTAATGATACCCGTACGCTTATTATTTTTGTTGCGAATATTATTGTCAATGAAACGTAACGCATATGCCACCGCACGTTTCATTCGTTTAAACTGTGAAAATCTATCAAACGAGAAATATGTTAAATTCGAATCATGAAAGTCATGAGTTACGAAGGAAGAGATAGCCGGCCTAACTTCAGGAAGTTCTTCATCCGCGTCTATGACCTTGTGATCATCCAATGAGAAACTAGCACTTCTCAAAAAGTCTGGACCTTCCCACCACAATGTGGAAGAAGCAAGTACGTCTAAATTCGAACCTCGTGAAGCCAGGTCAGCCGGGTTCTCCTTAGTCCTCGCGTGGCGCCACTGAACATCTTTTGTGAGTTCAAGAATCTCCGCCGTCCTGTTCTGAACGAAGGTTTTTAATTTGTTTGGTGACATGCGTAACCATCCTAGCACTATGGTTGAGTCAGTCCAAAACACTATGTTTCTAAACTCACAACGCAACGAACTACGAACCTTATCGAGTATTTTAGAACCTAGTAAAGCACCGCAAAGTTCGAGACGCGGTATACTTACAGGTTTCAGTGGCGCAACCTTAGATTTTGCGAAAAGAAGTCTAACTAAAATTGTATTATCCTTATTTACCGTACGAATATAAACGCACGCGCCATACGCTGTTTGCGAGGCATCGCTAAAGACATGCAATTCCATATACATAGGTTGGCTACCTATAGCATGACGAGGAACACGAATTGTTTTGAGCGCTTGTAAAGAGATAACAAACCGGTTCCACGTTCGGGCGACACTAGATGGAACTATGTCATCCCAATCGATTTTAAGAAGCCATAATTTCTGCAATAATATCTTAGCGATAATTACTGTCGGACTTAGCAAGCCAAGTGGGTCGAAAATTTGGGAAATGCTTGATAATATAAATCTTTTAGTGACAGGATTATCGTTAGCATGAAACTGAGTTTTAAAATAAAACGTATCGCTTACATTATTCCAGCCTAAGCCTAATGTTTTAGTACCAGTATTTTCGTTACACTTTATTTCAATTGAACGATCTAATAAGTCAGTATTGGGACACGGAAAGTTGTAAACCCATTTTCGAAGTGGGAAACAACCCGCTTGTAAAGCGTTCTGTATATCTTTACATAATTCTAATAAAACGAACCTGTTATTATGTCCTGTCTACAAATCGTCTACGTAAAAGTCATCCATAATTGCCCTTCGAGTTTCAGGGTCGGAGGCTTCGACACCTAGCTGTTTTAAACACCTAACACTGAGAAACGGCGCGGATGCGGTTCCGTACGTAACAGTGTTCAGTTGATATATACCCAACGGTGACGATGGGTCATTGCGCCATAAAATTAATTGGAACTTACGTTGGTCTTCAGCTACCATGCAATTCCTGAACATTTTTTGAACGTCAGCGCACACGACAAACTTGTGCTGCCGGAAACGTAAAAGAATAGATATCAGATCACCTTGTATTGCCGGTCCAACTAATTGCAAGTCGTTGAGTGACTTGCCAGACGTGGAGGCAGCACTAGCATCGAAGACGACACGTAACCTCGTTGTAGTGCTCTGCTCCCTGAATACGCCAAGATGCGGCATGAAATAACAGGGATGTTCATAGCTGCTTACCGGACTCATATGGCCTAAGTCCAGGTATTCCTGCATAAAGTTAGTATATAATGATTTATAATCAGACGAACGCTGTAAACGTTTTTCTAACGCGTAAAATCTACGTTCAGCTTGCGCGTACGATTCGCCTAAAACATCACGTGACTCTTTAAATGGAATGCGTACATTAAACCTTCCCTCACTATCGCGCGTAGTAGTGTGAACGAAATGGTCCTCGCACATACGCTCTTCCTGAGTCCGCGTATCCCTGAGTTTGGGCAGCTCCTCGAGCTCCCAAAATAAGCGTAGTTGCGAATTTAATGAGTTACTTAAGTTACAGTGAATACGACCTGCATTTCGCGTATTATATACAGAGCCAGAAACAATCCACCCTAACTTAGTATTTTGCAGATAGGGACCGCTGGGAAGTCTCATCTTGCCTTCTGCTAGCAAATCCCAGAACCTATCTGCTCCTATAAGTACATCTATACTTTTAGGTTCGAAAAATAACGGATCGGCCAGTCTTATGTTGTCTGGTAAACACAGCTGCGCGTTTATTTGACATAAGGCCGGCATCGTAGAAGTTATTTGCGACAATACAAAACAAGTGAAGCGTGTTTTGAAATTATTATCGATTCGCGATTTAATTTCAATGTTACAAGTTTCGGAACATTGTAACAATGAATCACCTACACCCCTGACTTCGTAATTAGATAGTGACGTTGTAACGTTAAGCAAGTTACAGAACGATTTGGTTACAAAACATCTCTGACTGCCACTGTCAAGAAGCGCGCATACTTGATGATAAACACCATTGATGTCGGCTACCTCGATTATTGCCGTTGACAATAGCACGGAGTGCATATCTATAGATTTATTATTATGTATATGTGCCTTGTTTACGCGAATATGAACCGGTTTGGCAACGGTCGAGGAAGCGGGGTCGGGGATGGCCGGCCCTGCGCTTGCGCCACTAACGTTGGAACCATCAGTCACTATACGTGAATGGAATGAGACTAAACCATCGCTGTTATCGTTATGAATTAATGAGTTATGTTTGCGGTTGCACTTCCTACAAGGCCCAAACATACACTTCTCGAGCGCATGTCCCGAACGTAAACAATTCTCGCATAGTTTGTGATCGTGAATTAACTTTAATTTAGCGTCTAAGTCACTATCGATAAATTGTTGACAAGAATAAAGTGGATGAGCACCGTTGCATTTCAAGCAGGACCTTTTGAAGCGAGGCGCGCGGCTGTCATTTGACTTAACGTGTGTGGAAACATTGCAATGTGACGTGTTATATGAATGTGATTTATGTTTTTTGTTTTCTGTTAGTGTACTTGTATTTTGTTCTTTACTGTGCGAAAGCTGCAATGTTTCTAACATATCTGCCCTGTCTTTTAGGAAACCTAACAATTCATCCACCTTAATTATACGTTTAGAATTGTTATCGCTCGGAAACAGTGTGCATTTGTGTGTTTCCCACTCGCGCTCAGTGGTCTTATCTAGTTTAGACACTATTATATAATTAATAAGCGTATCCCACTGATCAGTGGGCTCACCCAAGATTTTTAGTGCACGCAAATTCTTAAGAATCGTGTCAATTAGCTTGCGGATGGAAACGGGCGACTCTTTAGTTAACGAATTAATGCTAAACAAGGCCTTCACATGGTTGTGCACTAGAAGTCTGTTGTTATTGAACCTATTTAGAAGTAGTTCCCACGCCACAATATAATTGTCCGAGGAAAATTCCACCGAGTTAACGACCAATTCGGCATTGTCCTTTAGGGAAGACTTTAAATAATGGAATTTTTGGATATTGCTTATACGTTTTGAATTGTGAACTAGAGATATAAATGTGTCGCGGAACTCGAGCCAGTGCTCATACGAACCATCAAAGTCAGGCAGCGTAATTGTAGGTAATTTAACGTACTGCGGTTGTTCACTACAATAATGTTTAGCGTCGTTAATCTCGCCTTCATCTGTCAAAAGGGATTCTGCGTGAGCTAATGTGCTATAGTACGAATTTTCAAATGATTCTCTATTATCTAGCTGGTCAGCTATATCACTATCAGAAACACATTCCTCAATCTTGGCCTGAATCTGATTGAATTCGGTATATAAACTAGCAGCTCCCTTTATGCGCAATTTTAAATCAATTTTAGCCCGAGAGGACGAATCAAGGTCATCGTTATTTTGTAACAAAATCAAATAGCTTGAAAACTTAGTAAGTCTGCCTTTTATAATGCCACGTTTCCGTACTAATTCTCGGAGCAAATTGTGATCTTCACCTAGATTAGGAGACCTATCGCGAGATTTAGAATTAGCACTTTCGATATCTAACGTGAGGGGAGATTTGTCGCGGGATTTTGCACTTTCGGTTGGCATTTTGGTGGTCGGTGAAAACAGGAGTACTCACGGTTAGAATGCCTGATGAATACGTCAGCACTGCTATCTACGTCCACCCGTCTCGCGAAATGAACTTATTCAACACACCGTAACAATCACTGAAATCAGTTAAGACACTGGTATTACAAAGAGAACAAGGAGGTGATGGAGGAATGAAAGGATGGTTGGTCTCACCAGCTTGCGTATGATATCTCGTGCTAACAAAGGCGGCCACACCCGTAGGATGTATTCCATAGACTCGTATTCCGTAGGATGCTGATTCTTGTATCCGGCTCGAAGGACCACATGTACCGGATTGATGCGCCGGTACTTGATTAGGATGCGAATTGTATGGCCTGGTTGTTAGTTTTTACGAATTTACTTGGATAAGTGGTGAAATAAAAAGATGCGATTATGACGAAGCCAGTTCGGCGTGTGTATTCTAAGATAAAAGTTACATTATTTGAGGAAAGTGGGGTTGGGGAACAATATTACGACCAATAGCGGCGTTGCAAATTAACGTGTCACTGCTATGTGGAGTGCGCTGATTGGAGCATTCAAAGGTGATGGCGGCTAAAGCACTGTTAATGCTTTTACCACGATTCCCAACACACTTTATGGTGACATAGTAAAATCGTTACGGGAGGCGGCTGTTGACAGCTAAATACAGGTCACGAGAGTTGCGGTCGGCATCGCGGTCGGCACATTGTTGGCTGGATTATGTACGTTCGTGATGCTCACAGGGATGCTAGGCAGAAGTTCTTAACTTGGGTAAGTCATGGTCGACCTAACAGTGGTAACTATTACAGTGAAATGTATGATTCTAGAAAGAAATTCAAAAGCAAATTACAATATTGTCAGAATAATCAAGAAGGAATAAAGATGAATATATTAGCTACAAAACATAAAAATAAGGATTTTAAAGGATTTTGGCAACAAACGAAATAGTTAAACCCTAAACCCAGTATCCCTGTGAGTATATCAACGGTATCTGTGAACCGAAGGACATTGCCAACTTATTTAAATGTCACTTTCAAGTGGAGTCTCCACTGAAGGGTGAGCAGATCAGGGATGTGGGGGTTGTCGTGTCGGGGGTTTCTGAACATGTCACAGCAAAGCAAGTTGCGCTAATAATAAAAGGTATGACACGAGGGAAGTCCCCCGGGCACGATGGCCTGAGCATCGAACATTTTCAGCATGCGGGGCCACACCTCCCAAGGCTCCTGGGACTGTTATTTACTTTGTGTATTAGGCATTCCTACCTGCCAAAAGAGCTGATGAAGACGGTGGTAGTGCCTATAATTAAAAACAAGACCGGAGATAGTTCCGATAAGTGCAACTACCGCCCGATATCATTAGCTACAACCGCAGCTAAGGTGCTTGATGGTCTGCTTGAGAGACAACTTAAAGAACACCTGAATTTAAATGACGCACAGTTCGGTTTTAGACCTGGACTTTCAACAGAATGTGCGGTTATGTCTCTCAAGCAGACTGCCAGGTATTACACTGACAGGAGCACGCCTGTTTATGCAGCCTTCCTTGATCTCTCCAAGGCTTTTGACCTAGTTAGGTATGATATTCTCTGGCATAAATTAAAGAGCACAGGTGTGCCTGGTGAAGTCATCAATATTTTTAAATATTGGTACGGCCATCAGACTAACCGGGTCAAATGGCTTGGAGAACTCTCTGACGAGTACGGGCTGGAATGTGGAGTAAGGCAGGGAGGATTGACATCTCCTTCGCTCTTCAGCTTGTATGTAAACGGGCTGATTGGTGAGCTGAGTGACACTGGAGTCGTATGCTCAATTGATGGACATTCTATCAACAGTATCAGTTATGCAGACAATATGGTGTTGCTCAGCCCATCAATAGCCGCGCTCAGGAGGCTGATAGGTGTGTATGAGGAGTACGCGAGGGTACACGGTCTCCTGTACAATTCCCAGAAAAGCGAACTCCTGGTTTTCCAAGCCAGGGGTCGATAACTGGAGGGTGTGGCACCCGTGCTGCTTAATGGTGTCGCGCTTGGAAGAGTCAATGAATTCAAATACCTCGGCCATGTTGTTAACGAGGAACTGAAAGATGACGGGGATATAGAAAGGGAAAGGAGAGCGATGGCGGTTCGCTGTAACATGTTGGCACGCAGATTTGCTAGGTGTAGCCTTGAGGTAAAAATTACATTGTTTAAAGCATTCTGCCAATGTCTCTACACCTGCAATCTGTGGGTCGCCTACACGCAGCGGGGCATCAACGCTCTCCGAGTACAGTATAATAATGCGTTCAGGGTGCTGGTGGGGCTCCCACGTTACTGTAGTGCGTCTGCGATGTTTGCGCACGCGCACACAGACGGCTTTCACACTGTGTTGCGACGCCGCATCGCGTCGCTGATGTTTCGTACGCGTGGGAGCGCCAACACCATTCTGAACGTGCTCAGCCACAAGCTGGACAGCCCCCTTCTGCGGCATTGGGTTCAAGTACAAGTGCGTGTGCCTGGTGCCCCAGAGGGAGGCAAATACCTTAATTTTTTTTTTTCTTTATTGCTAACATTGTTTTTAACTTGTACACTAACAATATATGGGCATGTTGCCTGAACTAAATAGTTTTTTTTTTTTTTTAATTTTTATTACTGAACATATACACGCAGGGTCCCTGCGTGGTATGTATACAGGCGTAGTTTTCTTCGACATAGCGAAGACGTTTGACAAAGTCTGGCATAACGGCTTAATCTATAAGCTGTACCAACTCGGTGTGCCTGATCGTCTCGTCCTCATCTTACGGGACTTTTTGTCAAACCGCACCTTTCGCTATAAAATCGAAGGAGCGCTCTCCTCCCCCCGCCCCATCCGTGCAGGTGTTCCCCAGGGCTCTGTACTAGCCCCACTCATTTTCAGGCTTTTCACTAGCGATATCCCGAAAACCAGTAAGGCTCAACTCGCTCTGTTCGCAGACGACACAGCGATCTACTGCTCGGGACGCAGTCCAGACTGGATTCGCCTCCATCTTCAATCCGCGCTCAACAAGCTCGCTGACTGGTTTAAGAAATGGAGGATCGAAGTCAACCCTCAAAAAAGCCAAACGGTACTCTACACGAGACCGCGACTCAATGTCACCCCTCCACGACCCATCACCATGGCTGGCAAACCGATCCCTTGGGAGAAGCAAGCCAAATACCTAGGTGTGATTTTCGACCGCAACCTCAACTTCTCAGAGCACATTGAGACGGTCCGCTCTCGCGCCGCCTTCGCTCTGGGTCGACTGCACCCCGTCCTCAACTCGCATAGCAAACAGTCACTCCAGTGCAAATTGCGCTTGTACACAGCATGCATACGCCCGATTATGACATACGCTTGTCCAGTCTTCGCAATTGCCAAGCCGCGTCATATCCATAGGATGCAAGTAGTCCAAAACCGTTTCCTCCGTAAAGCCACAAATGCAACTTGGTTCGTCCGTAATGAGATCCTCCACCTTGATCTCAAAATCCCCACCATCCAGCAGTTCATGAAACGTCTTTCCAAACGCTGCTTTGACACTGCCGCCAAGCACCGCAATCCCCTGATAGTAGCGGCTGCTAACTATACCCCCTTCACCATCTCCAAGCTTCGCCGTCCACGGCATGCCCTCACAGACCCCGATGACCCTATAACCTTCCTCCAAGAGGCCAATAGGGCCACCAGCACAATACATAAAAAAAGACCGACCTACCGACCTCGCCGCCGAGGTCCATCGCGACGCGTTCAACGTAGTAATCCCCTCCCCCGTCCCTTGTCCGATGAAGGCCAGCCCGCGCCGCAGCTGAGCCAGTAAATATAAATTCCCAACTATGACCTCTGAGTTTGTTTCGGACGTTTCTTCTCAGAGCTAGTACTAGGAAACGCCGCGGTCATCAAACCGAATTAAAATAAAATGCGATCCAGCCGTCCCTTGCTGTTCTCTCTAGCGACGCCCTAAGCCGAGGTTCGTAACCCACAGGGGGTGCCCTTAGCGTGTAGTCGCTTAGTTTTAGTTGCCCTGGCTGGAGAAAAATTCATTTAAGGCAGCCACAGGATAGTCCGGTTAAGTAGTCACGACCTCTCTAGGTCAACTACGAGATGCTAAATCAAAAAAAAAAACACCGAGCTGGACAAATTTTAAAATTTTATCAAATATGGGTGATATTTATGCTTGAACAGTTGCTAAAACAGGTATGTAATCATGTTACTGTTTGTTTTTTCAACTAGAAGTTTCAAATTTACTAAGTAAATCGCCTCCTCCTTTATACCGCGTACATACATCAACTATCAAGGGACTGGAACAACTTGCCGGCGGCGGTGTTTCCGTCGGACTACAATTTGAGTGTATTCAAGGCTAGAGTGGGTCGACAAGGCTAGAATAGGCTCTTAATAAAGTAGCGCACTTTACCATCAACGAATGCATCACTGCTTACCACCAAGCGGGATTGCTGTCAAGCAGTTCATAATGTTCTGTCAGGTAATTTATTTTCAGTTTATTCAATCATTTATAATGAGATGTTTCTCGGTAATATTAAAAGAAAAGAAACCATTTATTTGGCGCACACCCTTATAAATACATACAGTTATTATTACACTATATTATTACATATATTATATTATACACGAAACAAAAAAAGACAATCAACAAATGTGAGTCCAACGGTTGCGCCAAATAGGTCCAGTTCAGCATAAATGTCAGACAACTACGTAGCAGTTGCCTGACGCTGGTTTTCAACTGAACTTTGTTAGGAGTGTATACTTAATTATTTAATATTGTGCTTGTGTGATAAATCATAAATCGTAAATAAATATGTGTTCAGTGTATAAAATAGGTAGCTGTCTATGCATGGCATACCCACAATTGGTTGGAGACACGCGGCGACATCGCAGGCGCGCAGGCATTGGCATCGTCATCGTGCGGCGGCGGGTGTGGGCAGATGCACGAACAGCCCGAGCGCTCGCGCTGCCCTCGCGCCTATTTCAAATCAAAACCACGACAAAGACGCACGTTTCACAAAAATTGTATTTGTGCAGTACCTACTACAGATCTTATACAGACCACGTACCTATTTTATTTCACCGCCAAGTAAATACCGTAGTCGACTCCAACAATATCAAATTTGGACGCAATAGTGGATGCAAATAGTCCAGACACATAGGGTATGTTAACATGAAAATATTAAATTACCGTCATTTTATTATATTTAAAACTACTAAGTAACGTATCCCTCGTTCCTAATAGGTCTCCAATAACACGTGAAAACGCAGACCAGGCATTGCGGAAGAAGTGCACCCCCCGGCCGCAGACGCAACGAGATAAGCAGACAGCAGAGCCCAAGCCCAACACACATCACCTACATGCCGTAGATATACATACACATACTGTAATCATATCTTCGTCCAACCCAGTCAACACGTGTCCCACGAATGAAACACTAACAGTTTAGCTATATAAATGAGACGTTAAGATTGACCATATCCAGTTTCCTTTGCGCATCAATCAGATACTGCCGCAAACGTG
Organism: Sesamia nonagrioides; assembly: GCA_017933935.1. Lineage (NCBI taxonomy): Eukaryota > Metazoa > Arthropoda > Insecta > Lepidoptera > Noctuidae > Sesamia > Sesamia nonagrioides. The sequence goes on along the minus strand of JADWQK010001253.1, from coordinate 332,832 downwards.
TTCTGAACGTATGGATAGTGCCCAGTACCCTTAAGGGGGTCGGAATATTATTCCACACCTTAGATGCAGCATATCGAAAACTGCCTCTGAACGCTGCCTTTCTGTGAGGCTGAGTTGAAAGCTGCTGAGCACAAAACCTGGGCGCGCACTCGCGTCTACCAGCCATCCAGTTGAGCCTGTCGTACAAGTACTTATGTTTCTTAGTCTTGATGATGCCAAAAAGAAGACAGGCTAAATGAAGCTTTCGCCTAGATTTTTTTTTTATTAGTTATAAACTAGTGCTTGACTGCAATCCCGCATGATGGTAAGCAGTGATGCAATCGTTGATGGTAAAGCGCACTAGCTTATTAAGCCTATTCACTCAAAAAAAAACTGAGTGAATAGGAAGGAAGACGGTAGTTGAGCGAGGTGATGCAATGTTTAACCCAACAACACGACCAACGATGCTGCGCCAGAGGATGATCTGGAAACCCTCCACGACCAAACTCCCGACACAACAACATTAGGCACATCGTACCCGGCACACATCGCAACACAACTGCTCAGACCCGTCCACCGTACGGCTTCACCAGACATCATGCCGGAACACGACGGATCGCTTGGCGGCATGACTTTGTCTGGTGGGATTTCATTCTTAGAATAAACTGTTTGTTAAGGAAGGGAGTGACATGACTTCTAGGGGGAACTGCATAGCAGAAACGAGCGCATGCATTTTGGACTCTCTGTACAAGTCTGTCGGTACGTGATAGCAAGCGTGGGCCGTAAACCGTATCAGCGTAGTTTAGTTTTGAAAGAACAAGGGTTTCGACTAACTGCTCGCGAAGCTTCTCCGATAAGAAAGGTCTCATTTTGTAAAGCAGTTTTAGACGATAAAAACAATTTCTAACGGAGTCAGCAACATGCTTCTCAAACCTAAGATTACTGTCCATACGCAACCCCAGGTTCCGCGCTTCATCAACCCGCTCAATAGGCTCACCCATAAGAGTCAGACTGAGGCTTGCAGGCAGCTTCTTCAACTGCTGCCTCGTACCAAACAACATATACTTAGTTTTCACTGGGTTTAACATTAGACAGTTCTCATTCGCCCAGGTGGAGATACTCTCAAGGTCATCATTTAGATTTTTAATGGCTGAATCGTAGTCCTCCGGTTTAAAAGACAAATACAATTGCACATCATCCGCATAGATATGATATCTGCATTTCTGAAGGCACTTTATTATGTCTGCACAGTAAATAATATATGCTAAATTGTATATGTATAAATCACAGCTAACATAGTTAACTTGCCATTTAGTTAACATTAACAGCCTTTTTACTAAGCAGCAGCCGTTTAAAGTTTTACTTAGTTCGAGAAAAAATGTTGGCTTGGTTGGTTAAATATAGGTACACATGAATGCTATACAATTTGCACCAAAGTTAGAACGTAAATGAAAACATAGAACCCTTGAAATGGATCTTTTACTCAGGCATATACTTATACATAAAATAGTATCAAGGGATCTTTCAAAAAATAAACGATCCTAGCACTGAAGTACTTGGATCGTTTATTTTTTAGCTCCAAAACGAATCGCTCGCTCACTCACATCACAACGCATTCAGTTAGGGATTCCCTAATGTGTCCTTTCTTCGCGAAAAAAGGATCATCCGACAATAGACGGATGAATGCGGCATTTCCTCCTATAGCCGATTTTATCTGACGTCATTAATCACAAAAACTCCTCTTTACCTAATGGATGACGAGCGGTTCTAAATGTGAGCTGATGGAGACGTGAACAATTCGCAGTAACTTGGATAGCAACTACATAACTATACTATCGCCTAGCTCCATAAAGAATAGAGGTAAACAAACCAATTTAGGGTTATTACAACTCACGTTTTACAAATCTCCTGTTATTTACATGATTGTCGACTTTTATATGTTAGCTCTTTATTAGCAATTCCTATTGCAGGATATTTCAATAGAATCATTAAAATAACAGGCATAATAACTAGGTATTTCGAAAAACCATTAAAAAGTCGACATTAATTTTACGTGATAGTCCTACAAAAAAAGAAAAATGGATAAAATCCAGGCATTAAACACATTTTGTGGAATTTAACCAATGAATAAAGTTGAGGCATTTGTCAATACAATTTTGCGCATTTTAATTACTTTCAAATCAACTACATAACATAAAAAGTATTACAATGCATGTGTTATTAACACATGCATTGTAATACTTTCAAGTATGGACTAATTATACACTTCTGGACACATCATCTATTGGCCCACCTTAGAGTTTAGGTTTCGATGGCCCCTACCGAAATATGATTGCTAGATTGAACAAAAACTATTGATGCAGTTTTAAACTGATACATTTTACCATCTTTTTCGATCATATTGTTTTAAGTTTGAATTCAGAATACCATACGAAATGGAGCTACGCCTAACAAGTCAGGATATGCGCCTTGTTAAAGGCAATTGATTTTTGAATAAAAAACATGTTTTATCAAATAAAGGTTTAATTTAATAACGCGTGTTGCCTCCATGGGCATCTACCACAGTTCTCTACGATTAGGCATAGAGTTTATCAACCGCTCTATGAAATTTTGAGGGATCATCTCCCATTCCTCTTCTATGGCAGTTTTCAACTCCTGCATCGTCTGGGCAACTGGCTGACGAGCCCTAACACGTCTTTTTAGCTCGTCCCACATGTGCTCAATGGGGTTCATGTCTGGGCTTCTGGCTGGCCAGTCCATAACTGTGATGTTCACATCCCGAAGATATTCTTTGACGATGCCGGCCGTATGGGCTCTTGCATGATAATGCCAATTTTCTTTTCATGCATGATAATGCATAAAAATTTGAAATTTGGGCCCACATAGTCCGCGTATGGTATCACGTGAGGTTCTAAGCGCTCACGAATGGACCCTTCAGCATTTAATGTTGGCAGCCCTGTCCTATAACAACCTCAAGTTGAGTTTTGCCGCTCGCGGATGTACCGCCTCAGACAGTCCATGAGCCACCGCCATAACCAACCCTCTCTTCAAAGCAGCATTGTGCGAAACGCTCTCCCTTACGTCGGTAGACCTTCTTCCTTCCATCATCGCCATGTAACACAATTTTAGACTCATCAGAAAAGAGTACGCGGCTCCAATCTTGCTGTGTCCAATCTAAATGAGTGCGTGCGAAATGAAGGCGCGCTGTTCGGTGGGCTCGCGTTAGTTTGGGCCCATTAGCTGGCTTTTGTGGTACCATATCGCGTTCTTCGAACCTTCTCCGAACAGTTCGAGCGCTCACAGATACTCCGTAGAAGTCGCGAAGTTGATTTTGTATCTCAATGGAGGTAAGGTGACGATTTCTCAAGCTGGTCATCACGATGAATCGATCCTGCCTTTCAGTTGTGAGTTGTGACCCGAGATCGTGACTTGGCGACGAACAAAGCCGCCAGTCTCTAGGTACCTCCAATAAAAATTTCGAACCGCAGATCGACTTAAATTACCTTGAGCACTCACATTTCTTTGGCTGTGTCCGGCCTGAATAAGTGCCACAGCTTGGACGGCGACTTCAGGTGAACTGTCCATAGATTATTGACAGAACCTCACCCTAATGTTTGTTGCGAAACCAAAGATACAAATTTTTCTAGAATTAAATCCAAGTAAACCATTAAAATCAAGTTTTCTTAGTATTCGATTGTTTGCTCCAAATTGTCTTTTGTTTCTTTAAATTCTGTGTTCGAAATTCAAAAAAAGACTAGTTACTTTTTGCTCGACCTAATAAAAAAATAAAACGAAACTGAAAATGCAAGGTTGGCCAATAGATGTGTCCAGAAGTGTATATACATATATCAAAAATTTAACCTATTAGGAAATTAGCTTACCTACATGTGTGTCATATTTAATTCAAATCGTTCAAGCGTTCTATGCAAATCATAAATAAACTGTTTAGATTAGTTATAGGAAGTAGGATTAAGTACTTATTACTTTTATGAAAATCATCTACATATGTAGAAAAGGTTGTTAACATCTCTTTTTTAGGCGTAAACTACTCTTTGCCTACCAACGGTTTGTTTACCTCTATTCTTTATCGAATTTGGCTTAAAATAGATATAATGCCAATGTAACAAATCTACGTAACTAGGTAAGTATAGACGTAAAGATCTCTTCGGGGTATAATGATGATAATAGGCTTAAAACAGCCTCCGTGGCTTAGTGTATGTATTTGTATGCATGAATATGAATATTTGCACTAGTCTGATCGTGCCTCGGAAAGCACGTTAAGCCGTTGGTCTCGGTTGCCATACGAACATCTAGTGGCAGTCGCTATACTTGTTACGGGTTGTTGGAGCTTTCAAAAGTACAACAATTGGTCTAACTGCAATGTTTCGATATCGCCTTCGGGTTGTGGAGGTCAGACGACAGTCGCTTCACGGAAAATATCGAAGTAAGTATAGCTAAAATCAGCAGTTAGACTGATAAAGGGGACACCAGACTCCAAAGCTGAAAAAGCTTCGGATGCGACTGGGATTAAGGCTGAGATGATGATGATGATGATGATGATGATGAATAGGCTTTTAAACATCCCCACAGCTGAGTCGAGTCTGAAGGAGTGGGTCACGCGGACCTAGTGTGATGTCTCAAGCCTTAGAATTTTTGGTTGGTTAGTTTGAGGATATGCTGGTTTCCTCAACCGTTGTGATAAAAGTGGCTATGAAATAATTTACTTATATACAAAATGCCTTCGTAATTCGAGGCTATTCTTAGGTACATTTATTTACTCTTTCGCACATGAATTGTACAGAGGCGGACTTAATGCATTAGGCATTCTTTACCAGTTAACCATAGGCGGTGAAGAGATTGTTAGATGGCAGGTGCATTACCTAGTTGAAAATATGAATAAAGGAAAAAAAGCTCTTAACATTATTTAAATAAATACTCTAATAAGCTATATACACATACATACTAGTACCAAAATATATACTTATAATATATACATACAAAACTAAAAATTTGGGAGAGAGGTGTTGAAATGACGCCTCCTTAGTTGTTGCGAAAATAACTCTGCAATTTCCGCTTAAATGCAAACCGACTGGCGGCTACCCTGATATCAAGATGTATATATGATGATATATGTGAAGGGCAGAGTAAGAGAAGATTGTTAGAAGATCGCAGATTCTTAGTGTGTGCAGAACATAAATACCTATTGGAAGTGACTTTCAAGATAAGAAGGAGGAGTGAGTGAGTTACGAAGGGAGAAAAGCGGGAGATAATACACCACATACTACTGGACCATTAATGCTCGTATAGCTGTTAAGTATTTTTCAATAGACAAATATATTTTATTGGTGGCAATACCTATTTACTTACCTACATCTGAAAGATTTTATACGGAAGAATTGTCTAAAATTATCTGACGTTAGTAAAATCATCCCTAAACGATAAATTAATAATTAGTAGGATGGGCCAGGGGGCAGGATGCTGTTGGGGCTACCAGTATCCTGCGCTCGATAGAGGTGCATTTCCACCTCTGCAAACTCTGAACCACTGTCGTTGCGCAACAACCCCATCAACACCTCGAATGGATTATTGTATTTGAAAGTGGAATACTTGAAAAAATGACTGCTCGAACTAACTTCATCAACTTAGGCGCCGATTCTCTTGTTCTTAAACTAAACTATTTGTGCGGGACAAGACAAGATGGCCGCGCATAGCGTTTGCCTAGTGGACTGTTGAATTTAGGTGCGGTGCCGGAGAGCCTGCCAGGAGTTGGGAATGATACTCGTTGTATGTTGTTATGCACACCGTTTATTATTATCACAAGACAGATAGTTTATTATAATCACTTACAGCACTAATTGAATGGACGCGTGCGTTTCGGTTGAAGGTCCACAGAGACCTCAAGAGAGCGAAATCATGCAATGCCAAAATGGAACGAGAGGGCAACACAAGTCAAAGACAACATTTTTATACTTTTTAATTTTATATCGGCTTTGGTAGAACGATCCTTTTATGTTCTTTTCTTTTCTTTCTTTCTTTCTCTTATGGCTTCGCACGGTTTGTGCATTTAGCCAATGTCACGTAATGAATTATTCATGTTGAAAAAGACGGCCGCGCGTACCGAACACAGATGAAGATTTGGTACGAAGCCATGATGTGACCACTATGCTACAATATTTCACTGTTCTTTATGAATTATTCACTGAATGCACTTTTTACTACATAAATCACACGTTTTTATTTAGTAAACGACACTATAAATAATTTAAAAGTCCAATGAAAAACGAGCGTGGCACTCATCTTGGCTTCCCGCCAAAAACTCCTCCTTTTATGTTGTTCTCAACACTATTTTTAAATTAAGTTCATCTTTTTCTTTCTATTTCATTAAGGAAAGGATAGAAGATAACATAAATGTTATCTTCTGAAGTTCAGTCCTGTCAAATTATTATATTCCATAGACAGTGTAGACGCGATTATAATGAAATGGAGAGAAAAAGATGCAAAATTTAATTTAGTACCTGAACAAGGACGCCACTATCGGGTTAGTTTTAGTTCCCGTCTAAGAGATGAAGTCCTGACTTTTATTAAGATGTGTCTGAGCCAATGTCCCACCGCGCTCTCCCGCGTCGTGACAAACGAAATAAATATTTAAATTGTATATCTATACTAATATATAAAGCTGAAGAGTTTGTTTGTTTGTTTGTGCGCGCTAATCTCAGGAACTACTGGTCCGACTTGAAAAATTCTTTTTGCGTTGGATAGCCTATTAATCCAGGAAGGCTTTAGGCTATATAACATCCCGCTATGACCAACAGGAGCAGAGCAGTAACAAAAAATGTTGTGAAAATGGGAGCTAACGCAGCCGTACATATTGCCAATAGGAGCTAAGCATGACTAATTCTACGCGAACGAAGTCGCTGGCGGCCGCTAGTGCGTGATATACACAAACCCTTCCTTCTGATTACGCTATCGTTCGCCAAAACTCATTAAGATGGTCCTCAGCGCGTACATCAAGACAAAACCAACCCGTCATTCCTTTGTCATCATTTCTCGAACAGTACAGCAAAAGTTTGTTCTTCGTATTCCTTTGTTTGAACTCCATTATTCCGAGACATTTTAAATAACTTGCCTAATATTTTAAGGAGATGACATTAACAATGTTGGGAAAATTTATCATCTTATGTCGGCTTTAGTATAATGAATTTAAAAGCGTTATTATGTTAGTAAAGATATGCCCTAGAGTGTTTTTTTAACACGAGCAAGAATATTCGTTTATAATTCTCTCGGTGGTAGGCCATTACATCGGTTGCCGGCAGAAATTACCACCCACCAGACAAAGTCTTGCCGCCAAGCGATTCGTCGTGTTCCGGCATGATGTCTGGTGAAGCCGTACGGAGGACGGGTCTGAGCAGTTGTGTTGCGATGTGTGGCGGGTACGATGCACCAAATGTTGTGTCGGGAGTTTGGTCGTGGAGAGTCTCCAGATCAATCTCCCTCTAGCGCAGCTTCTTTTGGTCGTATTGGTCTTGGGTTTAACATTGTATCACCTCGCTCAACTGCCGTCATCCTTCCTATTCCTTAGTTCTTTAAGTGAATAGGCTTAATAAACTAGTGCGCTTTACCATCAACGATTGCATCACCGCTTACCATCAGGCGGGATTGCAGTCAAACACCAGTTTATCATTATTAAAAAAAAAATACTGCGTGACGAGAACAGAGGACTCTAGCGAGTCTGAAAAAATAAATATTTTTTTTGAGGGAAAAGATTACTTGACTGTCAAATTGATCATACATAAGTATTACAATTGATTAGAATAATAATCTTTTCATCCCACCATCTCGGAAAGAGTATTTTTAATCTTCAATATCTGACTGGAAAAGCCGTTTTTATTCTCTAGAGGATAAAGTAAATTGAATTTAGAACATCGTGTGCACTAAGTTTGTAAATTAAAAAAAAACATTAAACCTATTTACTGTTACCTCTATGGTGCCGAATATATCATACAACTTTTTTTTAATTTGTTAAAAACTCAGACTCGGAACCTTCTTGGTGTTCTTTTTTCAATTTTCTTTGTACGCGGTTCTTTACGCGGCATTTTTTCACGTCATTGTTAAACCTTATATTTAAAAAAAGAAACTTGAAAACAAGTGAAAAACTAAAATGAGTGATTCTAGCGACGAGGAAGTTTGTTTGACGCCAACAGAATTGACTGAAACTGTTAATAATGCGCAAATGAGCTTTCTACCTCAACAATCACGCGAGAAGTATTTAAAACAGTACGATATGTTCAACACGTGGCGACTAGCAAAACGAGCCAAAACTTTTTCAGAAAACGTTTTGCTGGCATATTTTATAGAATTATCCGAGAACAAGAAAGCAAGCACTCTATGGAGTACGTATTCGATGCTAAAAGCAACAATAAAGATGAAAAAAGACATACATATCGATACCTATCCTAAATTAGTAGCATTTTTAAAAAGAGCCTCATCTGGTCATCATCCAAAAAAATCGAAGGTTTTCACAGTATCTGATATTGAAAAGTTTCTTAACGAAGCACCCGATTCCGTATATTTGGCGGCAAAAGTAAGTCAGTTGCACATTCAGTATCTACTTAAGTACATATATTAATCTCAATTAAATAGTATACTTAGTAAATGTTGATAGGCATAATTATGCGTTCATATAAATTTTATTCATTTATCTACTACAATACTCTTTACATTGCAGGTTGTTCTTATTATTGGAATAAACGGAGCATGTCGAACTAATGAACTAACACAACTTAATGTCAAAAACATTGAGAAACATTCAGATGACTTACTATTAATTAATTTACCTAATACAAAGACAAAAAGAGACCGCAACTTTGTCATTCGCAAGGAATACGTAACGATTGTTGAGAAATATCAAGCCTTACGGCCGCCTAACACTCCAATCAATCGTTTTTTTCTACAGTATCGCAATGGAAAGTGTGTTAGACAGCCTATGGGTACTAATAAAATTGGCAGTATCCCACGAGAAATAGCAACATTTCTTGAACTTCCAGAACCCCTGTTGTACACGGGTCATTGTTTCCGACGAACTTCAGCCACACTTTTGGCTGATTCCGGAGCTGATCTCCTGTCCCTTAAGCGCCACGGAGGCTGGAAGACCAATGCAGTTGTAGAGGGATACATAGAGGATTCCATCCAAAATAAGTAAAATATGTGAAGGCATCGTAGGAGCCATTACACTGAAAGAGCCTCAATCGGAAACTTGGACTGGCCCTTCTACATCAAAAATAAGCCGTTATGAAACACCTAACCATCTCCCTCTCTCTCCAACATTCACGCCAAGGGAATCCGATGAATCGGTACAACTATTAAGTATGACAGACAGTTTACCGAAAAACAGTACACAAGTGACTAACACCAATATTACAGTACCAAACAAAAATATTACACTCAATTTAAATAACTGTTGCAACGTTACTTTAAAATTTTCTTAATTATACTTTAGTATTATTTTATTATAATTTAAAGATTATTCTGTAATACTTACCTGTCATAATGTAGTAATTAATACCTAAACTGAAATAAAAGTGTACCTATCTTGTGATTGTAAACATTTTTTTATTGCATTTAGTCATTTCCTCGCTGAGGTGGAATGAAAAGTTACGTGTTGCACTCGAGTGCAAAGATTTTTCACCTCGTGTCCTTTTGATTCCCTCGCTAACGCTCAGGATTCTAATTTTGAATCACTCGCTGCGCTCGTGATTCAATTTTAGAATCCTTCGCTTGCTCGGTCATCAAAATTGAACACGCGGTTAAAAAGCAACTTTGCACTCTTGTATAACAAATAACTATTTCACAATTAATTGGAGAAAAGTGTATTTTAAGATGGTTAATTTCTTTTCGTATTTTGAAACGAAATGTAAAATAATAATGTTAATTTGATTACAAAATAAAAAGCATTTTTATTTTCTTGTCCACCTTACCTTACTTACTTGCTTTTTTTTTAAATAATTATACACTAGTGCTTGACTGCAATCCCGCCTGATGGTAAGCAGCGATGCAATCGTTGATAGTAAGGCGCACTAGTAGTAGCCTAGTCTTCCTGAATTAATGGGCTATCCAACGCAAAAAGATTTTTTCTAATTGGACCGGTAATTCCTGAGATTATCGCGTTCAAACAAACAAACAAACTCTTCAGCTTTATATATTAGTATAGATATAGTAAGGATGGATATTGTCACGCCCTCCTGGGGTGAACAGCAGCATTCTCACATGGTAAAATAGGATTTCTTCATTCTATCAAAATAAATAATGAACATACCATAGTCGAACGAGTCTCACAACGAAATCAATCACATCCATAGCCATACAATCTATGAGTACGTTATATCGTTGTATAACTCCCAATTCTCAGCAGACTTTTACTGCACACCAATTTACCATCCTTCATAAAACGGTGGCAATCTCGCGAAACGTACTAAAGGGACGAAACAATTTGGACAACTGAATATACTCCAAGCTTATAGGACCCTAGTGGGTACAACGCCGACGAGTCGAAGTTTTTTGAAAAATGTGTTTCTCAAGCGTCCCTAGAATGTGGGCGCTTCAGAAACTTGTTTCGTCGGTAGAAATACGTGTTTTTAGGCCCCCCCTGGGATTACTAGGGATATTTGAAAGTGTTCAACCCTCAACTTAATGGTGTAAAGGTCAAAACCAAGTCATATTGACTACGTGAGACTACCTCTCACGTAGTCAATATGACTTGGTTTTGACCTTTACACCATTAAGTTGAGGGTTTATATTTTTAGCTTTCAAATCGGAACCATTTCCCAGTTAGGTCGTAAAATAAAATGGATCCCTTTATTTATACATACACGGTCAAAGTAGATTAGCTAGCAAAACGGCAAAAACAAATTATTTTGTCGACTTTTATGTGGGGTCCCCAACTGCGATCAGTGTAGTCGCATTAAATATCAGTTAAATATCCGGTTTTATTATGTACGGACGACAGCAGGTCAAGCTACCCCAAACTGTCACATATTCCCAATCAACCTTAAGCCGCAATTGCTTTAAAAATAAAGTTGAAAATCTAATAAAGAAATCTGACAGATTGTAGTAGCTTGATGTGCTGTCGTCCGTCTGTGCACTTTATAAAAACGTGTTCTGTATCGACATCGCAACAGGAAGAAACTAAAAAAACAGATTTTCTCAAGTCATGACAAGCGGTCGTTGATCCCCAAAAAACATCGTGTTCGTTTTGTTCTTATTTGACCGTGTTTTAATACCTATCGATACCCATTACGTCTGCAAAGTTTCGGTAGCAGATTTAATTTGATCCTCTACCCTCATTTGGTACACTACCTACCTAACTACTGAGTGTATGTGTTAACTACGCAATGTGTAGGTACTGACGGACGACAGCAGGTAAAGCTACCCGCAACTGACAAATGTTCCCAATCAACCTTGAGCCTTAATGTTTTAGGCGTAAAGTTGAAAATCTAATAAAGAAATCTGACAGATTGTAGTAGCTTGATGTGCTGTCGTCCGTCTGTGCACTTTATAAAAACGTGTTCTGTATCGACATCGCAACAGGAAGAAACTAAAAAAACAGATTTTCTCAAGTCATGACAAGCGGTCGTTGATCCCCAAAAAACATCGTGTTCGTTTTGTTCTTATTTGACCGTGTTTTAATACCTATCGATACCCATTACGTCTGCAAAGTTTCGGTAGCAGATTTAATTTGATCCTCTACCCTCATTTGGTACACTACCTACCTAACTACTGAGTGTATGTGTTAACTACGCAATGTGTAGGTACTGACGGTCGACAGCAGGTAAAGCTACCCGCAACTGACAAATGTTCCCAATCAACCTTGAGCCTTAATGTTTTAGGCGTAAAGTTGAAAATCTAATAAAGAAATCTGACAGATTGTAGTAGCTTCATTTGCCGTCATCTGTACCCAATTGCGTAAAACGATACAACTCTTAATTTGAAAAATATTGCCAATCCATTGCTCCATATGTTCGAAATATGTGTCTGCACTAACGTAAATGTCGCAATGAATTTTGTTGAACTGTCAAAATGAGACCTATTGGTACTGATAATGTATTACACAATTGCCCTTTTCTTTTACGAGTGGAAATGCATTACGCACCGTACCCGCCGCTAGCTAGGCGACAGGCGTGTGTGGGGCTCGCCCAGCATTACACAATTGCCCTGAAGTATCTATACTTAATAGATATTAGGGTATGTAGGTTCATATATTGCTACGTAAAATGACAGCAACGTATTCTAAAATCCATATTTTTATGCCAACCGTCGCGGATGTTTGTTAAACCATGAACATTTTTATAATTTCCTTTGAAGAACTGTATCATCATCAACCTTTTTTTATCGTCCCACTGCTGGGCACAGGTCTCCTCTCATACAGAGACGAATTGAGCGTAATCACCATGCTTGCTCAATGCGGGTTGGCAATTTCAGAGAAAGTCTAGGTTTCCTCAAGATGTTTTGCTTCACCTTTTAATCAGTCATTGGTGTCTAAGATATACTGTGCCCAATAATCTAAAATCACCATTCCGTGAAGCCCTGATACTGCTAGAAAGCGTCAGATCCGGTAGAAGCGGGATCTTCACCTCATATGGCAGGACGAGTTGGAAGTCATAGGGAGAGGTCTTTGTCCAGCTGTGGGATGTTGCTAATTTAGCTTTACTACTTAGTGTGAATGTTAGCCGATAAGGACCGGGCTCTGGTCGTCAGCGCGTTGAGTTCCACGAGCACCTCAAAGAGATATAAGCACAACGTGACTGGGTCTACGAAGGCCGATGCCTGCCAGAGCTTCAGACTGTCGGAAAGGAACACCGTGCTTCTGGCGCACAGGCAAGTGAAGGAACACGGGTGGGGACTTTAGTCAGTAAAAGTCTGACATGCCTTTCAGCTCCTCCCAGAGCGGGAAATAACATTGATAATTTTACATCGTCAAAAAAAAAGTATTGTAATGTAATGTACTCAAATCTATACTAATATATAAAGCTGAAGAGTTTGTTTGTTCGCGCTAATCTCGGGAACTACTGGTCCGATTTGAAAAATTCTTTGCGTTGCGTTGGATAGTCCATTAATCCAGGAAGGCTTTAGTCTATATAACATCACGCTGTGACCAATAGGAGCGGAGCATAACTAACTCCAAGCGAATGAAGTCGCTGGGGGCAGCTAGTGTATAATAAAATAACAAAAAAACATGATTACGGTATGTATATTTTCATTTAATATAAAAATTATAGATATCCACTATAATATTTACATGTAAGTTAATGGCAAACAACTGGTCAAGAATAAGAAAATATAAAGAAAAGACGTACATTACGTGGAAGTAATCACTCTGGGATGCCAAGTTTTATATTTCTTGTTTTAGTGCATTTTCTATACATAATACTGCGTACATAAAAACTTAAAGCAAGAGTTTAACATGATTCTGTCAGTAAAATGTCAGATTTATGTTTACAAAAGGTTTTGGAAGGTAAATAGCTATATTATTTACTTAAATGGAAGTTATGTAGTAGTTGGAAGATCGAGAGACAGTTAACAGTAAGTACCATAATTCTATGTATGTTTTTTTTACATTGAATAGGGTATTTGACTAAAAAAAACGAATTAGTCGGTCAGTCAGATTTCCAAAAAATACTAGACACGTATTTTTTCTTTTTTCATATAAACAAAAAATGAAGACGACACCGGGCGTTGAAAACTCGTGTGACGTCACTGGCCGCTACACTTTTTAGCGGCCAGTGACGTCACCAGCCCCCACTCCTCATCTTTGATGCCTTTTATATTTGTCAATTTTTATTGATTTGATAAAACAAAATGGTGCGTGTCTAGTATTTTTTGGAAATCTGACTGACGGACTAATTAGTTTTTTTAGTCAAATACCCTATTATAAACACGGCTTTATAAATGATATTTCGGACTAGTTTTTATCGTAAAACATACTCATAGTAAGGACGACAGCAGGTCAAGCTACCCGAAACTATCAAATCTTCCCAATTAACTTGAGCCTTAATGCTTTAGAAATAAAGTTGAAAATCTAATACAGAAATCTAACAGATTGAAGTAGCTTGATGTGCCGTCGTCTGTACAATCAGCCAGTTCTCACCCCAGGGGCCCCAGCCAATATAACATCGCTTCACAATGAAACTAAATCGAATACCAAACCAACCAATGGCGGGAACGATTGACCACGTGATTTATCGAGTCACGTGGACAATCATCATCATCATCAACCTTTTATCGTCCCACTGCTGGGCACAGGTCTACTCTCATACAGAGGATTGAGCGTAATCACCACGCTTGCTCAATGCGGGTTCGCGATTTCAGACTTATAAAGTCTAGGTTTCCTTAAGATGTTTTCCTTCACCTTCAGTCATTGGTGTCCAAGATATACTTAGAAAGTACATATAACTTTAGAAAAGTTAAATTGGTACTTGCCCGACCTGGAATCGAACTCGCACACTCATACTTGAGAGGCTGGTGTTTAAACCACTAGGCCACCACGACGTGGTCAATAGTTTTCGTTATTGGTTGGTTTGGTATTCGATATCGCTACAGGCCCAGGCCTGCTCTTGGTGACAGTGGGCCGTAATCCATGACGCAGGCACAGTGCGAGTCGGTGGATGTTATATGCCTTTAGATTTTTTGGTTTCAAGACATTCTGAACGATGTTTTCTTTCACCGTTTTTAGAGCAGTGGTGATGAGATCATTTTACCTATAATTTGACCTTTAACTCTCAAGTTGCAGCCATCACGACTTGGTCACCACTGCTCTCTCAAGGTCCATATTACAGAAGGAAACTCAAGCATTGATCTCTGTTTAAACATTACTTAAAACTAGTTTCAACCAATTACTACAATTCGGACTACAATTTGAGTGTCTTCAAGGCTAGATTGAATAGGCTCTTAATAAACTAGTGCACTTTACCATCAACGATTACTTCACTGCTTACCATCAGGCAGGATTGCGGTCAAGCGCTAGTTTATTATAAAAAAAAAAAAAAAATCAAATGGCTTGAAACGAGTTTAAAAGTAATGCTTGAGTTTTGAGTGAGCTTCTGGAATCTTGGAATTCTGAAATCTAGGCCAAGTGTTAATGAATAATGTCCGTCAAGATATCGTTATCTTATATAAAATAGCCTTCGAGTTCATAGGTACAGTTTAAGTATCATTATCAATAAAAACAAATCAAGCTTTATAATTATTGCATTAGTCTAGTAAGAAATACAAAAGCCCGTTTTATAATAATAATAATAAAGTTTATTTATGAAACATAGGTACACAATAGGTCATAAATAATGACTGTATATCTACTAGATTTGCAGTTATCTGCCAGATGTTATTATACCAGTATTTATGTGTTGTAAGACATTTTACAGACAGATATAGACATTTCTATCACAGACTAGATAATCAATTTAGATACCAATAATAATAGATATTTCTATTTTAGTTTTCTGGTATTACAATGTTGTTTATGGTTCCAACGGTTATGGAAGACATTGCATCACACCACCCACTTTTTATTGGAAATCTCCATAAAAGCGCCATTTTAAATACCTCCAATCTATTAAGTACTTATAGTTTTCAGTGTCTTGAATTTGACTAAATTAAGTTCAGAAACACATTGACACAATTTCCACATTACAAAAATATAAAAATAGAATTCACGTCTCTCTGGAAAGTTATCTTTATTTTAGTGATACATCAAATGCAATTGGAACCTTAAACAGCACTGTTTACAGTATATTTTCCTTTGAACACTCATGATGCAACTTGTCTAACTCAATTCTTAGTAAATGTCAATGAATATTAATATTTAACAACACCAGTGTCCACAGAACTCTTAAGTTACATCAAATGGGTTCTTTTGACATTTTAAAATAAAAACTCAGATCTATAACTTTATGTAATCTTGAATTTTGATTGCACATTACACGCCTCCTTTACTGCCATAACTTAAAAAAGGAAAAAAAAATAAACTGATTATTTATATGTACTTAAACAAAGCTTATTCGACGTGACGCCTAAAATATAATAACGGTTGAATCACTATCAGTAATGTTATTGGGCACTGAAGACGTTCGTGTATTTATTAATAAAACTCTAATGAAATCATTAGAAGTACCTACTAGCACTTTCGACTATCTATATATTTTTGTTAATATCTAAAGTTTGTGCGTACGTAAAACTATAGCAATGGTTTAATTTTGTCGAACTTAATTTTATTTGTTTACTAGCTGGGTCCCGCGGTTTACTCGGGTAAGTAGTAGTTGTAAAACTAGATAAAAACTTATTCTCAGGCCTAACGAATGTATATACGAAATTTTGAAGGATAAATACTGTGATAGGAGAGTTTTATATAATAGCAGACTTTGCCTCTGCGGGTCAAAGGCATAGGACAAAAAGACGTTGACAAAGGGGGCTTAGTGCGCATTCCTACAAGGGACACGCGTGATCTCTCCTGTCACTAGACCACTTACTAATATAATACAAAACTGTAAATTCCTCAATAACCAACAACATTACTGATAAACAAGAAACAACCTTTAATTCAAAACTTAAATGCTGGACCTACAAACAGATTGTACATTTTATTACAAAATCGCCGCTCAGTGTCGTAAAAACCTTGATATGTACAAGAAATTACTAACTATAGTAAGTTGCCCTTATAACTATACTATTATACAAAAAACATGTTTTCCTATACCTCATCTTTTTACACACCAATGTCCTAAATTTTAGAACATTTACCTAAACTATTTATACAAAGTGAATCCAATCAGTTTTCATTATTGCCATCAAAATTAAGTAGTTCACGTGTTCGCTATATCTATATGACAAAGATCGATAAAATTAAGGCTCTATTATTGTAAGGCAGACATCTAAACATTAAATAAAGCTTTCCAATCTATTGGCATTATATATTTTTTAAGTTTAGGCTTAGTTTTTTAGTCCAATATGTTGGCATAGGATACTTTTGGCTTTGGTATGTGTGAATATTAGAATTTTTATGTAAAACGACTGCCTTATTTAAGGCCTTAAATTAAGGCAGGACGTCTATAATCTAATACCCTTGAAAAGTAATATAGCGGTTAAGCTCACCAGAGCTTAACCACTAGCGCGAGGTAACAATCAGGCTGCATTGCATGGAGGTAACATTGAGGACTACCTCAATGTTACCTCCATGTAAAAATGCATGCTTACAAACATGCACGCATATGCCAGGCATCAAGTTAAACCTCCAAGTAGGCGTAAGAGAGAGGTTTAGAGTAGCCTGTGATTTATTGCAGTGGTACCCTTCGGCGACCTAAACTGGGAATGAGATTTTGATAAAGGATCTTCGGTAGGTAATCTATACATTTTTTAAGCGACGAAAAAGAATACTGAGATTGTTCTCAGTTCGACGCATTCATTTTTTTTGAAGTGTTGCCTTTTTATCTTTTTACAGAGTTGTCCGATTTTGATAATTATTTTTATCTGGAGTGGTTGATTACAGATAAAAAAAACAACAAATCTGTTTAGGAAATCTTCAGATTTGCCAATAAAATGCTTGATCAGGCTTTAGGAATTGCATTTGTACTTAAATATTGATTATATTGCAACAATAATCGTACTCAAACAAAAATTCAAACGACAAATTACAATGGTAGAAAATCAAATCAATAAACCAATTTTCACACATAACAAAACCTTGAATATCCGACCAGCATCCTAATTGCGTAATACACTATTATTATCTGAATACGAAAAATTTTAAAAGAATATTCCTAATCCATTGCACCATATATTAGAAAAATTTGGCTGGTCAACAACGTAAAGAACGCAATGAATATATTTGAATTGGGATGTAACCACGGTATGAAAATCAAAAAAAAAATTAGTCCGTCTTACAGATAATAAAAAAAAATTAAGAACCGTATTTTTTATTTTGTCGAAATTACCAAAAACTACTGAGATATATCGTATTAAAGTTACGGAGTGGGAGCTAATTACGTCACGCCGTGTTATATTTTGTACCACGGCGTGACGTCATGCGACATTTCAAATCAATATATCTTCATAAGTATTTGAATGAAAGAAAAAATAAAAAATACATGTTCAATATTTATTATAAATCTATCTGATGGACATGAAATTATTTTTTAGGATACAACCCAATAGTCAAAATAAAAAAAATAGCGTATTACGCAATTACCCCGCTGGTACCTTTTTTATGACGGTTTAATGACATCATGATTCGAGTATAAGAGAGAGAGAAAAAGCTACATGACCAATAGCACCATCTCTTTTTCACACTGGAATCGTGATGGCAGTAGTAGCCCCTGCATTCACAGTCGTAACCGAAATGATCCAATAACAACCCAACACTGTCCATTGCACGTTCAATGTATTTACACTCGCGACCATCCGCAGTTTTTCACTATACAAAATGTACCAATATTTATTTTTTGTGTGTTTAAAAGTATGCTTGTACAAACATTTTTTTGAGTAATACTTTTGAGCTTCTCTGCACGTTGTATAGAACCCCAAATTAACAATATTAAAATTTATTGCACCACTTGAGGATTAAATCAGGTGAAACCTTGATTAGGTAGTCGGCCCACTGAATAGTTTGAGCGAAGGGAATTTTCACCTTATTGTTAATTTCATTGAGACCGAAATAGCGAGACATTGGTCTTATCTGCCAATAGCCTTTCAATTTTGATTTTTTTCCTAATACGGTGTGTAATCGCTTGAGAATGTGCAGCGTGAGTTAGTAGGTAAAACCAAGCACAAGGCTCGGCGCAAATGGGCCACCGACCACAGCCACCGGTGGCCAGCGACGGCGACTTAACACACTTTTTAGTATATTTGGTATAGACGCGCCGCACACACGTATCGCACGTGTTATAAGTATCTATGATGAGTCATAATTCTAAGAAAAGTATTTTAATGTGGATTATTTAAGTTTAGTTGGTTTCGAGAGTAGACTACTGTCTGTGTGTACTGTACTGTAGTATTACTGCCTATAAATACGAGAACCCGACCCTAGGTGGGGATCTTCTACATCGAGCCGTTATTTCAGTCTATACAATCGAATCTACCCAACCAACTAAATTTAAATACACCACATTACAATACTTTTCATAGTATTATGACTCATCATAGATACCTATAACACATGCGTACCATCATGGAGCACGACGTCACAATGGATGACGATACATTCATATCGGAAATCCAACAACAGCAACGAGCGGCTTATAAAATGTGGCGGCTTCCAGACACCGGTGGCTGTCGCTCGCTTCTGACACTTTTAGAATTGTGGCGGTAGCGCGCGACAGACAGCGATGGCTGTGGTCGGTGGCCCATTTGCGCCGAGCCTTCGGGTAGGTCATCACTAGATCATTTTACAAGTGGTGCAATATATTTTTTCTGATTTTTTTATTTTCATATATTAACCAACTCGAATTGAACAAAACTCTAACTGCCGAATTGTACTTATAATTTACTCATCCAACTTACTGTCAATGACAGTTAAGACTAGCATTTCTCAAGAAGGCAACATGAATTATTTACAACATTTATTTTACAATTCCTGTATCACATTAACATGGCAGTGAGATTTATTTATACTTTTGTAATGCGCTTGCGCACTGCATCCGATTCAGATCCGAGCACTAACGGAGAGGCTTTTTTTGAAGATGGGAAATCATGAAATGGCCTCCCGCTCTGGGTGGAGCGGAAGGGCGTGTCAGACTTATACTGACTAAAAGCCACCTGTGTACCTTCACTTGCTTGTGCGCCAGGGGTCACGATATCTGTTTCGGACAACCCCCAGCCCTAGCAGGTATCGGTCTTCATGTACCCCGTTACTCGGTGAAAAGCCCTTAGTACCATTTGTATTGCAGTAGTTTAACTATGACACGAATCCCTTATTTATAAACGCTGCTTAAAGTTAACTAGTGATCAGCGATTTATAACTATACATTTTTGACCTTTTAACGTCACTTAACTTTAATCGTCATTTATGAATAAACACCACAGAGTTTGGTGGGTATGTAGTATGGGGTTTATTCATAAACAATGATTAAAGTTGAGTGACGTGCAAACATCTAAAATGCATGTTTAAACAATCGCTAATCACTAGTTAACTTAAATCAGCGTTTATGAATAAGGGGGTAATTCTTAAATTTGTGACAACTATCACCCATCCCGCACCAGGCCGCTGGCTCAGACAACGTCACAGCCGGCCGGCCGATCGTTCGATTTTCTAATACGGATTGAAGTCTGATCTCGAATTCGAATCGGATGCAGTGCGGATACACTCTGAGGCTACATTGGTAAAGCTACGGCGATTTTGGACTGAAACAAACTAATGGAAGTGAATGAATTATAAATGCCTTCAATAATGTATTTACTTCCTACCATCATAGCTTTAACAATATAATCGCATTCTTAGGTCCGTATTCCAGAAGGAAACTCGAGCATTGATTTCTGTTTAAGCATTACTTAAAACAAGTTTCAACCAATCAAATAGTTTTAAATGAGATTTAAGGAATGCTTGAGTTTTGAGTGAGCTTCTGGAATACGGGCCTTAGTGTAAGGTGTATAATTAGGTACACATTCTAAATACTAATATCAATATAAGATGTGATTTCAAATACTTATCATGTATGTATTCATATTAACAAAGTTATATCATTTAATTCAACCCAAAATATCCCTTGGTTGCAGGTATTCTCGGTCATGCGAAAGCAATAAGGATTTTTGGAGTTAATTATATAGGTTTCAGAATGCATACAATTATACACCTCACACCAGTCATAAGAACACCATTTCAACTATCAATTGGCCTACACACGCCCATTTAACCCTTTTAACCCTTACTCTGTACAAGCATACCATTCACACATTTCACTAGAGTGTCACACTTTCACTTCTGCCAGACGACCATAGAGTCGTCTGGTTCTCACTTCACTCAGTCCAGTTGTTGCACTTGGACCACGGAAGTGGGGGGAGGGAGGGAGATCTCGTACTTTATGAGTCCTGTCCGACCCGCCGATAGGACCAGGCCGCCGACTTCTTTTGCATCACCGCTGTGGAAGATACAAAATTTTGGTAATAATGTTTCGAGTTCAAGTTATTTTATTTATTTTATTTCACCCCCAAAGAGGTGATTATTACATGCTTTTTATTAGCTTCACTTGCATGTTTGCTTGCTTGCTTGTTTGTCCGTCTCTAATTCTTTGGACTACGAGTGAGCGGCTCATTACTGTGAAATGTCCCACCGTTTTCGAATACGTTTGTTCGTTCAGTTTTTTTTAAAAAGAATATCGAACTAAAAAGTAAAAAAGAAATAGTTTAAAAAACTAACAAAACATGCTTTTAAAAGTTCTTTAAAAGCATGTTTTTTTTAGTTTTTTAAACTATTTTTTTTTTGTAATTTTTAGCTAGCTCTTTCCCGTTTTACAGAAGCTTGTTGAAAAATCTTCAAACATAATTTTGTTTTTTGTTTAAAGAATGTTTCTTAAGTAAAATTCTGATTGGGACGGACGGTTTACTGATTTAAAATTGTTTCCCTTTAGTGCCTATCGCCATATATTATTTCTCCAAGGGTCTGAAACCGTTTTCACCCTTTTTCTCTCTTTAACGACGTCCGTCCCACCAATCGACAGATATTCGTCCCTGGTACCATGGAATACTATTTTCAAATTATTAGTATAGTGCGAATTTTTCGCACGGTTCAGCTAGTAAGTAAATTATTTCATAGCCACTTTTATCACAACGGTCGAGGAAACCTGCATATCCTCAAACTAACCAACCAAAAATTCTAAGCCTTGAGACATCTACCAATGCACACTAGGTCCGCGTGACCCACTCCTTCAGACTTGTCCCAGCTGTGGGGATGTTTTAAGCCTATTCATCATCATCATCATCTCAGCGTTAATCCCAGTCGCATCCGAAGCCAGTCTAACTGCTGATTTTGGCTATACTTCGATATTTTCCGTAAAGCGACTGCCGTCTGACCTCCCAAATTTTTCCTCGAATTTTTCGCACGGGTCAGCTAGTAATTAGTAATTGCGTAACACACTATCAGTAGCAATGGTTTTCATTTTGACAATTAACATTTATTGCGTTGTTTATGTTGTTAAGCAAACGCATATAACAAACGTATGGATCAATTGATTAGCAATACTGTGGCGTAGTATGTAAGTACCTATTATTCTGTGTGTGTAACCAATATATAACTCGTGTATTACTCGGAATAAAGGCAGTCCTGAATTAAAAAAAAAAAAAATATGCTGGACTGCTTTACAACAGTCAGTCAGTCTTTGCTATTTTTTTTTTTTTATTGTTTGGCAGTTTTGCATGTTCGAGTACGAGACTTTTGGTGATGTTATTACTTTTTCATGTATTTAGTTTTTTTATTATTATTTTATGGTATTTAGTTGTAATGTGTGTTTTGTTTGTGCGGATTTTTATTATGCCGGACTGTCTTTATTTTATACTTACATTACTTTATACTTACATACTACGCCACAATACACTTCAAATCAAACGAAGGGTAACATTGTTTGACGCAATTAGGATGCTGTACTAGATCATCAGTTGCTTTGTCTTGACAACAACCAAGCATTTGTGTTATATGTTAGCACATTGTTACCTGGTAGTATGTTGTCTCGCGTGGTGTTTATGCGTGAGATGCGCGATGTTCGGCTTGATATCCCTCCCCACTATGTGCAGCGGCGCCACCAGTCGCCTCGTCCCGCCCAGCGAGCCCACGACGATCTGATTGCCGATCACTTGACCAGATCTGTTCGTTACCTGTAAAACAAACAGTTTATGTTAATGGGTGGTGAGGAAGTAGGTGGCTTGGTTGTAGATAGGTGGTTGCAGCCGTCAGCGGAAAATCTTTTGAAAAGATTTTTCACTTTTGTCTTTAGGATGACCACATTTTCAATTCTAACTCATATTTCTTGACTTTCGTATGTATAGCTCGACCTTAGAAGCTGTAGGTCGTATGTAAATGTGTGTCTTCAAGGCTAGAGTGAATAGACTCTTAATAAACTAGCGCGCTTTACCATCAACTTACCATCAGGCGGGATAGCGCTCAAGCACTAGTTTATAATTTAAAAAAAATGTCGTCGGAGCTAAGGTTGAGATTTATTCACATTTTTGGCAGATACATAAATCACGAATGCAAATTAAGTGTATTGTTATCCCAGAGACAAGTGATAAGTAGTACCTATGGTAGGCAGATCAAAAAGCAGCAATTCTGCTTATTAAGATATGGGTATAATGATAGTACTGTCTAGAATAAGTTCCTCCACAAAGAGCTCTAATACCATTGAAAATACTAATTTATACGTCAATATTTTAATAACTAGCGAAATTCTGCTCTCGGTAACTTCTACTACTACTAATTAAAGGTTGGTTCAATGGTTAAGCGATCGATTTCTGCGCTGCATGTCGCGGGTTCGATTTTCACACTTAACAAGTATTTCTATGGTCTAAGGTAATTGTTCCAGGTCTGGATTTTTGGGTATGTGAGTTTAAATTATTCCAAACCGAAGTAATTCCTAGTGTATGGCAATGTTTAAAAAAGAAAAACTACTTTGTTCATTAATTTACATACTAGTCATATATTTTGCTACAATCAAATTAACACTAAAACAATCTATGGTACAATATTATATTACATTCTTACTCATTCTTCTCCATTATTATGTCCAGGAATTTGAATGTTCAGTTGATTCTTTCGAACTCGATCTGGACCTTATTTAGCACTAGATAAGGCCAGGGTTCAGCAAACTTTGTAGCCGGAAACCAATAAAAATATTGAAGTCACAATAAGCAGAGAGCCATATAAAAAAACTTTCCTACTAAACTCGACTACATAATCTACCTATTCTTATACTGTTAGACACCTAAGACCTCTAACCTATGACTTCCAGCACTTTCGATCCAGTGTGGCTACCATGAGTTTTCATTATGAAGCCTCGATCATCGATATCGAGGTTGTAAGGACAATCGATCAATGAGAGCGCCAAACGCGGTCGCTGCGTAAGATCGAGTCTGTGTCTATGTGTGTGGAGCCAAGCAAAAAGAAACAGACGGAACGCTACGAGAAAACAAAATAATAGCGTAGATAGCATTGATATAATATTAAACTAAGGTAGATAAGTCACTAGCGCACTGAAAATGAAGCGTACAAAAGGAGGTAAGTCCAGCAAGTCGCTTTAGTTTTCGTCGATTCTATTTAAGCGCAAACGACAAACACTAGCCATCTTTTTCTTCTCTATGCTTTAGATTGCGCCCCATCTCACTCACACTGTGCCAACGTGTGAAATGTACGCAGAATAAAAAATTGCACGTGTGTGCTGCTGCTCCGATGGCCACATTTATTTTGGTTAATTTGTTAGAGCATACATATCATATCTGTTTAATATTATATCAATGGTAGATAGGCATTACCAACCAATGGGACGAGTAAAGCGGACAGAATCGCGAGCAAAAGCTTAGTCTTAGATAATTTACATGTATCGTGACCGTACCAACTTTCTACATTAGCGTCACGTATAACTCGCGCAAGTTAATTGTGCACCTCGCTGGAATGCGGCGATGCGGGGAGCCGCGCGGGGAAGCGGGAGCGCTTCCCCGCGCGGCTCCCCGCATCGCCGTAAGCGATGAGTAGCGTTAGCATCTTTGTTACAAATTTCTAAATACAGTTTAAATCCCCTGTTGTTATTACTGTTTATGTGGAGTTTTTACTTTGTTATTTTTTATTGTTTTTTACGTTTTCGACGCATTAGTGAAGCCTATTGGTTGCATCAACATGACAATGGTCACCTTATTTCAGTCCATATTGTTACGGGCTAGGGGTACTTAAACGCCGGTTAAGGGTTACGAAGTTTATTGGCAACGAAGGCACAGTCGATTTTAGGCAATGACAAGTAGAATGTCGCTGACGTTGCACCGAAGTCTTTCCTTATGTCCGCGAAGTCCGTGTTGTAAACACACAATAACAGTACAGATGTTACTCTACGTAGTACTCACAGTTCTCGTTACAGTTGTCGCAGTAGGTCTTCTTTAAGATCGCTTCTTAACTGTCGCTGTTTTCGTATCGCTAGTCGAGTGTAGACTGACTCTGGCCGGCGTCGCGGCGGTATATATAGCCCAGCTGATCGAACATTCCAGATTCCTCTAGACGTAATAATAATAGCACATAACTTCGAGGTCACTCGGAAGTACCTATGGTAATTCCCGGAAACGGGTTTCTAGAAATTTCGATGTCGACACTTTGTTGACAAAACTGTTGAGACATGTACCATTCGATAGGCCGTCCTAAGTCTAGTAATGCGTTTTTATATTGTGCCTAGAAAATGTCTAGATCTGGGGAAATAGGACTTAAAAGTGACACACTGCATGTCACGCGATATTGAACCTTATGCCATCGACATAAGGTCCATTCGTAACATTGCCCCCTTCTTAGTCATGCTCGTCCCGAGCATGATTTGATCCATAATAGCGAGCTAGGCGGTCTACGTGTACGATCTTCAGCTTCCCTCTAGGCCCTTTCTTAATCCTGTAGGTGACATCGTTTATTCTGGTTACTATCGTGTACGGACCCTCCCATTTGGCTTGAAATTTCGGACTCTTTCCTTTTCTCCTTATGGGATTATGTAACCATACCAAAGTTCCCTCTTCAAATCCGGGCACGTTAGCTTTGCGGTCGTATCGGACTTTCATTTTCTCACTGGTTTTCAGACCATTCTTTCTCACTAACTCATGTATTCCATCTAATTTACGCCGTAGGTCGGCCACGTAGTCGACGGCTAGGTTAGGAGTATCGGGAGGTGTTCCGGTTAGTGCATCTATGGGTAGTCTAATTTCTCGGCCGAAGTTGACTTTCGCCGGTGTGCAATTTGTGCTATCATGTGTTGCAGAGCGGTATGACATTAAGAAGAGTGGAATGTATTGGTCCCAATCCCTCTGGTGTTCTTCCACTACTTTGGCCAAATGATTCTCCAACGTCTGATTGAATCTTTCGACCATTCCATCTGACTGTGGGTGATACGGTGTTGTACGAGTCTTATGTATCCCGAGTAGTTGGCAAACCTCTTGAAATAGTGAAGACTCGAAGTTTCTACCCTGGTCAGAGTGTAACTCCAAGGGAACGCCAAATCGACAGAACACCTCGTGAACTAGCTTTTTGGCGACTGTATGAGCTTCCTGGTTAGGTACTGCAAAAGCTTCTGGCCATTTGCTGAAATAGTCTTGCATGACGATGATATACCTATTCCCTTCTTCAGTAACAGGGAATGGCCCAGCTATATCGACAGCAACTCTTTCCCATGGTGCACCAACATTGTACACTTTCAGCCGACCTCTGGCTCTCGTTTGCGGTCCCTTTACTGAGGAGCAAGCTACGCATTTTCTACACCAGTCCTCTACGTCTTCGCGGCAATGCACCCAGTAGAATCTTTTTCTCACCTTCTCCAGGGTTTTCTTTACTCCTAGATGTCCTCCGGATACTCCGTCGTGCACCTGTCGTAGCACTGACGCGACTTCATCACCGGGAACTACTATCTGTAAGGTGACCTCCTGTCCACTGGGTGATTCCCATTTCCTCTTGAGAACTCCATTATCAATTATCAGGCTGTCCCATTGGGCCCAGTAACTTTTTGCTGCTGGGCTAAGCGCTGATATTTCACTCCAAGCGGGCCTCTGGCCACGTTGTTTCCATTCGATTACTGTCTTCAAGTCACTGTCTTCCTTTTGTGCGTCTTCCAATGATTGATTATCCCAGTCTTCATCCAAAGCGTTTACCTGGATAATCCTTACGTTCTCTTCCTGTTTGTCACAATGTCGGCCCTCACTTCCTGAAGTAATCTGGCGACGGCGGTCCTTTTGTCTTGCCTTTTTCTCGAGGCGCTTCTTCTTACGGGCCTCGTCCTCGACTTCCTTGTCCCGGCTTCCGTCTGCCTCACTCCACGACCTTCCGCGCGACCGCTCGCGCTCGTGTTCTCGCTTGCCGGGACGTTCGCGTTCCCGCTCTCGTTCAGCGGATCGCTCGCGGTGCCCGCTCCGATCGCTCCGCTCGCGCCACTCGACTCGCTCGCACGGGCGCTCGGGCTCGACCTTCGCATCGCGCTTGCGCCACGCCATCACCGCGGCCTCCTCACGTGACCAAGAAGTTCTTCTTCCCTTAGCCTTCCTGGGACAATCAATTCGAATATGCCCCTTTTCGCCGCAATCATAGCAAGTTGGTCCTCGTCGGGCTTTTATATGTGCGGTCACTTCTCGAATACGGTCGTGTTGTGGGCCATCTTGACGTACAGCTTCCACCTCCAGAGCGTGTGTCAAGGCTGCCTTCAGAGTCTGATGGTGCCCCAGACGAACCGCAGCCCTGACTTCCGCATCTCGAATTCCATCAGTAAAAGCTTGCACCGTAGTGGCATCAATTGCTCCCGGCGTTGAAGCATACGCCCTCCGAACAATACGTTCTATTTCCGATGCCCATTGTTGCAAACCCTCACTGCTTTTCTGTGTGCGGTCGCGGAGTTGAGCCCTGTAGACATGTTCCAGGTGTTTCTCTCCATATCTAGACTCCAACGCTTCTAACAGACAGGCTAGGGTATTGCAATCGCCGGAAATATTTTCGAGGATTTGGACCGCCTCACCACGCAGAGCAAGCGTAAGGGCGGTTACGGCTTGATCGTCGTCCCAATTGTTGCCTTTTGCGACCTTTTCAAACTGTAGACGGAAGGCCACCCATGATGTTGTCCCGTCAAAATGAGGTACCTTGAAAGTCGGCAAAGCACTGGGTACCGGTACCACCCCTTTAATAACTCCTTTTTGTACCTTCTCATGCAAAAATTCTACTTCCTTCCCAAACTCCATGATGGTATTGTCTAATTTATCGAAACGCGCATCATATTTGTCTATACGAGCGTCTTGCTGGTCTATGCGCGTATCTTGCTGGTCCATACGGGCATCTTGATGAGCTGTTTTTATTCTGAGTTCATTGACTTCTTCTTTGGTTTTTTCCCATTTTTCATTTAATTCTAATACCAGTTGCTGGGATTTTGCCTGGGATTCTGCCGCGCTTTTAATTATTTGTGCCTGAATTTCTGCCTGGGATTTTGCCTGTGATTCTGCTACACTTTTAATCTGTGCCTGGGTTGCTGCTTGGGATTTTGCCTGTGATTCTGCTACTATGCCTTTTATTTGCGCCTGGGATTCTGCTATACTCAGCTTTATTTGCGCCGTCAAGTGAGCCAGTAACACCGATAAATCGAATCCGCTGCTTCCGGGAATAGTACTGGTACTAGGCGCACTCACATTCGTCGGTGTTACGACGGCCGCATCTTCTACGGGTGCAGGGACACCAAGCGATTCTTCCTCTTGACGCGCCAAATCCATCGCTGCTTGTCGTCGCGTGCGAACTCTTTCGTCTTCCCTTGGCGTGACCGGCATGCCGCTTCTGACACCAATTGTTACGGGCTAGGGGTACTTAAACGCCGGTTAAGGGTTACGAAGTTTATTGGCAACGAAGGCACAGTCGATTTTAGGCAATGACAAGTAGAATGTCGCTGACGTTGCACCGAAGTCTTTCCTTATGTCCGCGAAGTCCGTGTTGTAAACACACAATAACAGTACAGATGTTACTCCACGTAGTACTCACAGTTCTCGTTACAGTTGTCGCAGTAGGTCTTCTTTAAGATCGCTTCTTAACTGTCGCTGTTTTCGTATCGCTAGTCGAGTGTAGACTGACTCTGGGCCGGCGTCGCGGCGGTATATATAGCCCAGCTGATCGAACATTCCAGATTCCTCTAGACGTAATAATAATAGCACATAACTTCGAGGTCACTCGGAAGTACCTATGGTAATTCCCGGAAACGGGTTTCTAGAAATTTCGATGTCGACACTTTGTTGACAAAACTGTTGAGACATGTACCATTCGATAGGCCGTCCTAAGTCTAGTAATGCGTTTTTATATTGTGCTTAGAAAATGTCTAGATCTGGGGAAATAGGACTTAAAAGTGACACACTGCATGTCACGCGATATTAAACCTTATGCCATCGACATAAGGTCCATTCGTAACAATATGTATCAATTTAATTGCAAAACGTCATGAGTAAAATGATCTAATATTATGACGCTTTATCATCAAAACGACATTTTATTAAAATAAAAAAAAATAACATAGTTCTCATTTTTTACAAACGGTACCGTCCGAATGACGTCACAAAACGAGGTGCACAGTTAACTCGCGCGAGTTGTGGTTACAAGTACATTTTGATTGACTAGTTGAGGAATTCTTCGTAAATACATACTTTTTATATAAATCTCTTTTGAGTACTTACAACTTGTATATGCGTGGCCTGCTGATGGTCCTGCTGGTCCATCTCCAGACTGTTCTGATGTTGCACCTGTTGCTGGTGTTGTTGCTGTTGCTGGACTTGCTGTTGCACTTGTTGTTGTACTTGCTGTGCTTGTTGCGCAGCTTGTTGCGCTGCCTGTTGCGCGGCTTGTTGCGTTACGGCATTGTTGGCTTGACTCTGCTGCAATTAAATTTAATCGATCAGATTTCTTTGTATTATCGGATTAATACCTGCTTGTTTTGTTTTTTTTATTTTTCTTTCTTTGTATTTATTAAATTTTGTGCACTTTAAAAGGAGAAAATGCAGTTCGGGTATTATACTGACACATTACAAAGAATAACAATTCCGCATTCTTTTATTTTTTAATTAGTTTAATTATTTCATGATCTGCCTAGCCTTTCCTCATCTACGTCGGACTTCCAGTATAACCGGTAGCGGAAGCGACGGCCTATCTGACCTTCACAACCCTGATACTGAGTAATAGGATAACATTTGGAAAGACTGGCTGCGAAACCTCGGCGCTTCTGATGAACCGTAGCCACTGCCAAAGATTGATGTCAATTGGTAGGGTAATTGCGTAACACAATATCAGTAGCAATGGGTTTTGTTTTGACAGTACAATAGCATTTATTGGGTTATATACGTTGTTGAGCAGATACATTTTCAAACATAGGGAGCAATTGAATAGCAATAAGCTTCAAAATAATGCCAACTGATAGTAATGGTAAGTTACGCAATTAGGGTGCAGTATATTGTGTTTTCCGAAGCACGTAGAGGTCTCTTGATATGTGAAAATGGTGACCCAACCACGGGCCAACCGCGGCAAGCGTAGCTTAACCTGATCGACCTGATTATTATTATTTAGACCTCATTCATTATGTTCTTATCATAAATACAGGCAAATGAGTAGTGTAAGACTTATAAGTAGGCATTTATTTTGTGGAAATAGCCCAGCCATAGCCCAGGATCTGTCCACTTACATTACCAAGTGAGGAAACCGAACCCTCTAACACAGTACAATATAATATTGATAATGCATCAAGACATTAACCTGAGTTTAGAAGAGTTGATTTAGTTACTTTGGTGTACAATAATAGCCAATAATCTAATACTTTAGTACAGTATCCGGGCGTTAATAAGAGATATTGAGCTTTGGGAGGACAATTTTCAAACTATTATTTTAAGTTTGTATTGTCCTATTGGGACAAAGGCTTTCGGGCAAAGGCCTTGCTTCCCTCTTTCGACTTTCCCGGTCTACTGAGACTGTGGCCCAATCCTTAAAGAAGGAGTCAGCTGTATTATGTTGTTATGTATGCGTCCAGTTTCCACAATTTGTGTTTTTAAACCAGACGAGTAATTGCGTAACATATTCCCCCTTATTCATAAACGCTGCTTAAAGATAACTAGTGATTAGCGATTGTTTAAATATACATTTTTGACCTTTTAACGTCACTTAACTTTAATCATCCTTTATGAATAAACACTACAGACTTTAAGGGGTTTATTCATAAACGACGGTTAAAGTGAAGTGACGTAAACGTCTAAAATGTATGTTTAAACAATCGCTAGTCACTAGTTAACTTTAAGCAGCGTTTATGAATAAGGGGGATTATTAGTAGCAATCGGTTTCATTTTGACAGTTTATCAACATTCATTGCTTTATTTACGTTGTTGATCAGACACATTTTTCGAACGCACCGAGCATTGGAATAGCAAATATCAATTCAAATAAATATTTATTATATATTCAAAATGATTTCAACTGATAGATTAAGTGAATTAGGGTGTAGTTGTTAATACGAACTGCGAGTATCATCTACTATACGCTCTATAAAGCCTTTTTCTTTACATTATAAATGATTGTATTGAGACGAAAACTGCTTCAGTATCGTTGTGATTTGAAATTCAATGAAACAAAAAGGCGACAACAAAAAAGAGACGGACCCATAAATCCATATGATTTAACGTGAGAGAAACTGAGACAGCATTATACAGCGTTTCTTACATTCGTCTCATCATTTTAAAACCAATTTTTTTTATAGGTTTAATTTCTTCCCCATGTGAATTGCACACATGCTTATTTTTGTGAGTAGGTTTATAAACACTTTTATATGCCAATCGTATTTGAGAAATTAGAAGAAATCGGCGTTTCTTATCTGTCTAGTTAGAGAAGAAAGGCCGAAACAAACCAAAAGAGTCAAAAGAAAAACCGTAACCCTAGCGCACAAGCAAGTTAAGCAACACGGGTGGGTTTTTTTAGTCAGTAAAAGTCTGACACGCCCTTCCGCTCCGCCCAGAGCGGGAGAGGTCATTTGATGATTTCCCATCCACATAAAAAAAAACTGGTCATATAGCTCTATATATATTACATATTAACAGACCGAGAGAAGACCGAAGATTTATTAATTAGATGTATACATTTACTAGTATGATACACTTAACGTATATATTTATTGTATAATCTATGTAAATAGTACACTGTAGGCTACCCACATTATTTCTCTCTCTTTCCCTTAGTAATCCAGACAAAGGTTGTCTGTAAAAGATCGCTCTTAGCGATAAGACCGCCCATTGTGTCACTCTTTGTAAAATCTTTTTATTGCGACGACCTCCGTGGCGCAGCGGTCAACACGCCTGCCTGCGACGTGGAGGCCCCGGGTTCGATCCCCGGTCAGGTCATGATGGAAAACGATCTTTTCCTGATTGGCCTGGGTCTTGGATGTTTATCTATATATGTATCTATTAAAATATAGTATCGTTGAGTTAGTATCCCATAACACAAGTCTCGAGCTTACTTTGGGGCTAGCTCAATCTGTGTGATTTGTCCGTACATATATTTATATATATTTATTTATGTTCTGTAATCTATATGGTGTACGTAATAAAGAGTATTCTATTCTACTATACACAGTGGAAGAGACATCTTAAGAAAAGCTTCTAAAGTGTATTGAGTACACGATAGACAATGAATTGAACATTTTTAATCAGGTTAAATATATATTATTTTTCGGTCACCTAGTAATATATTATTTGTAATATATAATTTATTATTATGTTACATATTTTCCAAAAAAAAAAGGTTAAAGGTCTTATAAATGTTTGAAATAAATTTATAAGTTAATTTTATGTTCTTTTGCAGATTCACGACTACACTAAAGTTCGATGTTTGTTCACCCCTCCTACTAATGTATCCCAATATTCCCACAGGATACAAATACAATGATGAACAATACAAAAAAATTATACCACAACGGTCAGTTGTTTTGATCCTGTTATCGACACTTCCCTGTACCAGTACATTATTTTTGTATCGTGTGGAAATATTGGGATACATTAGTAGGAGAAGTGAACAAACTTTATCGCATGATTATCTGAAATCAACTTTAGTAATCAAACGCGGTGTTCAACAGGTTCGAGTAGGTACTAGTATAGACGATAACAAATATTAGGATTTGTAAAAAAAAAACTGTTTTACACATTTTTGGCAGATGTGCCAATAAAGGGTGTATCTGACATCGACGCACAAACGAGTACCATGGATCCAGTACATGATTCTGAACCCCACAGTGGTGGAATTTTTCGTCGACTTTAAACTGATTTAAAAAAAAAAGTTATTTTTTTCACTTTAGACCGTTCATAATTACTATACTTTTATAATTCAATAAGATTTTAAAATAAAAATTAATTAATACGCTAATTACACAAAAAAGAGCAATGTGAACAAAACTCAAAAAACTATCCAATCACCTGATTTAATAGAGTTCACATCAGTGGTCAACGTTATACCTACAAAAACGCGCGGCAGCACGCTTGCAACGTTCAAAGACTTTTTTTTAAACACTGATTTCTGTAACCGCTCATTAACAACACGTTGCATGCATACGCCTTTTCGTGAAGTTTGCGTTACGATGTCAGATACGCCCTGTATATTAGTGGGTGAGCGATATGTTCGTTAAGATGTGTCTACCACCGTGTATATGCTGCATACATCTCTGCTTACCTTGGCGGGGGCAGAGGCGTAAAGGTTAGGGTATTTGCTTACACTTCGGGGCGGCAGGTCCATGTGCTGCCTCTGATGAAGCATTAGATGGTTCTTTTGGAAGAACGCTTTGCCACACTGATCGCAAACGTGAGTACGTAATGTACAGCTTCCGTCAGGATGTCTGAAAAAAATAATAGGTTCTTCATATATCATTTTATACTAGCGGCCGCTAGCGACTTCATTCGCATGGAGTTAGTTATCCGCTCCTATTAGTCGCAGCGTGGTGTTATATAGCCTGAAGCCTTCCTGGATTAATGGGCTATCCAACGCAAAAAAAAAATTCTAATCGGCCCTGTAGTTCCTGAGATTAGCGCGTTCAAACAAACAAACTCTTCAGCTTTATATATTAGTATAGATTACTACTCATGCAAGTTATTTGTGCACCTCGCTCTGTAAAGTCATTCAGACAGTAACGTTTACAAAAAATGAGAATTATGTTAAAAAAAAAAAATATAAATTAAATTTTTTTATGTTAATAAAAGGTCGTTTTGATGATAAAGCGTCATAATTATAATACTAGGTCATTTTACTAAGAAGTTTTGCAATTAAATTGATACATCTGGACTGAAATATAATGTTGGTACAACCCACAGGCTTCACTAACGCGTCGAAAATGTAAAAAACAAAACCAACTTCATAAAAAAACCTTAACAAAAGCAAAAACTCCACAGAAACAGTAATAACAACAGGGGATTTAAGTAACAAAGATGCTATCGCTACTGAGCGCTTACGGCGAATGCGGGGCGTCACGCGGGGAAGCGGGACAGGGATCGCATTCCAGCGAGGTGCACAGTTAACTCACAGAAGTTAGGATAAAAGTATGCTATGCTTTAATCCTGGTTATAAACTATCTTTGTGCCCCATTTCATCCAAAATCCATTCAGCCGCGTGAGCGTGAAGAAGTAACAATCACAAGTTACGTCATGATAAACATGGCTGTGTCGGTACCTACAAACGCCACAAATAAACAACGCGTCATACTGACGTCACACGAATTCTACATCTCGCAATCAGAGTTTACCGTGCAATTAGCATACACACAACTTCCCAATTTGAAGCATTGGGCAAGTGCCCGCCAAACATAACACCCGTCTGGTATGGTCCCTCATACTTCCACATGGCGAATAAAAATACGTCAAACTACGTCAGTCGCGGACTAATTTGACAGGACTAATTTGGCAGACTAATTTAAAATAATATTTATCTTGTAATTTTCTTAAAGAAATAGAAATAAAAGTGAAATTATATTTAGTTTAGCTGAAAAATTCTTCTGTGGAATAGGCTATTTGACAGTATTCAATGATTTGTGATTTTTTGCTTTAATTGCATAAAATGAGGGTTCTTTATATCATTTACAAGAGTTTTAATAAAAAATAATAACAATTATTATATCCAAAACACAAAAATATGTTTGGCTTTTTGTTTCTCGCGCCACACATTGTGAAACGATCCGGATTGGCTAATGTCGCGATGACGTCATACGCGCATCATCGCTTGTTTTCGGCAAACTTATAAACTGTTTTTCAGGGGTTTTTATCGATTTATTTATACAACCCAGTACAGCACACCACTTGTAAACCATTTTATTAGATAACAACAGCAAATAATAATTAAAAACAAACACCACTGAGAACCGAAAACCGCTTGTGACGTCACTTACCAGGCGCAACGCCATATTGCTGATTATATCGTTTTCGCGGCTTATTTGAATTTTGAATTTTTATTTGCATATTTCTTACGAAATACGTATTAAAATTAAAAAAAATACTTTGGGTGAACTTCTTAACCGCAACCAAGTAATTCAAGATAAAAATTATAAATCTGTCAAATAGCCTATTAACTCTAATACATTTTTTAACTCATTCAAAAGAGTGAAAATTGTTGAAAAGCATTTAAAGTATAAATTGAATATTATTGGTATTGACTCGACTGTACCATAGCACTGCTAAGATATGTTTGTTAGTTTTAAATGTTCCATTTTTTACTGTGCGTGTCCCAAATAAAATTCATTTCAAGCTTTCTTTTTTTATCAAGTAAATTTATCGTATCGTACCTTCTTTGATGCGCTAATAAACCATGTTTAGCCGCGAATCCTTTCCCACAATCGTTACAAAAGTGAGCCTTCGGTCTTGGTGTCGATATTTGATGGTTCTGCAATGTTAATAAAATGTTTTTTAATACATTATAGATCTACATAATGTAAGTATAAAACTTGCTACTATTTATCAAACTCAATAAATCAATAAAATAACTTTATTTCATTGGTTTACGTACTTAACTAAAGGTAAACAAAAAAGAAAATCGCATGACTTAGTCACCTTGATTGTCATGCTACGTCTCAGTTATACTCTCCAGTGTGGCTACCACGAGTTTTCATTACGAGACTCGATCGTCGATATCGACCGCGTTTGGCGCACTTATTGGTTGAGAGTGTAATATTGTATGTAACGGAACGGACTACAGACTGTTTGAAATGGCTTGTATCATCTGGTATTGACAGCTACAGACTGACGGGCATTAATGACGTGTGTCACAATTGTAAAAATAGCACGCGTGCTAAAAACATTCCCCTCTTGCGATCTAGACATGGCGTCGATAACATCATAAGTTGAACTCTGTAATATTGCACTTAATACTAACAAAAGTTGTGTTGCCCCGAGCATTTCTTCCATTGAACAACATTACAGAGAGTTCTTACAACCTTAAAGCAGGCCAGTCGCTGAGTCAAACGCGGTCGATATCGACGATCGAGTCTCGTAATGAAAACTCATGGTAGCCACACTGTTCAGTTCCGTTTTTAAAGAATTATAAAACTTCATTAAACTTCACTTCTTCGTTTTCTTTATTATAATTAAGTTTGATATTAATATTTTATGCATATAAATCTCTTGGAATAAATTTCCTAAATAATGGTGAAAGCATGCGTTGCGATTTAGCTGTAAAAGTTAAAACGCATTACGACAAAAAAGTTTAAATACAACTCACCGCCGCTATAACTTGCGTATGTCCAACGTTGTTAGAGTTTGACGAAATTATCTGTATATTAGGCTGGTCCGGAATAATGAAACCTGCAAATGAATGAAAATATCCTTTATTTAATAAACACGACAAAGTTTACTAAGTAAAAGTGTTAATTACTTGAAGCAAGAAAGGGACACGGAGATGATGTCTGATGGAGATGTATTGAAGTAAAAATACGTATTGCGCCAATAGAAAATGATGAGTATCTGGCGTTCGCAGAAAGGTGAGTATCCGAAACGCTACGTGCGTCCTCGCCTTTCTGCATCCGCTGGGATCGGGAAATATAGGACAGGTTGTTAAGGCAATATTAGGAACTTCCAAACATCGCCTTAACGACCTACCCAGCGTCCCTAAGTTAGGTGAGGCTTATCTACAGCTAATTGTAGATATGTCTTCATTTGAAAGCATGTTGATGAGTCCAGTTCAAATAGTTTATAACTTACTTAACTGTATGCCTAGTATGAGTTTTCATTACGAAACTCGATCGTCGATATCGAGCGCGTTTGGCGCTCTGATTGGTTGAGAGTTCTTACAACCT
Source organism: Sesamia nonagrioides (assembly GCA_017933935.1). Taxonomy (NCBI): domain Eukaryota; kingdom Metazoa; phylum Arthropoda; class Insecta; order Lepidoptera; family Noctuidae; genus Sesamia; species Sesamia nonagrioides. The sequence goes on along the minus strand of JADWQK010001253.1, from coordinate 295,843 downwards.
TGAAGCGGGCCAATCGATGAGTCAAACGCGCTCGATATCGACAATCGAGTCTTCTAATGAAAACTCATACTAGGCCTATTGTATTGCGATAGCGTAAATATGCGAGGGAACGAAAGTTGTGTGCCTATGGTAAGAAATTGATATTAATAGCGCCTTTATTTTGTAGCAATTAGGGCTGTTTTGGTGGTACAATTTCTTCCGAGAAAACTTTAAATTTGTAAGCAAAATAAATTTATCCTTTGAGTTCTTTTTTAATGAGAATTGATGGCAAGGAGCTCCTTTTTAATTGAATTTTGCATGTGGTCAGTTTAAAATTGGTTTATGGACGAAATTATGCTTAAAATATTTTACGGTTCCAAAGGCACATACGCCCACGCACTTATGTGCTGTGTGTAATAAGAATGAGGGTGTCGTACTGTGCTGCGTATGCGCGCTTTAATAAGAGTGAATGTGTCTTACTGTGCTGCGTATGCGCGCTCTAATAAGAGTGAGTGTGCCTTACTGTGCTGCGTATTCGCGCTCTAATAAGAGTGAGTGTGTCTTACAATGCTGCGTGTGCGCGGCGGCGACGAGGCCGGGCTGCAGCGCCGCCGTGAGCGCGCACAGGTCCGTCACGCACGTGCGGTCGTACGATAACACAGAGTAAAGCTATAACTAAAGCTATAAGAGAGAGTGTGTCTTACTGTGCTGCGTGTGCACGGCGGCGTCGAGGCCGGGCTGCAGCGCCGCCGTGAGCGCGCACAGGTCCGTCACGCACGTGCGGTCGTACGATAACACAGAGTAAAGCTATAAGAGAGAGTGTGTCTTACTGTGCTGCGTGTGCGCGGCGGCGTCGAGGCCGGGCTGCAGCGTCGCCGTGAGCGCGCACAGGTCCGTCACGCACGTGCGGTCGTACGGTAACACAGAGTAAGGCTATAAGAGAGAGTGTGTCTTACTGTGCTGCGTGTGCGCGGCGGCGACGAGGCCGGGCTGCAGCGCCGCTGTGAGCGCGCACAGGTCCGTCACGCACGTGCGGTCGCCCGCGTGTAGTCGCACGTGCAGTGACAGCGCCTCCTGCGATTTAAGGAAAACAAATATAAGCCAAAGGACATAAGTATGGAAGAGACCCTGCAATAAAAACGCATGTATAAACATGATTCCAGCATTATGCAGCCTGTTATTGTAAACCCGTTATCCTTGAAACCAGTGGTTTGGTTTCACTCACAGAATGTAAATTAAATGGAAAAAAAACTTCTTTTAGTAAAATCTACATTTCTCCACAAAATTCATTCACCCTAGCGTATTATCAAACAGGCGGCACATAAGCAGCGTGCTACGTGCCGCTCCCACACGCACATCCCTCAGGCCTCAGTCTCGCGCAGCGTCGTCTATCGATCGCAATTGTACGCTAGATCGCAGCCGCAGCGCTCGCGGCCCGCGACTACCGCCCGCGTGTGTAGTTTAGTAGTGTGTGGTAATTATGTCGTACACAAACGTACAGTGGACCAAAATGGTTCGGCTTTACGCCGTGGCTGGTAATAACCTGAACGAGACCCGAAGAATGTACGCAGAGTTATTTATTCCCTGAACAACCTGTACCAAACTGAGAAACGATGTTGGCGGCTACTCAATGGTTACGTTCGTACGGCCAGATCACCGTGCCGGCACATGCTCAGGGGCGTGGCAACCAGCTGCTGCCAGTTCAACTTCAGGAACGCATACTGGATTTCTTCGCGGAGAACCTAGAGGAGAGTACGAGGCGGACAGCCTGTATTTTTGATGTTTCCCTCTGTACTGTATGGAAAATTCACTCTCAGCGTGTGGATTAGATTAGAACAATGATTTTTCTAACTTAACCCATTTGACCCGGGTGCCATGGCTAAGTAACTACGACCAATACCAAATCATATCTCATTAAATATCATTCAGGCCTTTACTTGAACGGTCTCCGTTAAATTAGGCTATGCAGTAAACTAAACCGGTTGGTTGCGACACCAACACCGCAGTTTACGTCAAACTATTGTCGAATTGCCCTTGCCTTACCTTGGTATTGAAACAGGAACCACACTCTGGACACGCATATCCCGGCGCCGCCTTCTCCGATAGTATCTGACCGTCTGCACCAATAACCTGATGACACATTGTAAGAAAAAATTGAATACAAATATTATCGCCACAAACTATAATCTTATGAATAAAGATCCAGACTACAGAAACTTAATTAATTCAAGCATTATTTGATACTAATAGTTTTAGTGTTTTTTTTTTTTTATATTTAGTTAGAGAGTAATGGAACCATCGGCTACAAAAGATATTAAAATCGGGAAAAAATAAAAGAATAATAATCATATTGAACACAGTATGATAAGCTTACCTGTACAATTTGCGGTTTAAAATCATCTTGTTTTATCACAGTTGCTTGTTGCTGTTGTTGCTGCTGCTGTTGTTGTTGCTGTTGCTGTTGTTGCGCTTGTTGCTGTGCTTGTTGTTGTGCCTGTTGTTGTGCTTGTTGTTGCGCCTGTTGTTGCTATAAGATAGATTATAACCTGATTTATTTTTGTCGTTAAAAAGTGGTCTCTGATATGTCTAAAAACTATTTAAAATTGGTGTTTTTCTTATGTCCACACGTAAATAGTTGTATCGGAATTAAATAAATAAAATTGCTATTATCGTTTTATTAAGTCAATAAAAAATTCCATGATTTCTTTCATATCACCTTTAGCGATTTCTGCCATACACCCTTGGAAGGCGGACCAACGAACTGCTGAAGGTCGTGGGAAACCGCTGGATACGGGAGGCGTAGTATCGGTCGTTGTGGAGATCCTTGGGGGAGGCCTATGTCCAGTAGTGGACGCCTTTCGGCTGAAATGATGATGAATCTTAGAAGCTAACCTGTTGTTGTTGTTGCTGCTGTTGTTGCTGTTGCTGCTGCTGCTGTTGTTGTTGCTGTTGTTGAGTTTGTGTTGTTTGCAGGCAGTGCCGCGTCATTTTGCAGTGTTGCTGCAAGTCTGACTTGCATTTGAAGGCTTCACCGCATTCTAAACACGCTACAGCACCCTCCCCCGTGTGTATTCTGAAAGATAAATAAATAAATATATATATATATATATATATATAATTGTTATTCAAAGGTTGGGTCTGAAAGGTCGAAGATAGCGACTTTTTTAACTAATGCGTTTTTTTTTCTCTTGTTTGTGGTCATAACGGTAGCTATGATCCGAGGTTAAGCCTAGGTCAGCATGGGCGACATTTTACGTTTTCATCGTGCACTGGATTTTGAACCTTCTGCTGAGTGCAGAAAACCCAAGAGCTTTTTGACGCAATGGGATGAGCTCTATTGAATCTTCATCTTGTACGATAAAATACCGCAGCGTAGGAAGACCCCCAACAAGGTGGACCGATGACCTGGTGAAGGTCGCGGGAAGCCGATGGATGCGGGCAGCACAAGACCGGTCAGGATCGATGACCTGGTGAAGGTCACGGGAAGCCGATGGATGCGGGCAGCACAAGACCGGTCATCTTGAAGCCTTGGGGGAGGTCTTTGTTCAGCAGTGGACCTCTATAGGCTAAAGAATAAGAAACACGGGCTGCGGAACCCTCTACCGACGGGTACAAGGGTGGATTGGCGATCCAGTGATGGTTCTGAAAATTCGCTGGATGCAGGATTCACGGGACTGGCCATAGCTCATATTGAAGAGACCGATGTCCAGTAGTGGACCGCAATGAGCTTACTTGACAGTTGATTAGCATTTTACTCACTTCATATGCGCGACTAATGTTCTCTTCTGTAGGAACTCCTTCCCGCACACAGGACACGCGTGAGGCACTCTCCCGTGTACTCGGCCGTGGTTCACGAGCTGGAACTTTCGTGCAAACGTAACGCCGCAGTCAGGACAAACGTAGGGGGAAAGGGAGCCGTGGAAACGACTGTGCATTACTAGGTGCTCCTGGAAAAAAATAATATTGAATTAGTATCTTGCTAGGCTATTACTAGATCCCTTCCTTGTCATTTCTTCGGTAGTCACATCATTGCTTACCAAGAAGTGATCATATTGTTACAAATGGACCTTATGTCGACGGCATAAGGTTCAATATCGCGTGACATGCAGTGTGTCACTTTTGAGCCCTATTCCTCCAGATCTAGACATTTTCTAGGTACAATAATAAAACGCATTACTAGACTCAGGACGGCCTATCGAATGGTACAGGTCTCAACAGTTTTGTCAACAAAGTGTCGACATCGAAATTTCTAGAAATCCGTTTCCGGGAATTACCGTAGGTACTTCCGAGTGACCTCGAAGTTAGGTGCTATTATTATTACGTCTAGAGGAATCTGGAATGTTCGATCAGCTGGACTATATAAAGCACCGTGACGCCGGCGGACAGCCAGTCCCCCTCCGCCATCTCCTGAGGGAACAGGACGTCGACGTGGCGCTAATAAGCGAGACCTTCCTGGGACCGGAGGACAAGATCAGATTCCCGGGATATCTCGTTTATAGGAAGGACGAACGGTCAGCCTCCCACTCCCGGTACCGTGGTCTGGCGGTACTTGTGAGGCGAAGAGTCGTCCATCAGGAGCTACCCGTACCATCGCTCGGCACTTTCTACGCGCTGGGTGTGCAGCTGCACGTGGCTGGCGAGGACATCGACGTGTACGCATGCTATAAGCCCCCCGCGGCTCCCATGGACCTAACTGAGCTGCGGGGCCTACTGTACGGCGCGCCGCGCGCTGTTGTCCTCGCCGGCGACTTTAACTGCAAGCACCCGGCGTGGAACTCGGTGCGGACCAACGCGGGTGGCAGACGGCTCTTCGCGGACGCGGAAGCCTCCGACTACACGGTGTCCGGCCCGGAGATGCCCACCCACTATCCGGACAACCCGGCGAATATGCCGGACGTGCTGGACATCGTGATTCATCGGGGGCTGTGCAGCCAGATCACCCAGCTGGTGATCGACGACGAGTTACAGTCGGACCATCAACCTGTACTCGTCGTCCTATCGGGGACGCTGACCCACCTGAAACCGCTAGCGCCACGTCGACGCATAGACTGGACGAAGTTCGCAGAGGAAGTAGAGGCCACCACGCCGGCTCGGCCTATTACAACCTCCGCGGGCGTAGACGCCATGGCAAATGACGTCACTGCTTGCGTACAGAGCGCCTTGCAGTCGGCGACAAGCATACAGCCACAGGGGAGAGGGCTACTGCCGCCCCTGCCGGCGCGGCTCAGCAAGATGATCGCCGAGAAGAGGCGACTACGCAAGCAGTGGCAACAGCTAAGATGCCCCACGCTAAAGAGGAAACTTAACCATCTCGCGGAGAAGGTGAAGGCCGAGCTTAAGGCGCACGCCGCCGAGGGCTGGGAGGAGAGAATTGAGGCCACAACTGAGAGTTGGCCCTCATTACATAATCTATGTCGCCAGTTGAAGAACACCCCAGCCCCGGTAAGACCGCTACTCAACAGCGACGGGGCGCTGAGGTACACCGCAGAGGACCGGGCGGAGGTCTTCGCAGAACACCTGGAGCGTCAGTTCCGCCCCAACCCGACCAGCGACACCGACCATGTCGCAGCAGTTGAGAAACACCTGGGAGACTACTTCGCAGCGCCGATAGCTCCCGATGAAGAACCAGTGTATTTCTCGCCGGGCGCAGTCAGACGCGCCATCCTCCGTACCAAGCCCAAGAAGGCCCCCGGTGCTGACGGTATAACCAATACAGCGCTGCGCCACCTGCCGTACCGAATGGTAGCGGCCTTGGCGCGCCTGTATACCGCGGTACTGCGCACCGGGACCTTCCCCGCTGTCTGGAAGGAGGGGCGCGTCATAATGCTGCCCAAGGCGGGAAAAAACATACTGAAGCCGGAGAGCTATCGGCCGATCACACTGCTGCCGACGGTCTCCAAGGTGTTCGAGGCACTCCTGCTGCGACATCTCCAGCCTCATATCGCGCCGCGGCCCGAGCAATTCGGGTTCCGGGCGGAGCACAGCACGACGCTCCAGCTGTCGAGGGTACTGCACCACGTCACGGCCGCTCTTAACAAGAAAGAGTGTGCCGTTGCAGTACTCCTCGACATGGAGAAGGCCTTCGACCGTGTGTGGCACGACGGCCTGATTTACAAACTGGCCACATCAGGCGCGCCCCGTCGCGTTGTAAAGGTGGTCTCTACCTTCCTCTCCGACAGGACTTTCCGGGTGGTGGTTGACGGGACGCTATCCGCCCCCCGCCCTGTGCTCGCGGGTGTACCGCAGGGCAGCTGCCTGTCGCCTGCGTGCTACTCACGTTACACCGACGACATCCCCACTACCTCGGAAGCGATGCTCGCGCTCTACGCTGACGACGCCGCGTACATCACTACATCGCTTAATGCGAAGTACGCGGCCGTCAAGATGCAGCGTGTGCTCGAGCTCCTTCCCGAGTGGCTCTCCAAGTGGCGGCTGTCGGTGAACGTGGGAAAAACGCAGGCGATCGTATTCGGGCGTGCGTCCGTCCCACCACCCCTGAGACTCCTGGGAGCCGCCGTCGAGTGGTCCCCCCGGGTGAAGTACCTGGGGGTGACGATCGACCGCCGGCTCACCATGGGGCCACACGTCCGCTCGGTCGCCGCACGGGGCAGGGTTGCCCGCCACCTGCTCAAACCAGTGCTCTCATCCTGCATCCCGGCGCGCGTCAAACTGGCCGTGTACAAGTTGTACATACGGCCAATACTGACGTACGCCGCTCCGGCATGGTTCGCCCTCACTAGCGAGGCGCACCGCAAGACGCTCCGCGCGCAAGAAAACCTTGCGCTGCGGACAATAGTTGCCGCTCCTCGCTACGTGAGGAACGATGTCATCCGGAGGGACCTCAGGCTTGAGAGCCTGGATGAGTTTGTGCGGCGCCTCGCGAAGGGTATGTTCGCGCGTGCCGACGCGTCCGACTTGACGCATGTCAAGGACATCGCGCCCTGGCACGCGCGCCCCTCTGACGCGAAACCCTTCCCCCGCGACCTGGTAGCGGACCTGTGACCCCTCTCCACCGGATTGACCTCACAGGTGAGCCGCACCCAGGTTACACGCGGCTCATCTGACCCAATAATACTGCACCCTCTACACACACTCGTCGCGTAGCGTATGCTAGGTTAATATAGGTACGCATACGCGGCGGCAGACAATCACCACTAAGCAGACGCCAACATATACACGCGTACGCGCAGCGCGGGCCGCGGTACGCGTAATCACTGGGCGGTGTTACTCTACAATTCAATACCGCCCACACATACATCACGACCCCTTAGCCTGAAGTGGTTACCGTACATAGATGGTTTCTCAGGACGGGCGGGGGTTACATGTTACATCCGTAACTCTGTAGGAGCGTCGAGTCGGCACCACCTGTCGCTGGTCGTCCTCTGCTGGGCTTCCCCCAGGGCAACTGGGGGTCTCACCTGGCAGGGACTGACCGCCGGAGTGCCGTGAAGCAAGCAGGGTCGTGAGTGGGCCCTGTGGCGCGCCTACAGAATAACACATAGCAACCAATAACACAGACGTGCGCAACCCACGCACGTAACTACATCTGACAGGCCATTGTCGCCGACCCAAAGAGAGGCCCGTATTAACGGGCCACCTAAATGGACTCCGCGGCCGGGGGGCATAGCCCTGGGTCCGCTCGCCACGCCCCCTGACGGGGGCGTCGCGATCTCCCGAACGGACAGCCAGTCTACACTCGACTAGCGATACGAAAACAGCGACAGTTAAGAAGCAATCTTAAAGAAGACCTACTGCGACAATTGTAACGAGAACTGCGAGTACTACGTTAAGTAACATCTGTAGTGTTATTGTGTGTTTACAACACGGAGTTCGTGGACATAGTGGAAGACTTCGGTACAACGTCAGCGACATTCTACTTGTCATTGCCTACAATCGACTGTACCTTCGTTGCCAATAAACTTCGTAACCCTTAACCGGCGTTTAAGTACCCCTAGCCCGTAATAATTGGTGTCAGAAGCGGCATGCCGGTCACGCCAAGGGAAGACGAAAGAATTCGCACGCGACGACAAGCAGCGATGGATTTGGCGCGTCAAGAGGAAGTATCACTTGGTGTCCCTGCACCCGTAGAAGATGCGGCCGTCGTAACACCGACGAATGTGAGTGCGCCTACTACCACCACCACTGCCGGTGCCAGCGGACCCGATTTTTCGGCGTTACTGGCTCACTTGACGGCGCAAATAAAGCTGAGTATAGAACAATCCCAGGCAGCAACCCAGGCACAGATTAAAAGTATAGCAGAATCCCAGGCAGAAATACAACAATCTCAGGCAAAATCCCAGGCAGAAATCCAAGCACAAATACAACAATCTCAGGCGGTAACCCAGGCACAAATAAAGGAATCCCAGCAGCTGGTATTAGAATTAAATGAAAAATGGGAAAAAAACCAAAGAAGAGGTCAACGAACTTAAAATAAAAACAGCACAACAAGATGCCCGTATGGACCAGCAAGATACGCGCATAGACCAGCAAGACGCCCGTATAGACAAACATGATGCACGTTTCAATAAACTAGACAATACCATCATGGAGTTTGGGAAGGAAGTAGAATTTTTGCATGAGAAGGTACAAAAAGGAGTTATTAAAGGTGTGGTACCGGTACCCAGTGCTTTGCCGACTTTCAAGGTACCTCATTTTGACGGGACAACGTCATGGGTGGCCTTCCGTCTACAGTTTGAAAAGGTCGCAAAAGGCAACAATTGGGACGACGATCAAGCTGTAACCGCCCTTACGCTTGCTCTGCGTGGTGAGGCGGTCCAAATCCTCGAAAATATTTCCGGCGATTGTAATACCCTAGCCTGTTTGTTGGAAGCGTTAGAGTCTAGATATGGGGAGAAACACCTGGAACATGTCTACAGGGCTCAACTCCGCGACCGCACACAGAAAAGCAGTGAGGGTTTGCAACAATGGGCATCGGAAATAGAACGTACTGTTCGGAGGGCATATGCTTCAACGCCGGGAGTAATTGATGCTACCACGGTGCAAGCTTTTACTGATGGAATCCGAGATGCGGAAGTCAGGGCCGCGGTTCGTCTGGGGCACCATCAGACTCTGAAGGCAGCCCTGACACACGCTCTGGAGGTGGAAGCAGTACGCCAAGACGGCCGACCACACCACCGTATTCGTGAGGTAACCGCACAAATGAAACCCCGACAAGGGCCAACATGCTACGAGTGCGGTGAAAAAGGGCATATTCGGATCAATTGTCCCAGGAAGTCTAAGGGAAGAAGTACTTCTGGGACACAGGTGGAAGCCGAGGATTTAAACTAAGAACAGCCAGGGCTATGGGGCGAGTACTGGCTGGTCGACCTGAAGCCCCCATTATAACAGTATCACAAGTGGGCGATGGAAACAGTCTTATTATAGAAGGAGAACTGAATGGTAAGTCATGCAGTTTCACGTTGGATACTGGTGCATCAAGAACTATTGCACGACCGGAGCTATTTCCTCGGACCATAGCATGGAAAAGAGGGTTTTCACAATGCCGATTACAAACCGCCACCGGCCAACCAGTACTCGTCCTTGGTGAAACGAATGTGACCTTGAAAATGGGTGATAAGACATTTACGCACCCTGTTTTAGTAGCGAATATTACAGATGATTGCATAATAGGACTGGACTTTTTGAAGAAACAACAGTGCATCCTTAATGTAGCAAAAGGAGTATTGAGTTTCCCAGAACAAGAAGTATTTCTTCAAGGTGGAAAACAATGGTCAGTGTGCTGTTTAAGGAGAACGGTATTACCACCAAGATCAGAAACCTTAGTAGATATTAGACTATCACCAATAGGATGCCGGAAACGTTGCATTATAATTGAAGATTCTGGAGATCACCCAGACTGGATAACAGCAAGGACACTGATGATGATTTCCGATAAACCAAAAGTGCGCATTATCAACGTTAGTAACAAAGAAATAATTCTTGAAAAGAATTGCATCGTGGGTGTGTGCGACCATGTAGCATCGTTGAGAAAAACGGAGGCGCACGAAAAGGAACGTGATAAGCAGTGGCACGAACATGTATCGACACTACTCGATTGTAAGGGCAATTTAAACAAATTCGAAAGTCACAAAGTTAAGCAACTGTTGTATAAATTTCATGACATCTTCTCTAAGACCGACAGTGACGTGGGAAGGACCGGGCTCGTCAAACACCATATAGATACGGGCGATACACAGCCGATAAGACAGAGACCACGTCGTATCCCCTTTGCAAGAGAACAAGAAGTGTCGAAAATGTTAAGAGATATGGAGAAAAATCGGATTATCGAAGCGTCTACCAGCCCTTGGTTATCTCCAGTTGTCCTAGTCAAGAAAAAGGATGGCAGTACAAGGTTTTGCGTTGACTACAGGATGTTGAATGATGCCACGAAAAAGGACAGTTATCCCCTGCCACGTATAGATGACACTTTGGACTTGCTAAGTGGCATGAAATGGTTCTCCACAGTTGACCTTAAAAGTGGATACTGGCAGGTGGAAATCTGTCAGCAGGATAAAGAAAAGACCGCTTTCACCACTGGTCCTGGGAACGGTCTCTGGCAATTCAATGTCATGCCTTTTGGACTGTGCAATGCTCCAGCTACATTTGAGCGCCTAATGGAGCGCATCTTGGTGGGGTTGCTTGGTGATGCATGCCTGGTCTATTTGGATGACATCATCATTATGGGACGAAACTTCGCAGAGCACCTACGCAATTTGGAGAAAGTCTTTCAGAAACTGCGTGAAGCGAATTTAAAACTCAGTCCTAGTAAGTGTACACTATTCCAGAAAGAGGTTGGATACTTGGGACACATTATTTCGGCGCAAGGAATTCGAACAGACCCTGAGAAAATAAAAGCCGTGTCGAAGTGGCCTACGCCTCGTAATAAAACTGAGGTACGCTCTTGGGTCTGTGTGCATATTACGTCGGTTTGTGAAGAACTTCTCCAAGTTAGCGAAGCCGTTGCATCGTTTAACAGAGGAAAAGTGTCAATTTGAATGGAACTCTGACTGCGAACAGGCATTTGCGCTACTGAAAACTCACTTGTGTGAGGCTCCTGTATTAGGTTACCCTAGTCGGGAAGGTCGATTTTTGGTAGACACGGATGCCAGCAATGTTGGTATTGGAGGAGTTCTCTCTCAAACACAAGGAGATAGGCAGGTCGTGATTGCATATTTCAGCAAATGCCTTTCCAAGCCCGAAAGAAATTACTGTGTTACCCGCCGAGAACTTCTAGCCGTTGTTAATACCTTACAACACTTCAAGAAATATTTGATTGGGAGACAGTTTACACTTCGTACCGATCACGCCGCCTTACAGTGGCTCCTCCAATTCAAAGACCCAGAAGGACAAGTAGCAAGGTGGATAGAGCAGCTGCAAGAATTTGACTTTGTCACTGAACATCGAAAAGGCAAGTCACACAATAATGCTGATGCTTTGTCTAGACGACCTTGCGAAGAATCTTGCCGACATTGTGCCAAACAGGAAAAGAAAGAGAACGTAAGGATTATCCAGGTGAACGCTTTGGACGAAGATTGGGACAATCAATCATTGGAAGACGCACAAAAGGAAGACAGTGACTTGAAGACAGTAATCGAATGGAAACAACGTGGCCAGAGGCCCGCTTGGAGTGAAATATCAGCGCTTAGCCCAGCAGTAAAAAGTTACTGGGCTCAGTGGGACAGCCTGATAATTGATAATGGAGTTCTCAAGAGGAAATGGGAATCACCCAGTGGACAGGAGGTCACCTTACAGATAGTTGTTCCCGGTGATAAAGTCGCGTCAGTGCTACGACAGGTGCACGACGGAGTATCCGGAGGACATCTTGGAGTAAAGAAAGCCCTGGAAAAGGTGAGAAAAAGATTCTATTGGGTGCATTGCCGCGAAGACGTAGAGGACTGGTGTAGAAAATGTGTAGCCTGCTCCTCAGTAAAGGGACCGCAAACAAGGGCCAGAGGTCGACTTAAAGTGTACAATGTAGGTGCACCATGGGAAAGAGTTGCTGTCGATATAGCTGGGCCATTCCCTGTTACTGAAGAAGGGAATAGGTATATCATCGTCATGCAAGACTATTTCAGCAAATGGCCAGAAGCTTTTGCAGTACCTAACCAGGAAGCTCATACAGTCGCCAAAAAACTAGTTCACGAGGTGTTCTGTCGATTTGGCGTTCCCTTGGAGTTACACTCTGACCAGGATAGAAACTTCGAGTCTTCACTATTTCAAGAGGTTTGCCAACTACTCGGGATACATAAGACTCGTACAACACCGTATCACCCACAGTCAGATGGAATGGTCGAAAGATTCAATCAGACGTTGGAGAATCATTTGGCCAAAGTAGTGGAAGAACACCAAAGGGATTGGGACCAATACATTCCACTGTTTTTAATGTCATACCGCTCAGCAACACATGATAGCACAAATTGCACACCGGCGAAAGTCAACTTCGGCCGAGAAATTAGACTACCCATAGATGCACTAACCGAAACACCTCCCGATACTCCTATCCTAGCCGTCGACTATGTGGCCGACCTGCGGCGTAAATTAGATGGAATACATGAGCTAGTGAGAGAGAATGGTCTGAAAACCAGAGAGAAAATGAAGATCCGATACGACCGCAAAGCTAACGTGCCCGGATTCGAAGAGGGAACTTTGGTATGGTTGCATAATCCCATTAGAAGAAAAGGAAAGAGTCCAAAGTTCCAAGCCAAATGGGAGGGTCCATACACGATAGTAACCAGAATAAACGATGTCACCTACCGGATTAAGAAAGGACCTAGAGGGAAGCTGAAAATCGTACACGTAGACCGCCTAGCTCGCTATTATGGATCAAATCATGCTCGGGACGAGCATGACTAAGAAGGGGGCAATGTTACAAATGGACCTTATGTCGACGGCATAAGGTTCAATATCGCGGGACATGCAGTGTGTCACTTTTGAGCCCTATTCCTCCAGATCTAGACATTTTCTAGGTACAATAATAAAACGCATTACTAGACTCAGGACGGCCTATCGAATGGTACAGGTCTCAACAGTTTTGTCAACAAAGTGTCGACATCGAAATTTCTAGAAATCCGTTTCCGGGAATTACCGTAGGTACTTCCGAGTGACCTCGAAGTTAGGTGCTATTATTATTACGTCTAGAGGAATCTGGAATGTTCGATCAGCTGGACTATATAAAGCACCGTGACGCCGGCGGACAGTCAGTCTACACTCGACTAGCGATACGAAAACAGCGACAGTTAAGAAGCAATCTTAAAGAAGACCTACTGCGACAATTATAACGAGAACTGCGAGTACTACGTTAAGTAACATCTGTAGTGTTATTGTGTGTTTACAACACGGACTTCGTGGACATAGTGGAAGACTTCGGTACAACGTCAGCGACATTCTACTTGTCATTGCCTACAATCGACTGTACCTTCGTTGCCAATAAACTTCGTAACCCTTAACCGGCGTTTAAGTACCCCTAGCCCGTAATAATATATTTTTCAACTAGCAGCCCCGCGCTATTTCCCGTAAAAGTTTCGATCCCGAGGGAACAACCGGATAAAAACTTTTATACATTGATCCTGGTTATAGTGCATCTATGTGCAAAATTTCATTCAAATCCGTTCAGTAGTTTTTGGGGCAAAAAATAACAAACATACATCCAAACTTTTCATGTTTCTGTTGTTAGTGGGATGTTATTGTAATTGTGCTCATGTCACGGTGTTTTTGTTTGTTTTTATGTCACAGATTTAAAACGCTATTTTGAAATATTATTAAATTCTTCAATGGGCCTATTATTTCCGGGTAGTTGTGAAAATAGCAGTAGTAGTTCTAATAGTTTATATAATTACAAAAGTTTGAATAGTCTAGTCTAGACATCTACAGCCTTACTCGGCGAACACATTTTTGTCAACTGATTGCGACTAGTTGCGATCGTATGGACCGCACGATCCAATGGGCGGTCCAAACGATCCCAACTAATCGCAACCATTTGACAAAAATGTGTTCGCCGATTAGGCTGCCAATCTAAACTGTCATAGTTTTTCATTTTTATTTGTTTAAAATGAAATAACGTACCTTCTGCGCGAAGCTCTCTCCACAATCGCTACAGACGTACGGCCGCTCGCCCGCGTGGTACTTGCTGTGCGTCACCAGGTGTCGCTTCAGAGGGAACCCACGACCGCACTCGTTGCAAACGAACGGACGTTCTCGACTATGTACCTGAAATGTAACAAGGATATTAAGTATATGTGACGTTTTACGTTACAAGAAGACTTTCTAGAGATTTATTCCGTATATTAGATCTATTTCGCTAATAGCAGTTTTTTTTTTAATTAATTGTAAATAGTGCTTCAACGCAATCCCGCCTAATGTTAAGCAGTGATGCAATCATTGATGGTAAAGCGCGCTAGTTTATTAAGAGGCTATGGAGGAAACACCGCCGCTGGCAAACTATTCCAGTCCCACGAACTAACTCTATTTGTAAAATATTATACGATGAGAAACACCAAACAGGTGGTCCCGTAAATGTAAATTAGTTAAAGTACGACGCCTAGCCGCTCTTGATCTGGTGTCTATATTTATGATCTTTCGAAAGACTGAACTGATTTCTGCATATCGCTGTTGAAAAATTACAATGCATTTCAATCAACATAATTAATAAGAAATATAACTGGTCCACCATCTTGAGCGTGCCGCTTAGTTGGATTTAGAATGACGTCACACAACCATGTATTGTCATCCAAATTGAACGTTTATAATAAAATCAGCTGAATCGGTTAAAGATATGACCCGAAATACATTGCAAGCTAAATAAAACATTGTAAAAAAGGACTCACCCTTGAATGCGTAACAAGATGATGTTTCAACGTAAACGCCATCTTACATTCGTGACACCTATACGGCCTCTCAGCCGAATGCAGCAACAAATGCGTGTTGAGACAGTGCTTCCTCGCGAACGCTTTCCCACAATGCGCGCACACATGCGGCCGTTCACCTATGAAACGTTAATTTTAAAAAAGAATTATTATTATTATTTATTACCCGTGCGTGTGTGAGTAGGTGGTGTTTGAGCGTGAAGGTTTTCTTGCATTCGTGGCACCGGTACGGGCGGTTAGAAGAGTGCAGTAAGAGGTGGGTGTTGAGGCAATGCTTGTGCGCGAATGTCTTGGCGCAGTGAACGCACGCGTGCGGTCGCTCACCTGAAACAGAGCGAACCGCATCGGTACGTGCACTCCGCGACTACTCTAAGGCGCCGGATTCAAGATTCAACAGTAGATTACACCAGGCGAGTGAATCCATTCTTCCGACTGTAGAAAGGGCGCCTAACGGTGCTCTATTTCTTACTTAGTTTAATGAGATTTACGGACGCCACGGGATGGAGAACCAAATGATAATACCAGTCTATTCTTGTCCCACAAAAAGGCCTCTAATATAGGAAGCATGAGCATACGCTTTGAGTGTCTTAAGTTACACAGTTCGACATAAGAAAAGATGCTCGCAAATGTCTTAAGTCGGACACTATACAATATGTAAAGAAAACCCTGTCCGATCCGTGAAGGTATTGTTAGGAATCGATAACTGATTCTACTAATGCCGACAAAGCCGGACTAAAGTTTAAAAAAAAATCCCCCTAAAAAAATAAA
Organism: Sesamia nonagrioides; assembly: GCA_017933935.1. Lineage (NCBI taxonomy): Eukaryota > Metazoa > Arthropoda > Insecta > Lepidoptera > Noctuidae > Sesamia > Sesamia nonagrioides. Next base: position 280,235 of record JADWQK010001253.1, on the reverse strand, counting down.
TATTATTTTGCAAAAAGAGGTAACTTAATACATGTGCGGTAGGACACCCTTCCGCGGGCGACGGGGGGCAGGGCACGCGACGCGTGGTCGAATCGCAGAAGCGTACCTTCAAAATGGAGTTGTCACTTTTTTAAAATTACCAAATTTCGGGGAAGTTGGAATTAATTCGCGGGAAAAAAGATTATTTTAAAATTCATTACTATTGTTACTATGATGATTACGTAAAATTTTAGATTATATTTGATCATGTGTTTACCATTTATAGCTTATCGGTCGGACAGGGTTTTCTTTACATATTGTATAAATACAGACAAATATCCGGGGATATTTGTCGACCAATCCTAAATTCCTAACCAAGCCCTTAAGTGTAACTGTCCACCTTAAGTAAGACATTTGGAGCATTTTTTCTTATGTCGAATGTGTAACTTAAGACACTCAAAGGGTGACCATGTTTACTCTAATTAGGTTGGTTATTTCAAACTCATATTTATTCAGGTTCCTCTCACGATGTTACCTTTCACTAACGTCTGGAACTTAGGTTTTTTTTTTATTTTATGACGGGTGTTCTGAAGCAATTTGGGCGAGGCTTATGCCCAGCAGTGGTGTGCAACACAGACTGAGTGGACAGCTTTAAACCGCTTCATAATGAAGTGTAGTCAGTAAATGCCAGTCCGTAAAGCCGATTATGGAAAGGTACGAACTGGACATGTCAAGACACTATAATAATTTTAACAGTTACCTTGAGAAGTTTATGGATAAACCATTGATAAAATATTAAACTAAGGTAGATATGTCACTAGCTCACTAAAAATGAAGCGTACAAAAGGAAGAAAGTCCTGTATCTCGCTTTAGTCACTCTCGATACACTCGTAAAAACAAACGACAAACACTAACAGCGCAAACGACAAACACTAGCCATCTTTTTTCTTCTCTATGCTTTAGATCGCGCCCCATCTCACTCACACTGTACCAATGTATGCCGAATAAAAATATGCATGTGTGCTGCTGCTGTGTTCGGCACATTTTTTTTTGGTCAGTTTGTTAGAATATATCGTATCTGTTTAAGAGCGGGCTGTAAAATTTTGCTAAGTTTTCTAATGAATATTACGATCACGGAAGATGATTGACTTAAATGAAAGTCGGATTTATTTAATCTTTGTATATTTATCTGATATTTGCCTAACGGAAAACACGATTCATTCATTTTGACTCGATAGTTATATTTTTCGAAATTATGAATCTTTCTGGGCTTTTTAACAAATATCTGTTACACTTATTGAGTTACAATCATTAATTATCTTGCATTAATACAATCACACACTTTTTAAAATAATGCCTAAAGGAAATATTTCCATTGTATTTAATTTTTAAGATATCATCAAAAACAGTTTTGAGACTTACGACCTTTACTTTCGTGCTATAGCGTTTCGACCGTTGCTACGCGATATTCTGCACTATTGACTACCGCGCAATGCACAATGCCCCGGGGCACGGTTCTGAAATCAGTCGCGCGCCACGCGCTCTCGAGGAAGGATCTGTGCTCGTTGCGCTCACGTCTGACTACGAAACACGATGGGAAATAAAACAAATAAAAAGTATATTTCGAAAAGAAAATCTTCAAAATTGTTCAAGGATTTAGCTAAACGAGGAAGAGAGTCTAAAATGTAAGTATTTACGTCTACCTATATTTATATTTATTTTGGTGAAACAAGAAATTTGACGTTTCAACATCAAATTCACACAAACCTGTCAAGTTCACAGAAACCTGTGGAGTAGCCGAATGGACTTTTAGATATTTTTTTTTTTCTTTATTTAAATATGTCTTTTTATATAAAATATTTCTTTCGCAGGAACAAACATGTTGACGTAGAACAGGAATCTATGGAGTTACCTACTGAACATTTTAATTTATTGACAGTTCCAGTTCCGTGAGCACTAACTTTTTCTCTTCTATTGATTTCTATTTGACTTTTTTTTATTTACTGTATGATGATTACATTATTTTTTAGTGTTACGGAATCCGCAAATGATAAAGAGAACACCCCACCTAAAAAGACAGTTCGCAATAACAAATGCTGTAAAAGCAAATCGACAACAAAAACTGAGAAGTCGCTTACTGATATGGTATGTAGTTTATACTTATGACCCTAAGTAATCTTTTTGATATATTTATCTAAAATGTCCAGTGTCTTTGATCTATTTACGCGAACCCAATTCATTGTAATTGTAACACACTATGGATTATTGCGATTTTTTTAAATAACCTGAAATTTTTAACTGATTATTTTTTTAGGAATGCTGTGAACTTAGTGGAAGAAGAATAGTTGATATAAAATTCTTTTTAGACGAATTAAAATGCGTTGCAACTCATGAATCTCTTTTCGATTGTGGGATGAGTCATATACAAGTAGTTTCCGAACAACAAAAGGGACTACATTCGCAATTAAAATTGCAATGTGCAATGTGCAAAAAACGGTTTGTAATAAATACCACGAACCCGGAAATTAACAAAGAAGCTATAGCAGGTACTATGGCCAGCGGCGGCGGCTATATTCAACTTAAACAGTTTACAGCTGCAATTGATTTGCCAGAAATAAAAGAAAAGAAATACATAAAAATACAAGAAGAGATAGCTGAGGAATGGGAAAAAACAGCGTGGGACGAAATGAAAAAGGCAGGTGAAATAGAAAAAAAAGCTTCTTTAAAAGAAGGCCGCACTAATAAAGATGGGATAGCTATGATTGACGTCATCATAGATGGATGTTGGAGTCGGCGCTCGTACCAAACTAATTACGCAGCTAACTCTGGCTGTGCAACAATAATAGGTAGGCGTACTGGTAAAGTTTTGTTCATGGCAGTTAAAAATAAATATTGCTGTATTTGCCAAAGGAATGGGTCAAATCCTAAAGAGCACAGATGTTTTAAAAATTATAATGGCCCATCTACAGGGATGGAGGCAACAATCCTAGCGGAAGGTTTCAGTAAATCTATTGAAATGCACAACGTTATTTATCAAAGATTTATAGCAGATGGTGATAGTAGTACCTACGCAAAGATTATTGAAAGACGCCCGTATACAAACGTTACTGTAGAGAAAATAAACTGCAGAAATCACATTTTGCGCAGATTTTGCACGAACATGCAAAAGCTCACTACTGATACGCGATACTCTGTGAAAGATAGAAAACTAATTACAAGAAACAAAATTCTATGTGCTCGAAAATACATATGTGATGCAATAAAGGCCAACCAAACTGAGAAAAACTCTGAAAAACTACACCACGACATAAATAATTCAGTTTATCATGCATTCGGTAAACACGCGAGTTGTGATAAAACTATATGTTCACAAACTGTTGAAAAAGTCACAGAATTCGATGGTTCCAGCCTTTGGCAAAAAACAAAAATGATAGCTGGCAATGTTGCTTCTCATTCTAGAAGCCTGATAGAGGATGTGGACAGCAATGCTGTTGAACAATTTAATTCCGTCATAGCGAAACTAGTCGGTGGAAAACGAATTAACTACTCACAAAGGCGTGGTTATCAAACACGATGTGCAGGAGCGGTAATATCGTTTAACACAAAAAGGATTCTCTCCACTGTGTCCAGAAATGTACATAATAAATCACCCCACAAAGGAATTAAAACGTTCGAGAACGAAATTTGTTTAAAAAGAGAAAAAAACAGACTGGCTGAGCGTAAGAAGAAGAGAAGGTTTACAGCTAATGTATCTTCGGATAAAAACTACGGAGAGAATGCAGAGCAACCAGATATGGACCCAGAAACTTTTGAACTTGCAAAGAAAACTTTTCTCGCGAATTTGCAAATTACGGAAGAGGAACGTATACATATTAATAAACAGACAGTTTTGCAGGGCCAGTGTAGTGAGTGGCTTGAGCTGAGGCGAAACCTATTAACGGCCTCTAATTTTGGAAAAGTGATTAAACGGAGAAAGACAAAAAGTTGCAGAAACATCGTTAAAAACATGCTGTACAGTACTCCGATTGATCATGTTTCGTCTATACAACACGGCAGACAGTATGAAACAGTAGCTCTACAGCAATTAGCACAGAACCAAAATATTGAAATAAGGAAATGTGGTCTTTTCATAGATGACAAACTACCCTTTTTAGGAGCCACGCCTGATGGTCTGGCGGATAATATGGTGGTAGAAGTCAAATGTCCAATAGCTCCTTATAAAATTGGTGATATAGATGCTGCTATTGACCAAAATAAACTACATTTTTGGAAGAAGGACAGAAATGGCCATGTGAGTAAATTTTAGTTACAAATATGAAAAGTTACGAATGACTTAAATTGCCTTAAAATGTCTTATATTGCCTTCTTTTATTTACGTGAACACATTATGAATCAAATTAAAATGTTCACATGTTGATGAAAATTAATAAACTCCATTTTTTTCATGTTACAGGTGCACATAAACAAAAAGTCGGACTGGTACTTTCAAGCACAGGGTCAAATGCACATAGCGAAGAAAGACAAATGTCTATTTGGGGTTTGGTATGGTGACAACAAATTAAAAATCGAAGTGATTGAAAAGGACGATTACTTCTGGAACAAGGATATGGAACCCAAATTAGTATCTTTTTATATGGACTGTTTGTTGCCTGAATTGGTAGACCCACGACATCCCAAAAAAAAGATGATAAGGGATCCACAAAACGTAAAAGCCCAAGTTTCAAATAAAAATGATCTTTCAGAACATGCATGTACAAGTGCACAACCACCGTTAAAAAAGAAACGCAAATTAGATTTCAGTGAAATATAACTCTATTTCAGAAAATCAATCGTTTTATCTATATTTATTCTCAATTACAATTAATGACGCACAAATCTAAATTTATTTATTGACTACTTTTTATTGTTTTTTTATTGATTCTTTTTTTCGAAACACTTAAATTATATTCATGGTTATATTTTATTATTCTCAATTACAATTTATGACGCAAAATTCTAATTAGTTAATGTACCTAAATGGCAATTTTTATTTTAATAAGTTTAGTGCTTTATAAATTTAATTAAGTTTAGTAGTAGTACTACTAGTAGTTGTTTACGTAAATTCCTTGCTAATGAAAGAGTGATTGTATAAAACTAATCAAAATACTTTTTGTGATAACTATTTAATTCACAGAGTATAATAAACTTGTACTTATCTAAAAAATCATATGTGGTGTTTGTTACTCTCCTTACCCAACCCAAAAAAAAAGTTACAAGACACTCTATGCTTTCTGTGTTCGCAATTCCAGACACCGACCGCGTGGTTGACGAGTGTCCCTAGCGGGTAGCGGGGTGTGTAGGCGGGGCTAGCGTGCTTTGATTTTTTTGACAGCCCACTCTTAATATTTTATCAATGGGATAAAGTGAATTGACGTAAAATGTATATGTTTTTAAGATCAAGTCTTTTTTATAAAAACGTTTAAATATTCATTTTATTATTTTAACAGACTGATAACAAATAGTAAAATAATGTTAAAGTGATAACCTCGCTCGATAATCACCACTCTGTAGGTATACATTTTTACTAACGAGTAATAATAAAACTTGTTATCAAACAGCACGGTAATTACGTAACACACTATCAGTAGCAATGGGTTTCATTTTGACAGTTCAACAACATTCATTGCGTTGTTTACATTGTTATTAAACACGTTTTCAAAGATATACCATGTTATTTTTTGTTTAAGCGAAACTCGAAACACGTGTCCAGTATTTTTAAGTAAATAATCTACGTACAAATTTTCAAAAAGATACCATGAAAAACCACAAAGTTATGAGCTTGTTATCTTGCTTGGTTGTCCCAACAAAAATATGGTCAATCCAACGCTCGCCCGCTCGCGCCTAAGGTACGATTCACACCAACCGGCTCGCATCGGGCCGGGCCGGGCGACATTTTACAATGCGGTAAAGAACATTGAAATGTATCAACAGTTATTACAGTTCATATTTGCATGCAGCTTACGCATAGTTCGACGTTCGTTCGTTACCGTCCGACGGCGGTAACTATGCGTAAGCTGCATGCAAATATGAACTGTAATAACTGTTGATATATTTCAATGTTCTTAAAATGTCGCCCGGCCCGGCTCGATGCGAGCCGGTTGGTGTGAATCGTACCTAAGGCGGAGGGGCGCGACGGGCGACTTAGTACTATGATCACCGATCTACTGTGTTGTGCGCTCGGTAACCACACTGCAACAATTTCTAAATGTATTTGGGGAAAAAATATAACACGGTGTAAAAATGATTGGAATCGATTCAGTTGCTTATTCTGAACAAACTATATTCAGGTTTCGTATAAAGTAAAAATAACGTTGTAGAATAATAAATTATTAATAGATTAGAGTATTAGTATGTTACGCAATTAGGGTGCATATAATTGGGTTGTATCCTAAAAAACAATTTAATGTCCACCAGATATATTTATAAAAAATATTGAACACGTATTTTTTATTTTTTCTTTCATTCATATACTTCGGAAGATATATTGATTTGAAATGTCGCATGACGTCACGCCGTGATACAAAATATACCACGGCGTGGCGTAATTGCAACACCCCCCGAATTTTAATACGTTATATCTCAGTAGTTTTTGGTCATTTCGAAGAAATAAAAAAATACGGGTCTTAATTTTTTATTATTATCTATAAGACGGACTAATTATTTTTTTGATTTTCGTACCTTGGATACATCCCTATTACAATTAAACAACTTTATCGACATAACGTAACCAATTTGAAAGCAGTAAAGTTTCATTTACATAAAAGTAAGTAATTGTAAATGGTTTTTAATTGCCACTGCGTTTCACAGCAACATTTTAATCTCTTTGTCACAAACAACAATGTTGTTTTGACTACAAGTTTTATGTTTCCGGCACAGAACTCAATGAGAAAATCATTCGGAGAAGCCATTCATGCTCTAAACCAGATCCCGTAGCTACTAAGAAGATCCCGTAGCTACTAAGATGTTGTTTTAGAAGCCAAACGCGCTTTTTGCTGATCAAAAATTAAACGAATTGTGAGTCTGGCCGGGTATTATATCGACCTTTTTTCCCTGCCAAGACAGGTGAAATGAAGATATTAAATTACACGAGAAAAGGCTACAAGAGCTATCCAGTTGGTGGCCCTGGGTTGTTCGAAAGAGCTACCGTGACCCCCTGCGCACAGGCAAGTGAAGGAACACGGGTAGGTTTTAGTCAGTAAAAATCTGACAGCCCTTCCGTTCGTCATTTGATGAGTTGCCATCCAAAAAAAGCTATCAATTGGTTTACCGCTTTACAGAACAATTAATAAATACTTATCCATTATAATGCGACGTCAACAAGCTATCTACAATTGTTTTACTTATAAACCGGAAAAACCGACTGATAAGTATATTCAGCCGGACCTGGGGACCTATTGCTTACTTCGTAAACGAGAATACGGGTCAATCCGAAAGCAGTTGTCTCTACAAAACATGTGTCTAATTAATTTTTTTGAACAGGCGAATTCTTATCGGGAGTAATGGAAGCTAGTAGAAGCTTTGCGCCCCGAACTAACCATATGTGCAAGTTAGCGAGAAGGAAACATACGTAATTTCGACCGAAACTACGGACTACATGCGTCGGTAGTAAACCTATGTTACGTTCCCTAAACGAATAAGTCTAAAAAGGGAATATTTTTTGATTCACAAAGCCGTGACTGAAAGCCTTAATTTATTGAGGCACACACAAGCAAGCTCGCGTTAACTTGACGACAAACTCATTTAAAATAGGTAATAGAGTACCAAATCACACACACGCACACATAGCCACAACACATGAAGTGATTTTTCGTTCCATTGGTTTGTTTGCCGTCTGGAGTTCCATTGTGAGAATAAATAAATGAATAGATGGAACCACGAAATAAAACAACGATCGGGACACAAAATATTATTTGTGCCCGAGCGTAGTTTATGACTTGACTAATAAAGCAACATATTAGTTAAGTCATAAAAATAATTAGGTCGTCGCTCGATGTCTGTCTGTTCGTCGAAAGTAATGCGGGTATTCATTACTTTGTCTAAATATAACTCGTAAATCCCGTCTGCGTTCCGTTGGATTTTAATGCAGCTATAAAAACTTGCATCAAAAATATTTGAGTATCTACAGTAAATACACTTGCTGCAATATAGAATAATAAATCCGAAAGTCTTTGTACCTATACTTCTTGACACCGGAATTTATGACCCGATTTTGATGAAGTTTCGCACAGAGCTTCAGCACGACCAAGAGAATACTTAGTGTGTTTTGCATCGTACGAAACAGCGTTTCTCAAGATGCAACACACAAACACAGTGGTTTGTAAGAATAAAGTTAAGAAATATACGTAACTTTAGACTAGTCTTAGGCCTTTAATCAAATTATATATACTTTTAGACTTAGCCTAAAAATGAATAAAATATTACCACTGCTTAGTATTCGTTACATATTTTATTTTGAGTGAAAATATGTCTTAGCTTATCTTTTAACATAATGGTGTCAATAAACAATCATTTGTCGTAGTGGCGTTAGATTAATTAGAGTTAATTAAGTTATTAAAGTATTTAATAAACGAATATTACTGTATTACCCGAGACCAGAATATTGAAATTATTCGGGTTGGCAAGGACATCAATGTGCCCTGAATTTAATACTAAAATCATTGTAGCATTTTTGTTTTTTTTTTCTTCCTGACGCCTATGTTACAAATACGTGCTGAATGTATGTATGTTTACAGTTTGCGAGTCTATGCCCCCGCATGCCTATATGTTCTAAGAGGTATAATAAAACCGGATATGGACCTCCCCCAAATGTCTCCACATCGTCCGATTCCGCGCAACAGAAACGAAGAGATCTGCAGAATAATCAAGCTGACCGGCATAGCCTGAAGAATCGCTATGAATGGCAGTGAGTAGGGCACATTGTACGCAGAACAGATGGGGAAGAAGGATTTGAAGTCGCGAACGCATGCCGAAAGAGGTTGGCCCAAAGTGGACGGAAAGGTAACCATATAAAAACCGCAAGAACCCGTTGGATACGAGTGTCATCTGACAATGATTATTATAATTATTATTCCTATACTCTGTTTTTTAATCTCGTAGACTAAACCGACATTACGAGTGTTGGCAGTTTATCGCAATTCTTAAATAGTGCCGAAACTTAGCGTTCATAAAATCAAGTATCGTTTTTTTACAATAAGTTATCCTGAAATAATGTGTAGGTACTTATTAAAAACATAATAATACAAAATTAATAATGTAAATTTGACATTTGCATGTGTCAATTTAGTCTACGTGATTAAAAAACAGAGATTAGGATCTTTTGCTTTAATGATACTGTCTGGAGGTGCTAGTATCGACACAGTTTTTGCTCTAATTTCTCCTATAAAAGCATCAACCCAAAATGAACTTTATTATACCGAGGATAAACGTAGAACTAAATTCCCATGCTCTAAACACGTTGTGGATGCAGGCAGCACAAGACAGGTCATCGTGGAAAGCCTTGGAAGAGCCTTTGTCCAGCTGTGGACCTCTATATACTGAAGAAGAAGAAACAGGTGAAATATGGATTGTTCATTCAACCACCAATTTTAACACAGGGTAACAACTATACTTTCTGGAAGCAAAAACTGTTCTTATTCCGAAAGATGATTGTGATTTTGACAGACTTTTTCTCGGTGGTAGGCAACAACATCAGCCGCCGGCATAAGTTACCACCCACCAGACAAAGTCTTGCCGCCAAGCGATTCGTCGTGTTCCGGCATGATGTCTGGTGAAGCCGTACGGAGGACGGGTTTGAGCAGTTGTGTTGCGATGTGTACCGGGTACGATGTGCCTAATGTTGTTGTGTCGGGAGTTTGGTCGTGGAGGGTCTCCAGATCATCCTCTGGCACAGCATCGTTGGTCGTGTTGTTGGGTTAAACATTGCATCACCTCGCTCAACTGCCGTCTTCCTTCCTATTCACTCAGTTTTTTGAGTGAATAGGCTTAATAAGCTAGTGCGTTTTACCATCAACGATTGCATCACTGCTTACCATCAGGCGGGATTGCAGTCAAACACTAGTTTATAACTAATAAAAAAAAAAGACTTGTCAGTAGAAACAATCACATTCCACAAGTAACCTTATTACAAGCAGTATAAAGGTCATTGTGATGTTGACGGTGATGCAAAATCAGGGGTAAAACACTGGCTGTCATCAAAAGATCCTTGTATAGTTGTAGACAGACCTATCAAAACGAGATTGGTTTATTACTATCGTTCTAAATAAGCTAAGTTAGTCAATCACGTTTTATCACCTACTACGCCCGCACCGCGCGATTTTTTTTTTTTGTTGAAATTATCCTGTATGCTAATTATATTTGGGTATTTTGGAGTCTGTGATAGCAATTAGTGTATGTTGAACAATTGTTGATGAAGTTTTACTAACATCTTGATTTTAAACATGCCTGGCTAGAACAAATTCAATAAGTGCTCTTAGGGTCAGCATAAACAAAATGATCAAACCTTTTTTCATTAATACTGAACTAAATCACAACTACAATAAAGTTCAAAGTAGCGTGCAAGAGATTCTGTAGGTTGAATGGTTGAGCTGCTCGCACAAATTTTCCTCGAGCCTTGATACCATCAAAAATGACCGTATTTTTCTGCGTTTACCCTCATTCATAAGCTCGTCATGCACACGCTTTTAGGTGACGTTTGTACAGTAGGAAACTATTCGAAATTCGAACCAGAAAAAAAAACAGATTTATTGTCAGTTGAGTATGTTCAATTCAGTTTCGTTCACTGTTCAGAAAGAACTTAAAAAAAAAACGTTTTTATGTAAAATAATAAAAAGTAAAAACACTAAAACAACTACGACAAAAACGACGCTGAAAAAGTATAAAACAAGATTTTCAGAATACTGCACTAAACAAAGTTGCTAGTTTTCATGTTTGGAAAACCGCAGTCACACGTTGTCAAAGTGCTACGGTAGGTATATGTAACGTGTGACTACGCCTTTTCAAACTTGAAAACTAGCAACTTTGTTTAGTGCAATATTCTGAAAATCTTGTTTTATACTTTTTCAGCGTCGTTTTTTATCGTAGTTGGGTTTTAGTTTTTTTACTTTTTATTATTTGTACTATTTTGGTGTTAAAGTGTATTTGTGGCGCATAATATCAAAAAAAGCTAAATTGATGAACTAAAAAGCATTCCTGTAATTATGTACCAACATAAAGTACTCGTGAAGCTCTTTCAATTGATGCCAAACACGGTATATTTATTTTAATTTTATATTTACATATAACTTTTTGTCCGCTAGAGGGCGCAATACTAAATTTGGTGACAAGCTTTATAGTTCATAACCAACAGAATATTAAGGCCCTTCTAATCGTACTGCAGTGGTCTTATTCTGATAAGTAGTAAAGAAGCTATGAACGAAAAGATGTAAATTATATGCAATCAGCCCATGAATACAGGTAAAGTCACAAGCAAATGTTAGTAATATATATATATTCAAAATGTACAAGTAAAACGCTTTAAAATGATACCAAACACGGCATATTTATCTTAACTTTATTTTTTTACTCTGTATGTTTTGTCCGATAGAGGGCGCCACATTAGATTTTGTGAAACCCCATATAGCCTATAACCAGCGGAAAATTAAGACGCTTCTAATGATATGTCATTTGTCGAATTCTGATAAGTAGTTTAGAAGTTACGAGGGAACAGATGAACATACATACATACATACATACATAGATAGCCTGTGAAAATCATAACCCTCCTTTTGCTTTGCCGTAGTCGGGTAAAAAAATAGTACAACGCCAGCATATCAAGCCACTACAATCTGTCAAATAAGAGATTTAGAACCTAGTCGCTAAAGCATTAGGGTTCAAGGTTGATTGGGAAAATTTTATAGTTTCTAGAAGCTTGACCTGCGGGCATCTGTATATTAATTTCCACCAACCTGTATGAACTCTCGCATGCGTCGTGAGATGGTGTTTGAGAAGGAAGGACTTTCCGCATTCGTCGCAGCCGTAAGGGCGCTCTTTCACCGTGGCAGGCGGTGCCGTCGTCATCACTGAGTTGGTGTTCATCAGCTCCGTCTGTGAATATACCGTCTAACCACACGTTACTGTGCGATACCTGTGTTTTGGGTAAGGGAATAAATAAAGGTATAGTAATTTTATCTTACTAAGGGATGCCCACTTTGCTTTTTGTAATGTTTCGTATTTCAATGTTGCATTCGTTACTTCACGATAAACTCTTAATTAAAAGTGGCCAGGTGTTGACATATTGGTCCTTGTGACTGTATATAAGCTTCAAAGTATATTTTTGAATCATTCCCATATGAAGATTTGTTATTGTAATATGTATCCATATAATATTGTAAGGACCAACTTTAATAAAAACTTTTTTACATCATCAAAATCCATTCAAGCAGTTGAACGTCCTGTAGTAGAACCTCCTCCTTTTTTAAGTCGCTTAAAAGTGCATATAAAGGGTGTATCTGACATCGACGCACAAACGAGTACCATGGATCCAATACATGATTCTGAACTCCCCAGTGGTGGAATTTTTCGTCGGCGTTTTCATGATTAAAATTTTTCGTCGGCGTTTTCATGATTAAAAAAAATACATATGTATTTTTTTTCACTTTAGACCGTTCATAATTGCTATACTTTTATAACCCAATAACATTTTAAAGTAAAAATTAATTAATTCGTTAATAACACAAAAAAGCGCAATGAAAACAAAACTCGAAAAACTGTCACATTAGCTGATTTAATAAAGTTCACACCAGGGATCAACGTCATACCTACAAACCCGTACGGCGGCACGCTTGCAACGTTCAAAGGCCGAGCCGACACTTTTTTAACCTTTTGAACGCCCATCTATATAATACGCGATGTGTCCTCCTGCGCCACACTACAAATGTATAACGTATGTATAGTAAAACGTAGGGATGGGATTAGTGTCCTATCGACAAATAATATTATACATTTAAAATAATGTTTATTCACCAATTTACGAAGCTAAATAAAAACTGTAATCGTAATTTCATATTTTATTTTATTTCATAAAAAAACAATATGAAAACCTGGATATATTCCCCACAATAAAGAAAAGAATTTTAAATTTATTAGACGTGTGTTCTACAAGGCACATCCCTATTTGTCTCCAAATGTAGTCCTTCTACTTCATATCAAGTAGTTGGCGCTCGAGGCACGTCAAAATCCTTTCTGTTCTAGGGATGTCTAGATTTCTATGGTATATATTTTATATTCACTGTGGTCGAGTTACACGTGCATAAACTCAACCGATACCTGCATAATTTATTTCGTTTACTTACAACAAATACAATTAATAGAAGCTAAATACGTGGTTTTCTACGTTTTAAAAAATAAAATAAAATGGAGAGTAAGTGTCTGTTTTACACAAGACCTTTTTTTTTAATGGTGTCGCTAAATACTCGCAATTATTTTTCTGGTTTGTAGAAACTAATAGAAAACTGAAGAAAATTCCTGAAACGGAAGTTGACGACTTAACGGAATGTCAAGACAACGAACTATTTCAAAATTCTGATTCAGACTTGAACAACTCGCAATAATTCGTCATATTCACAGTCACAATTTTTTTTAAGGACACGTGCGCCAACTCAAGATGTAAACATTGCACTACACTAAAATGCACAAGGTCACTATGACCTTGAAACCCGTCCGCTTATGACGTCACAGATTTCCTTCTATACACGTCGGTGGCGCGTACGGACCGCTAACTAACTAACTTTGTAGGGATGGGTTTTTCAAACGGGGTTTCACTATCGACAATGATTAGAAAACCTATTAATTCTTGATTAAGGTGAATAAAACCTAGTTTAAAGTGTACAATATTTATAAAATATTATATATTTACGTCATTTTCTTGCAATAATAGTATTTATGATCATTTCGACGAGATGAAATATAGCGAGGTCTTCGTCGTGTCCCATCACTGGCTTACTTGATATCAAGTAATTGGCGCTGGGGGCATTAAAATATTTTCTGGCGTTTTTGTTTCTATTGAAAATTAAACAAATAAGAACTTATTATGCGTGAAAAAGTTAAAAATATGGTTGATAACAGGGCAAATTTCCATAAAAACAAAATAAAAGGTCTTGTAAAAGTCGTAAATTTATTTTATACTGTGATTACTTCTAATCAAGTAGTGGCGCTGAGGGCACGAAAATCTCGAACTTGTATAGAAGTGATTGGCGTTCAAAAGGTTAAACACTGTTTATTCTGTAACCGTTCATTAACGACATAAATGACTATCATAATTTTATTAGTGGCATGCGGTCTAACCTTTTCGCGAAGTTTGCGTTACGATGTCAGATACACCCTGTATACTGAATTGTAACCTTATTATAATTAGAATACAGGTGGAATTGCGATTTTCTTCAGTTTTAGATATCTATTAAAGTTATTAGTGGAGTCAGTTGAGGAAACCAAACCTTTTAATGTTAGTATGATTCATGAAGTAAAAGCACTTTTTACCAAGATTTGTAATGGTCTCATACACCCTTACAAATTTCGACTTTAGAAGCATTCACACAATACACGGTACACCACAAAATACTAAATAAACACACTAAATAATGATGTCTGGTGTAGCCGTACGGAGGACGGGTCTGAACAGTTGTGTTGCGATGTGTGGCGGGTACGATGCGCCAAATGTTGTTGTGTCGGGAGTTTGGTCGTGGAGAGTCTCCAGATCAATCTCCCTCTAGCGCAGCATTGTTTGGTCGTGTTGGTCTTGGGTTTAACATTGCATCACCTCGCTCAACTGCCGTCATCCTTCCTATTCCTTAGTTTTTTAAGTGAATAGGCTTAATAAACTAGTGCGCTTTACCATCAACGATTGCATCACTGCTTACCATCAGGCGGGATTGCAGTCAAGCACTAGTATATAATTATTAAAAAAAAAAATAATTTGATAAGTACATTTTTTTAATTTTTTTTTTTATTGAAATTTGTTTGGAAGAACAACCTGTTTTTGACACATCAATAAATCAATACCGACCGATGCAATGTATGAACTTGTCTAATAATGATGTTTGACGAAGGAGACTAGTCTCCACGACACAGGGAATCCTAGTGTGGAGGCTAGTGCTATTTAAATATTGTAATTTTTTTCTGAACAATAAAGTTTTTATAAATTTATTATTTATTAGGTCGAGAAATATATACGACCTAATGCTTCTCCTCCTCCGTGTGGTACCTAGCTTAGAATAGTACCAGCCCATATCCTCCCGTGGGTGTCGGTAAGAAGCGACTAAGGAAGCGGGCAGCAGCACTTCTGCTATGGTATATCAAATTACTGCGATCCCCAAACCGTCATCCAAGCGCGGGGATTATGGCTAAGCCCCCCAATGTAATGGAAAACTTTAGGGGAGGCCTTTGTCCAGCAGTGAACTTAAGAAGAAGAATGCTTCTAAGTCGAGAAATAAATACATAAACACTTACTTTAGGCGAATTATTTGTAGTCCCGGGCTCCTGTTTCGTGTGTAACAAATGATGCTGATGTACCGTGGTCGTCTGAATAGTTTCGGACTGCGTTTGCTGTACCGTCGCTTCGGCTAGACTCTTCAGGCCTCCATTTAGTAACGTATGGTTGAGTTGCGAAGCGTCTATGACCGGAGTCGCGATGCCTTGAGCCTGCAGAGCCCGCTTCATCAATATCTCGTTGCATTCTTCCGCAGTTAACTGGATGGGACCTATTGGTGTCATAAACGGCTTAGCTGCTAAGTTCGCTGTAAATGATACATGTGTGACATTATTGTTATTTTTGCTTCGAGGGAAGATATAATTAAGGGTCTATGGAAATGGCTTTTGTTATACGTGCGTTCCATGTACGGACAACAGCAGGTCAAACTACCCGAAACTGTCAAATATTCCCAATCAACCTTGAGCCTTAAAAATTTAGATATAAAGTTGAAAATCGAATAAAGAAATCTGAGAAATTGCTTTAGCTTGATGTGCTGTCATCTGCCCACATGTACATGCCCGATTCAAATTTTATGGCGGATTTAAAGTGCACTACTTGATGCGCAGTGTATTGTTACTGCACAACGACTAGTCTAATGTTCAAGCCACCAGTTAGAACAGGGCCTTAAAACGCGTCGTCAGCGTGTTTTCTGCCTTAAAAAAGCAGCGGCAGTTGCGTGTGCAATGCGTATACGCACGTCGACGTCGCATAATCAAGCGTCGTGTGGATTGTCTCTAAATGAATACAGCCAAGATAGTCAAATCAATTAGCTTACTCTTCTGAAGTTCTGACATATGTTTGGCAAAATCAAGTCGACTTTTTCCATTAGCTCCCAAACAAGAGCAAGGGCAGGAAATTGATGTTTTCTGCTTCTAAATTATGTTTTTATAAATCAGATACCATAGACTATGATATTGATCTTAAGCTCGGCATCCTAATTGCGTAACCCACTATTAATAACAGTTGGAACCATTTCGAAGCATATTGCTAATCCATTGCTACATGTGATTGTAAATGTGTCTGTGCAACAACGTCAACAACGCAATGAATGTTGTTGAATAGCTCATTGCTACTGATAGTGTGTTACGCAATTACCCTGCTGTTTATGGTCATGCATGAAAGAAAGAAGAGGAAAATAGGAGGCTATTGGTAAACGTAAATATTTAAGGATGAGGATGGATGAACACTAAATAAACTATGCTATGCCTACAGTGGCAGTAGGTAAGTGTATATGGCATTAAGACTGAAAGCAGATAACTCTGAGAACAGGAGTATGGCAGCTTCTCTTTCATACTCTTGCCCCAGCAGTGTTCAAAATTGACAACACATTTGGTGCAGTGGCTGAGTGAGCAACTACTGCGCTGCAGTTCGAATCCCGCACGGAACAATTATTTCTATGGTCTACAGGCAGTTGTTCCGGGTTTGGCTGTTTGTGTATGCATGTTTTGCAAATATACCCCACAATACAATAGTAATTACTAGCGTGGGGCAATGGTAAAAAATACACCTTTTTTCCAGACATGAGTCTCTTAGTTTTCATCAAATCTGAGAGGATTAGAGAGCTTGTAAAAAATAAAAGATGAAGGAGTGTAGGCAAGGATGGCCTTTTCTTAGGAGGACAGCTAGATATTAATAATATTAATTTAAAAAATGTTCAAGATGTCACAGCATTTACTTCTTGTTCTAAAGACCATATCACCACAGAACCTTACTCAAGAGTCAAGCATTACTTAAAACTAGTTTCAACCAATCAAATGGCTTCAAACAAGATTTAAGTAAAGGTTGAGTTTTGGGGACCTAAAACTCTCTTTTGATTTGACTGACTGGCAGGTGGAGTGATTTGGATGATTTGATTGACTTTAAATAAACAACAATATCTTTACACTCACTGTGTATAGTAGTTGTCTGATTCTGCTGGGACACTCTATTTAATGTATGAGCTGCTGCATCATTCACTACAAACATCCGTCTCCCAGAAACTGGAGTGCCTGTAGTTACCACCCTCGTTAGTTGTGCACCTGCATTTGACACTGCTACTGTGACTGCACCCACTTTTTCCTGAACTTGAGGTGTCTTGTGGGACATTACTGTCAATGTTGTTTCTGGGGAAACCTGTAAGAAATAAAAAAAAATTAATTGATGTGTAAACATTAAAGTTATGGCTGATTTAAACAGCAGAATGGTGACCAAAGGGGCAGCCTTAAGTTTTTATATTTTCTTCTGTTTATACAGTCTTAATTTTTCTATAAAGGGGTTTACATAATCATTTCGTACACAAATAATAAAAAAATAAAATTATGATTCATATTTATAATTCAATAAAATCTATGCTAGAAGTTTAAAAATACTTAATAAAATAAGTATTGGTTACAGAGATCTCTTAATAATAATTTATATTCTGACAAATTGTAAACATGCAAATTATGTTAGCACTTCAACATTTTATTCTCTGATCAGCTACAAAACAGTACATTGAATTATTCTAAGCTTTATTATCACAAGAGACACTGAAATAATAAGATAAGCATAATATATGTATGTCATCCCCAAGGTTATATTAATAGTATTTTCAAGCTTAAACATAGTAGCAATTAATGATAAAGGTTTTGAAAATATATTAGTACATTGAGGATGACAGTGGGGTGGGTCAGTATCAACCAGATTTCATGTATTATATACATAAATGGCCTGTGATTCATGTTTTAAGTGGAAAAGAACAATAATGATGTAACAATAATATGTAAACATTGCGGTTTTACTGTATGTAATTGGAATCTATGACTATGAATAAATAATTTCACTTAAATAAATTGAATTGGTTCAAAACACATAAGGGTTTCCATTGTACATTAAAAGCCAATTACTATGCAATATATCACTTCGTAAAGGAGTTCGGGCGACATTTATAGCTTAATTGTCATACATACCGAGTTTCCCAAAGTATAGCTCAGACTACTCGGTGTTTCCACTTCACCCTTTGTAAGGTCCGCAGAACTCGTGAAGCCCCACGAGTAACCGAAGCCCGAAACATTGTTAGGAGTTGGCATACACATTTTTAATCACAAATATAATTCATTACAATTACAAAAACTAATTCACTAACACAAATTCGCTATTTGATAGTAAACAAGAGTCCTCATGACAGTTTTATCATTGCGAACATGTACGTACGCTTTCACAACTACAAACGCACGACGCACTCATCGATCACAATGCCGACAAAAACGTACTATCTATGTAAATTCATAGTTATCGATGCTTTTATTGACCGTTTAACACCAGGCTACACGAAGAAATCTTCGTAAATTAGTCTAATCAACTCAATATAAAAGGCGGCATAGGACAACGACGCTATGAGCAGGATTGACACGCACATTATTTTCAACAAACGATGCGTGATTTAGATTATTAGACACTTTATAACTATTCATATTTGTGTTTATATACATATAAACATGAGTATATAGCCAAAACTTAGACAAATCTCTAGATTTCATGAAAACAATAATTTTATCGCACACACAAAAAACCGAACGCCATTTTATTGTTTATGGTCAATTATGGGTTTTAAATTCAACTCAATCACGTAGCAATGATAATTAATCATTCAATGTATTGACCAAAATACTCTTTTATTTTTGACATTCAACTGTATTTTTAAATTATTCAGCATATTCTAATAATTTTTTATACAAAAAATACACGTAGGTAGTAAGTGACAAAATATAATATTAATCTCAAAAGGTGAAAGAACTGAAAAAAGTGCACAACAAAAAGTAAAGATCTATGGTAAGCCCCTTAAAACGTTTTGTTTTTGCATAAGGAGAAAATAAAAAAATGTATTTAATAAATTACACATCTTGAAATTTACCAACACGGTATTTCTCAATACCTCAAAGTTTAAGAAAGCTTACAATTTATTTTGCAAAATAAAACTGAAAACCACTAATCTCAACATAAGACATACCTAAGTAATAAATAAACAAAACGCAATCTCATGTGTCAAAATAAAATAAATCGTCGAATTTGTCAATCACATCAAAGTGTAAATTCATTATAATCAATCGTCGTAAATCAGTTTAAAAGCAATTGATCGTAAAGTTTGTGGCGTTTGTGCATTATTTAATTTAGTGCTTTTAGAAATTGTTAACTGTGTAACTTACGTAAGAAAGTAGTAATAATTTTAAAACACTCACCATGAATCCTATGTCAATGGACAGAGACGAACCTTCTTCATTGTTGTCGTTTTCTACCAACCATCCCTTGGAGCAGTTTGTGTTGTTAGCAAAGGGAGCTAAGGGATCAGCGTGTGCAGAGCTCATTAAACAGGTTTTGGAAGCACCAGGAGTTCATGTGTTCGGCGAACTTCTTGAAATGCCGAATATAAAAGAGGTTATAATTCATTCTATTTGAATCTTCTGTATTAAGCTGTACGATCCTGAACCAAAAGAATTCTCTCGGTAAAAGCTGACATCATCAATATTTTGTATGTTATGATCAATACAAATCATAACATACAAAATAAATCAATGTAAATAATGCTATTTGAAGCTGCTCATTCTAATTTTAAATAATTTTCCAACAACTAGCTTAAATTTTAAGTAATTACAGATCAAAGCTTACGCCTATAAAATCCCTTTACAACCTCCAGCAATTTTAAATAGCATGACTAGACAATTAAAAAAGAACACATCATAACATTTCAGTTGGAAACTGGACCCTATGCCATTCACTTGAAGACTCTAAATCTATTTGCATATGGCACATACAAGGAGTATCTTGAGAATAAGTCTGATTACTTAGAACTGACTCCAGCACAATGCAAGAAGTTGCAACACCTAACTATAGCCACACTGGCCACACAGGAAAAGTGTATCCCTTATAGTGTACTTCTGCAAGAATTAGATATTAAAAATGTAAGGGATTTAGAGGACCTTATTATAGAAGCTATTTATGCAGGTGAGACATTGCTTATTTTTCTAATTAATGAAAAATTGCCTCTATGTTTTTTCATAGAAGTAGGATTCTTCAGAAGTGTGAAAACAAAGGACATGCAAAATGTTTATGCAACAGTACATAATGGCCATTTTATTTTTTTTTTTCATCATTATTGTATAGCTAGGTAATAGTTAGTATGGGCTGGTGTCCATAATTCCACATAAATGGATGTATTTTGTATTGTATGATATCAGTATACTTACATCTCAAAACCATTCACTTTCCAGACATAATCCATGGCAAGTTGGACCAGGAATTAAAGCGAGTGGAAGTCGACGTAGCTTTAGGACGTGATGCGCGCTTGGAAGATGCCTCATCAATCGCCGATGTTCTAGCAGACTGGTGCAATGCTTGCGAGCAAGTCCTCAGCTCAGTTGATAGGCACATACA
Organism: Sesamia nonagrioides; assembly: GCA_017933935.1. Lineage (NCBI taxonomy): Eukaryota > Metazoa > Arthropoda > Insecta > Lepidoptera > Noctuidae > Sesamia > Sesamia nonagrioides. The sequence continues at coordinate 259,327 of JADWQK010001253.1, read as the reverse complement.
GAGAGCTAATCACCATAAAACAAGGGCTATTAGGCATCACCAGGCGATTGAGCAGGAGGTTTGTATCCTAGAATTATAGATATCGTTGATCAGCGCCCTAATTATGTAACTCACCATCAATTTCAGTCTGAATCATTTTGAAGAATGTTGCTAATCTGCTGGTTTATATACTTGGCCTTCTCCTCCTGTGTTAGCGCGAATGTAACTCTTAACTTGAATATTGTGGAGCTCTCCAAATTATCCCATTGCTACCTATAGTGTGTTACACAATCATCCCGCTGGCTTCAGTTCAAGGCGTTGATTGAGACATACGAGAGATACCTCACCAATCTAATCGGGGGTTGCGGAAGCAATATTCGTTTTTGCAACCCCCGGAGTTCCATCTCATACCTACACCAGTGTAGGTGTGAGATGTAACAGGGGTGGTTTTTATTCAGTAAGAGTCTGAAGGGTCCCATACACTTACAATCTGCCTGCTGTCTCTGGTCCTAACGGGTGGCTGGCCGTCTAAGGTCTGCATAGCTCACTCACTAAAGCGATTATTCCTGCCGCCAATGGTTGAACAGCGTCTCTGAGTCTACACACTAGCAGGCGACAGTTTCACACGTCACGAAGTGTCCGGCAGATACCTGTCGACGCAGGCCTGTGACAGCAAGCGGCCTTATACTTTGGGTTCACAATGACCGTTGAGTCATTGAAATTGCGTGTCTGTGATCTTTTCCGGTTAACTGACAGGCTGATATCCGCCGGCGAACTGTAAATGTGTGGGTCCCTTGACAGACCCCGTCGCCCGCCCCAGGGCGGCGGACATCCATGAGGATTTTCCACCCAGGAAAAAAGAAAGTGGAGGAGATACCCCCATTTTTTTATAAATGAAATTATCACACAGTTATAGAAAGTTTATAATGATCACTATAATATAGTTACTTCATTTTTCAATATTTAGTGTAACTATGACTTTATTTTTAAGTACATACTTACTATGACTATTTAAATATTTTATGTTAATAAAGAATGTTTCTAAACTAAACTTATACCTTATCAAAATTAATTTCTGAGAATGCGCGCTTTTTTGATGTCAAAATCACAGACGCCCTAAAACACATTCACTACATTCTAGTGGTTCAGCTAGGATGAAGTGCCACAACAAACTCCCTGGCATGTTCTTCCTAAAGAGCAATTGGGCTATTATTAATTTATTACACAAAAATGACCAGCAGGGTTTAGGTGTTTCCTTTTCAGAATAACTGTCTGTGCTTTACACCACGACAAAGAAGCAATAATGCTTTCTTCTTTGCTTTGAATAGTTAATGAAAATGGAGTAGGTACATATATGGCAGCATTATTATCCGCTCGGTTATCCGCTCGAGAACGAGAACAAGAAATCCTATGAATCAAATTATAAAAGCAAAACAACATAAATATGCTTTTTTTAAATTATGTTTTCAGATACTGTACATAAAGAAAACTTTGAAAACGCAAGCAGAGAACGACGAATCTGCTGCGGGTGGCGGTAGCGAGACTCATTCCGCGCCAAAGAAGAATTCGGGCAAAGGCAAGACGCCCCGTAACGCCGCCAAGTTTTGGCAGAAGAACACTGCATAACTACCGCCAACCTGAAATCATAGATATTTAAAATAATATTGTAATTTTTGTGATACTGTTAATAAACAATAAGAATGCTCTCGATTTTTAGTTTATTTTCAGAGTTTTAAGCATTTCTTTAATGATCCCAAATTCTTAATGAGAACCTTAAAACTGGGGGAATAGGGATGAAGGGTACATCAAGCCTACTTTAAAAATGGATTTGCCCTTTAAAATAACGACAGGCAACAAAATATATTATTTCAAAATTAAAATCCATTAAGTATGTAGTTTCGTCCCCAATCACCCTTGCAACCATATTCACCCCGATTTACCAGAAGTGAATATTTGACTGCTCCAAATGAAATGAAATGAAATCGTTTATTAAACAAGTAGGATCACTGATCATTTTTACACGTCATGTTTATTTTTTATTTTTTTTTTACATATAAACCAGCGCTTGACCGCAATCCTGCCTGATGGTAAGCAGTGACGCAATCGTTGATGGTAAAGCGCACTAGTTTATTAAGAGCCTATTCACTCTAGCCTTGAAGACACTCGAATTGTAGTCCGACGGAAACACCGCCGCTGGCAAATTATTCCAGTCCCTCGATGTACGCGGTATAAAGGAGGAGGCGAAACGCTTCGTCCGGATCGTAGTGGTGTTAACAACGTAAGGGTGGAAACCAGCCGTACGACGGGTCTGCCGCTGGTGGAACGGAGATGGGGGAATTAAATCATGCAATTCCATCGCACACTCCCCGAAATGCATCCTAGAGAACACCGAAAGGCTGGCTACTCTACGCCTGTGCTCTAGGCTTTGGAGACCAACTCGAGTTAGATCAGGGTCACCAATCAGCCTCTTGCACGTCTCTCCACTGAATCCAAAGTGGCCAGGTGACACTTCGCAGCACCAGCCCAAATGTGGCTGCAGTACTCCACACACGAACGGACCTGTGCTTTGTATAACATTAGAAGCTGTCCAGGTGTGAAGTACTGCCGGACCTTTGCGATAACGCCAAGTTTCCTGGCAGCCACCTTGGCCTTGGACTCAATGAACCGCCCAAAGTTAAGGTTCGAGGAAATCTCAACTCCCAAAAGCTGAAGGCGGTCGGAACACTCATTTTTCACACTTATTTTTTATTTTTTTTTTAACTAGATGAAGCCGGCATTTCCTAACTGACTACCTCTGAGAAGAAAGGCAAAGGCAGTTGACCTCCCTTCTGAAGATATTTGCGAAAAGTTCCAGTCAGATAAGCATTGTCTATGAAGTTAGGAATATAAATAACGAAATATATGAAACTTTAAAGGTTAAAAGAAAGCTGCAAGCTTTCTACTGTTTTGGTATTTTTACGTTTTTTCTAGTGACATAAATGTTCGCATTGTAGGTATTTACTGTTTCGCTGTTTATTCCCCGTAGTGGACAGGGAGGCCTTTGTATTAATTTGTAAAATTATTCCTTTTGGTTCAGAACATGCAAGATAATACACAGCTGCGATATTGCCAAGAAGATGTTAGCAGGCGTATTATAATTACTTATTTTATTTGTATTGATAATGCCTAATGAAGTAAAATTGTTAACTGTTATAAACGAATCATACATAATATGAAAAATTAATGCTTTTGGTATGATTTTCATAGAAATAGCTATGTTAGGGAATTAAAACTCTGCAACCCAGCCGGCAAAACGTCAAATGTGAGAGTAGGACAAACGGCGAGGTTTCCTAGGCTAGCGAATGAGAAGGCAGACTGCCGAGCGAAGCGGCGATTTCGCCCGACATTGAGTGCCGAGAGACTGTTTTGTTGACGCAGAAGCGCAGCAAATAAAGTGCGCAGGCAGTGCAACGATTCTTACGTTCGCAGGCCCTAGTGTAAATAACACATAAAACATAATATGTCGTAAACATTGACCACGTCAAGTACTTACGACAAATTATTTGGATGAAAAGAGACTCTGAAATCAAGTGTCGTGCTAGGTCACAGCACCATAGCAACCGAACAGTGAAAAACTACGACATAAGTGACCGTCGCGTTTTACATGATGATGCCGTGATAAATCATCATAATAAACAGTTAATCTTGTTTTGTAAAAAGACTCTTGTTCACCGTAGCGCCACAACTTGCGGCCCTTCGCGTATTGGATGCACAGAAAGGCAAGTACTAAAGTTGCCCTTTGTTAGGTCGTATATATTCACCTTTCACGTAGGAGAGCCTAGTATTCATGGTCAACACTGTTTACTCAATACTCGAAACCCGTTGTCATGTAACTGTGCTATGATAATATTAGATGGCAACGTCAAGCTTCGACGAAAGACCTTGATTTATCGAGTGTTTGGCTTCAAAAACGAACCAATTTGGAGTTGTTTCATAAAATATCGACTGATAACCGTAATAATTATTGGCGTAGTTGAAGGGCTTCAATCAATACAGTCGCGTGTGCGGTTGAAAATAATAATAATGTGTCATGATAGTACGTAGCGTGTTATGTTTGTGTGGGTTGGGTTGATGTTCTTTGTTGTCGGAGTAGTCAGCTGTTCGCGAGGGGAGCGCGGGGCGGAGCGAGCAACTGGTCGGACGGGTACCGCGCGCGCGCCTTGCATTGCATTTTTAGTTATACTCGTACCGTCTGACCCGCCCGTTTGCGAAATACACTTTCTTTTGAAGAACCCCCTTTACTGAGCAAAGTAATGGCATAGAATAAAGAGAAGGAAGTACGTTATCTTCATACAAACGGACCGCGCGCGGCTTGTATGTGTGCGCCATAGTATCTATGCGTCGCCGCACGCACACCTAAACACAATATTAGAGTGCCTATGACTGCGCTAGTCGCGGCTAGCACGGAACGAGGTTCGCGCGTCACGGCTTTTCGGCACATTAGCTTTTAAAAAATGATCACTAAAACTGCAAAGTTGGTATGTCTATTTATGAACAAATAAAAGACTTATATTTTTCAAATTATATTTCTAAAAGTTATTTACAAGGATACGGATATATTACACATTAAAGTTTAATAACAACGCGTTTCGTAATAGTCGAAACCGAAGAAAGTAGGTATTTTTCTGTAGCTAATTTGTAATTTTGTATTAAATGTGTGATTCAATAGATGTTATGTTTGTATTATTTATATTTGTATTAATTAAAAATAAAAATAAATATGGTTCTTTATGTGTACAAAACTAAAAATAAAAATTACAAAAAAAAAACTGACTAGTATATGTAAACTAAATACTAAGCAAATAATTTAAACATAAGCTCTTAGTCTATAAATATTTGTTAGCGGTTTGGGCGACAACCGTAACCGACGAAGCGCGGACAGTCGTCAACCCTAAGACAGTAGGCAATTAAATCGCGGATTGGGTCGCAGATAACCTACTTCCCTCTTTATTCTATGGTAATGGTCAAAGAATTATTTTTTGACCACAACAAATGACATGAAAGAACACGCCTATCAATTAATATTATGTAGCAGTTTGTGATAAAAAAAAAAACAGGTACTTTGCAACCTCCAGCTGAGGATATTGTATTAGTACAACGTACAAAAAGTTTAGGAAAAGCTGGGGCCTTGCCAATACGAAATGCGCGCAATAAGCATGAATATTTGTTGAAGCGCTTTTGATAAGTAGGTAGGTATTGAATTATTGTCGCCTCTGTACACTGCGTGACTTCATTCGAATCTTGTTTGAATGAATAAAACATGTTTTGAGCTTTATTTATAAGATTGGTAAAGTTAGGATTCCTTTGTACTGTAGTGGGACACAATATTATTATTAAGCGCCCGTAATTTCCCACACCAGGGCAAAGTCATCTCTACCTTCCTTCCAATTCTCTCTGTTTAAAGGTTCTGAGCAGCAGTTCTTGATCGGATGCCATTCCAACTAATCCCGCCATCTCCGTCTGGGCCTATCGAGATGTCGCTTGCTCAACGGGCCAAACTTTCGACCTAATGGGTCCTCCCATTGGATCGAAAGTTTGGCCAAAGTATAGCCCATTGGTCGCTTAACATGCGACAGAGGCACAATAAAATATAGGCTAAAGACAAGATTTTTTTGAAGGATTGTCTAAATTCCATTTTTGAAAGTGTTCCAAACCTGCTTCCAGAAGTAAATATTACTAAGTAGGTCAGAAAGGTCGACTATCGACATGACAACTTATAAAGCAGTATGGAAGAAAATACATGTTTTGCTAAACACCAATGAATATGAACAATGATAGGGGAATGATGAGGTATCAATAACTATTCAACTTCTAGTTGATCTTGATAAGGAACCATGAGCTCTATTTCTTCAAAATAGAGCATGGTTCCTTGCAGAATTTTTTCAGCTATTTTAAGTTTAACTTACCCATACAAAATTGGTTAGAAATAAAATGTGTCTATAAGTAAACGGTTCCCTACATGTATAACGCTCTATCTGTTTGAATGATTTTGAATGATATTTCTATTCCATTGCTTCGTCTTCAAAAAATGTGTCTGCTCAACAACGAAAATAATGCAATGAATGTTGTTGAACTTTCAAAAAGAAACCCATTGCTTCTGATTGTGTGTTCCGCATTGTAACCCGTCAGATCCGGCCACCTGACCAGTTGGCTGGTTTAGACTAAAGCTATGTACAGACGACAGTAGCTCAAGCTACCCGAAACAATTAAATATTTCCAATCAACCTCGAACAGTAATACTTTTGCTATAAAGTTGAAAATCTAACAAAAGAAAGACAGATTGTAGAAGCTCAATGTGCTGTCGTCTCTATGTTGCTATATCTTGTATAATGTACCTACATTATATTGTCTAGTAGCATACCACTGTCGTCCATTTGGCTAGACAGGACGTCGAGAAAGCCACAGACTACTTGAGCATGCATTGGCAAAGTTAGATCCTTTGTTTAATTCGCCTCGGTCTGGAGTGAAATGATACGCACGTTTATTCCTGAAGCTGTTCGTATATATTGCATTAAGTAGGGAGGTATGTACCACGGAGTCTTGCTTCTATCAGACTAACACCGTGGTTTGCAGCCTCTGTGCCCGGGATACTCTTTGGAGCATCATTTCCTGCAGCGTGCCGGGGTCTGTGTGTATGTCCGCAATGACATCTGTTGCCGGCGTCTCCGTCACCTCGAAGACCCTCATCTATCGACCTTATGGCTGTTGGTTGCCACTGGTGTGGACAAAATTGTCTATACCTACCTGTGTCTACCGATCGCACAGCGGTGACCAGGAGACAACTCGACCATTTGACCAACTCAGTGAGGCTGCTGACAATGTGCTGCATCGGCACCCTGACGCACAGTTCGTCGCTCTGGGGGACTTTAATGCCTGCCATCAAGACTGGCTCTTCCCATACCAGAGGACCGACCACGCTGGGAGAGAAGCGCGTAACTTTGCGCTATCAATGTGCCTTTCCCAGCTGGTGGGACAAGCGACTAGGGTGTCTGATGTAGCTGGTCATACCGCCAACTGTCTGGACCTTCTGCTGACCACTGATCCGGACCGATGTGTTGTAACAGTTTCCTCACCGTTGGGAACTTCAGACCACTGTCTGGTGAAGTCTGTGTCGTCCTTCTCCCCTCCAGATCACGCCTCTCGTGATGAGCGGAGATTGTGGCGATACAAGTCAGCAGATTGGGATGAGATGCGCCACTTCTTTGCGTCTTATCCTTGGCAGCAGGTCTGCTTCTCTTCTGACAATCCGTCGAGATGTGCGGACGCTATAACCGATGTGGTGCGTCAAGCTATGGAGTATTTTATCCCCTGGACCCCTTCAGCGACGTACCCGTCGGTGGCTCAGCTCACCCATGGTTCAATGCCGATTGTGTCCAAGCTGAACAGCTTAAGCACGCGGCATTTCTCACCTGGGTTGACGCTCGTGACCGCAGAGCTCCGGATTTAAGCTCAAAGAAGAGAGCCTTTAACCGTGCTTGCAAGTCCTACAAAAAGGCGCTTAAGAGGGCTCGCTTCGACCGTATTACCCATATTGGCAACAAGTTATCTGCGCAGCCATCCGGTAGCAGATCTTTTTGGTCCCTTGCCAAATCGGTGGAGGCGAACTTCTGTTGGCCCACACTGCCTCCGCTGGTTAGGCCTGATGGAACACTGGCTCATGCGGCGAGAGGGAAATGAAATGAAATGAAATGAAATGAAATCGTTTATTAAGCAAGTAGGATCACTGATCACTTTTACACGTCATGTTTATTTTTTATTTTATTTTTTTAACTAGATGAAGCCGGCATTTCCTAACTGACTACCTCTGAGAAGAAATGGCCGAAACAAACTCAGGGATCATCGTCTTTTTTCAAGTCCAGACATTAAAAATGAAAATGTTTACAATAATTTACCTTATAATTACGCATATTGCTTAATAAAAATTAACAATGCTTAACAGAGCGAGCAGCTCAATCCCAAGCTTTTTGTCTTCTAAATAATCTGTGATTTTATAATACCCCTTTTTGCAAAGTTTGGCCTTTATATGGTTCTTAAATCGTTTAATGGGTAAGTTTCGAACGTCCATGGGCAGCTTGTTGTAAAAGTGTATACATTGACCCATGAACGAGTTGCCTACTCTGTGGAGACGAGTGTGATGTAAAGCAAGATTGTGTTTGTTCCTGGTATTTACATTATGAATATCGCTTATCTTCTTAAAATTCGAGATATTTTTATGAACATACATAAGATTTTCAAATATATATTGTGAAGCTACAGTCAGAATGTTCACCTCTTTGAACTTTTCTCTAAGAGATTCCCTAGGACCAAGGTTATAAATGGCTCGAACAGCCCTCTTCTGTAAAACAAAGATGGTATTGATGTCCGCACAAGTTCCCCAGAGAAGAATCCCATAAGTCATAAGACTATGAAAATAACTAAAATAAACAATTCTGGCTGTATCCACATCAGTTATCTGTCTAATTTTCTTAACAGCAAAGGCGGCAGAACTGAGTCTACCCGACAGCTTCTCAATGTGAGGACCCCATTGTAACTTGGCGTCAATAGTTAATCCAAGAAAAACTGTCGACTCGACAGGGATCAACTCTACTCCATTCAGTTGAACATTGGTACTTAGCTGCCTGACATTTGGCGTAGAAAATTTAATGACTTTAGTTTTTTTCATTTAAAAGGAGGTTATTTACATTAAACCAATGGACAACTTTAGAGAGTGCATTGTTAACTTCGTCAAAGTTTGTTAGCTGACGCTTGACTTTAAAAATAAGAGAAGTGTCATCCGCGAACAATACTATGTTGTGATTATCCCTCACGTGATGAGGTAAGTCATTAATATAAATTAAAAACAAGAATGGACCTAGAATTGAGCCCTGCGGAACGCCCATGGTGACCACAGATCCTGCAGATCTCTTGCCATTAACATCAACCCTCTGAATTCGATTATTCAGATAAGAAGTCAGAAGGTCGAGAGCTCTGTCCCTCAAACCATAATGGTACAATTTCCTGATAAGAGTATCATGATGTACGCAATCAAAGGCCTTGGACAAATCACAAAAAATACCAAGAGCATCTTGCGATTCCTCCCAGGCCCCAAATATGTTCTTTAGCAACGCCACGCCCGCATCCGTAGTTGAACGACCCTTTGTAAAACCAAATTGTTTCACGTGCAATAAATTGTATAAGTTAAAGTGCCTCAACAATTGTTTCAAAATTAATTTTTCAAAAATTTTGCTCAAAGTTGGTAATATCGATATTGGCCGAAAATTCGTGGGATCAGTTGTACTACCAGATTTGAACAGTGGAATTACTTTGCTTAGTTTCATCAAATCAGGAAATACACCAGATGTGACACAAGAATTAAAAACAATTGCTAAGAAAGGTGCGATAACATCTATTATTGAAGCTACAGTGTATACTGACAAACCCCAATGATCGGCGGTTTTTTTTACATCAAGATCCTTAAAAGATTCTATAATGTCTTTAGCAGACACAAATGTAAATTCAAAGTGATTGTCACATTCTGGAACACATTCTTTTAGTATGGCATATGCAGAAGTGGAGGAAGAAGACAAAGTTTTTGTTGTCATTATTGGAATATTAGTAAAAAAATTCTCAAACTCAGTTGCTACCTCCAAGTCCGCCTTTATATCTTCATCGTTAATTTTAAGATGGAAATCGCGGTTCTGTACTTTGGTTCTTCCAGTTTCAGAATTTATAATTCCCCAAGTTGTTTTGATTTTATTGCCAGAAGATTTTATTTTATTTTTAATGTGTATGGCTTTTGCTGAGGAACAGGCTCTTTTAAAAGTTTTTGAATAATTTTTAACAAAATCTTGAAAAGCTTCATCATGGTTAAATGTTTTTTCCTGATATAATTCATACATTTTTTCCCTGCTTTTATAAATACCTGGGGTTGCCCAGTCACTAAATATAATACGGTCGCTAACAGGCAATGTTTTTTTTGTGAAAACTTTCATAAATTCACAATTAATGAGGTTAAATAGTACACTATACGCATGATCCGGATTGGCGTGATAAGGCAAGTCCGGTAGCCTTTCAATTAAATTATTTTTAAATTGTCCTAAACGATTTTCATTTATAGGAACAAAACTCACAAGTTTTCTTTGAGCTCTGACTTCACTTTTCTGAGTAAAAATAACTAACTGGCCACAGTGATCAGAGTCTAACTCGTTTATAATTAAATGGTCAGAAGGTCTTGAGTTAGTAAAGATGTTGTCTAAACAGGTGGCACTCGTGGCAGTTATTCTAGTCGGCTCAAAGAATCTTGCGTACAAGTTATAAGACTTAAATAATGACATAAATTTATTAACTGTAGCTGATTTCTCTAGAACATTAATGTTGAAGTCTCCACAAACAACAACTGTTTTGTTACTGCGACAAGTCTTTAGTAAAACTTCCTCCATATATTTCTCAAAAATATCATAGGAAGCACATGGGGGCCTGTAGACACTTATTACAATGAACCGCTCAAGCTCGATGCAAGCAATTTCAATAACCCGCTCAACAGAGAGGCTTACAATATCAGTCCTTTCTTTAAATTTGAAATTGTTACGAACAATTATTAGGGAGCCACCCCTTATCATATTCACTCTGCTGAACGAGCTAGCAATCTGATGGTTATTAAAGCTGAACATGAACTGATGGGCTTTTAACCAATGTTCAGTAAGACAAACAATATCAATGTAATTACAGTTCATGAACAACTCCAATTCTAATTGTTTATTTATCACACCCTGTATATTTTGATGAACAATTTTAAGGTTATTATTATTCATTTTATTTTGAAAATTATTTGATGGGTGTGATATTATTATATCTTGGTTTACGGTTATGCTAGAGTTTAACTCTGTTGTCTCAATGTCCCTTGATAATGGGTACAAGTCTAACTTGGTATTTAAAATAGTGCTAGAGGTTGACTCTATTGTCTCAAGTTGTAATTTAAATAGCTTGGAACATATTCCAAGCTCTGCTCATTACCACTAAGTGTATTACTTAACTGCTCAATAGAAGCAGTATAGTTAGCCAAACACTTGGCTGACTTATATATATAGTATGATAGCGATTCTGCTACCTGTCCTTTATAAAAATTACAAAGATAATAGTTATCTTTGGTCATAAAATAATTTTGACTAATAAGTACATTAGAGTCAATAAATTCAAATTTTTCATTATATAATGTCATAGTTTGTAATGTCATATTACATCTATATCTAATTTTGTTTTCCGTCTGTGACAGGCCATTGCCATAAGGAAAGGCAAACAAAACTATTTTATTTACATTTAAGGAAGCTAGACTTTCAAAATATTTCTTAATTTTTACACTGTTTGCATTTCCCCTTCTCCCAATCAAAATAACAATGGTTGTGGATGGACTGTAATTACCACTTATAACTTTTTCTATAATTTTACTGTAAGATGCTTCAGGCATACAATAATTAATTACTTGGTCATTTAAATGGTGTTGTAGTGTATGACCCATATTTTTACCCATTTCATCGCAGTACATCAATATTTTATTTCTATTGTTTAACAATTTATTTGTTATTATTAATTCTTCTGTGTTTGGTGTGGCGAGGGAAGTACTGCTGAGACTGTCAAACAACTCCACAGTATGAGTCACTGATGGTGCAGACTCATTAGAGACAGCTGACCGTGAACAGCCCGATGGACCAAGATTACAATCAGGTGTTAGATTGTTCGTTAAAGAGTTTAACATTCTCTCGTTCTCACTACACAGGTCCACCAGACCATTCATTGCCAGAATATACTCTCCCATTTCCTTTTGAGAAATCTCATATTTAGCTATAACATTATTCAAGGAATCCTGTAAGCGGAGAGTCTCTGACTGTAATTGTTGAATTTCAGCCTCATAATTATTTTTAATGCTATCTAATTTTATTTCATGCCCACTAATGGTTTCTTTTAATTTTTGAGAACTTTTTAATACATTAAAGCTTTTTGAAAAAGTGTTTTTATTATTTTTAATTAATTTCTGAGTTTTTCTAATCATTTTATTAATTTTAATGTATTTTTTTAACTTATTTTTACTACTATTTACAAATGGGGGAGGGCTTGATCTTATACTATTATCACGAGTAAGATCAATTGTCTCAATGTTATTATTACAGTTTATGTTGCCCATGACTGAGTTGGCAGAATGCAACGGAGTGGTACCAACCAGTTCATCAAACAAAGCATTGGTCTGCGCTGCTTGGAGTCTCCGGCTAGCACCCTCCAGCCTGTCGATGGTGTCCTGGGCATCACTTAACCTACATTTTAGCTCAGTGTTGCATTTGAGTGTGATATCGAACTCATTGCTACACTGGTCAAAGCTGTTTACAGTACGCTGGAGCTTATCCCGTTCCTCACTGATGATGATTAGCTGATTATGCATTTCAGCCATCTCAGTCTTGAGCTTAGCATTATTGTTTAAAATTTGAAGTACTTCCCTCTCACTGTCATCCTGTTCCCGTTTCAGTTCCTCACACAAACTCTTATACTTTTGAAGTTCAGTTAATGCTAACTGCAGCTTAGATTGCTCCAAGCGTGCAGCAGCCCCCCTGGTTATAATTCTATCCATTCCTGACATTATTTTTCAAAACAAAGAAAAAAAGCAAGAACTTTGGGATATAGGTGATGGTAGGTTAAGTACTTTGTGTAAGGAACTAAAAACAATTAAGGCAATTCCAGAAAGCAGGAAAGCAGGTCTCTTTGCAACACTCTTTGCCCATACTTCGCGTCTTGATACTAGCAGTGCTACTCCACCTAATTTACCTCATTGCGGAGCTTCGATGCCGGAGGTTCGCATTCGGAACAAGGAGGTCCTGAGAGCACTGTGTCGTCTGGACGTGAATAAGGCTAGTGGTCCAGATGGTATACCAGCGATTGTTCTTAAGACATGTGCGCCCGAGTTGTCTCCTGTATTGATGCGCCTGTATCGCCTCTCATTTTTGACTGGTATAGTGCCCAAGTCCTGGAAGCTTGCCCGTGCCCAAAAAGGGTAGTCGTGCCGATCCTACCAACTATCGGCCGATTTCGGTAACCTCCATATTCTGCAAGATTATGGAGCGTGTATTGAACTCGCGCCTCTTGGCTTACCTGGAAGGTAACGATCTCCTCAGTGACTGACAGTATGGTTTTGGCGAAATCGGTCAACTGGGGACCTACTAGTGTGTGCCACTCACTTGTGGGGCGAGGCCCTCGAGAAAAATGGGGAAGCGATTGCCGTCTCCCTTGATGTCTCGAAGGCCTTCGACCGGGTATGGCACGTTGGCCTTTTGAGTAAGCTTCCAGCGTACGGCGTTTCCGCTGGCCTGACTGGCTGGATAAAAGACTTCCTGACTAAACGGTCCCTCCGAGTTGTTGTCGACGGATGCTCATCGGAGCCCATTTCGACCAATGCCGGTGTTCCTCAGGGGTCTGTTCTCTCTGCAACTCTGTTCCTGCTGCATATTAACGATCTGCTGATGCCCGGTATCTATGGGTATGCAGATGACAGCACAGTTGTGGAGAGATACCTGCCGGAAGCTCGGGCTAGTAAGAAAACAATCCCGTCCGAAAGAGAGGCTATGGTAGAGCGTACGAGTGCTGCACTACAGGCAGTCTCCGAATGGGGCAAAGCCAATCTTGTAGCATTTAATGCCGCCAAAATCTTGGCTCCTACTTTTCAGAATGTATCCTTGGAGTGCACCAACCGCCTTCAGCTTTTGGGTGTAGACATTTCCGCGAACCTTAACTTTGGGCGGTTCATTGAGTCCAAGGCCAGAGTGGCTGCCAGAAAACTTGGCGTTATCGCAAAGGTCCGGCGGTACTTCACACCGGGGCAGCTTCTAATGTTGTACAAAGCACAGGTCCGCTCGTGTGTGGAGTACTGCAGCCACATTTGGGCTGATGTTGGGAAATGTCACCTGGATACTTTGGATTCAGTGGAGAGGCGTGCGAAGAGGCTGATTGGCGACCCAGACTTAACTCGAAACGGTCTCCAAAGCCTGGAGCACAGGCGTAGAGTAGCCAGCCTTTCGGTCTTCTATAGGTTGCATTCTGGTGAGTGTGCAAGGGAATTGCATGATTTAATTCCCCCATCTCCGTTCCACCATCGGACGACCCGTCGTACGGCGAGTTTCCACCCTTACGTTGTTGACACCACTGCGACCCGGACGAAGCGTTTCGCTTCCTCTTTTATACCGCGTACATCGAGGGACTGGAACAATTTCCAAGCGACGGTGTTTCCGTCACATAACAATTTGAGTGTCTTCAAGGCTAGAGTGAATAGGCTCTTAATAAGCTAGCGCGCTTTACCATCAATGATCGCATCACTGCTTACCATCAGGCGGGATTGCGGTCAAGCGCTAGTTTATAACTTATAAAAAAAATAAGAACTATTCAATCCTCTATGGTGGAGAACAAGCGAACAAGATGGCAGAAATTCCAGATTTGTATGTAGAGATCTGACTGAGAGTGAGGTAGTAATTAAATTTTGGGTGGGCTGATACGATTAAATAAATAAAAATAATTATGAACAATCAATTTGACAATGGTAAATTATATTTGTTTTTGGTATTTTTAAGGTCATTATAATTTCAAGGTAGGGCATTGCCCCACAATGCCCCAACCCCTACCTACGGCCGTGTCGACCGGTATTATGATTCTCGCATCCAGTGAAAGCGAAGTTGTCTATAATATTCCGTCGTTATAAATATACCAAGACAAGAATAAAACTTTGAAAATTTCGTGTCCAAACTTTTAAGGGCCCACGAACAACAGAAATTGTTAACTATAAGGTACGAAATAAGAGAATCCATACTAATATTATAAATGCGAAAGTAACTCTGTCTGTCTCTCTGTCGGTCTGTCTGTCTGTCTGTCTGTCTGCCTGTCTGTCTGTCAGTCTGTCTGTCTGTCTGTCCGTCTGTCTGTCTGTTACGCTGTCCCGCTTAAACCTCTCAACCGATTTTGATGAAATTTGGCACAGACAATCTTTAGACCCTGAGAAAGAACATAGGCTACCTTTTATCCCGGAAAAATTTGATGTTCCCGAGGGAAATCAAAAAGCGCGATATGACCGAACTCCACGCGGGCGAAGCCGCGGGCAACAGCTAGTGAGTAATAAAGGAAAACATCATGGGGACACCGTCTTGACCATTTTTTTTTTTTTTGTTGCGATGTTAAATTATTCTATATAACTTATACTTCTTTCTCATATGACTTCTCCCGCTCTGGGCGGAGCGGAAGGGCGTGTCAGAGTTTTACTGACTAAAACCCACCCGTGTTCCTTCACTTACTTGGCTGTAGGCTAGGGCCACGGTTTCTTTTTTAACCAACCCGCAACCCTGACCCAGGAGGTATCAGTCTTCGTGGACCCCGTCACGATGTGCTGACATTTCTTTGAGGCGCGCGTGAAATAAAACGCGCCGTCGACTCAGGCCTTACCGGGCGGCGAACTGCCCACGGCTTACCGCCCGCAGGCCCGTGCCTACGGTGGCTGAGAGTTCGATGTCGTCTCTCAACCAGGGCGTCTCCTGCGGCGGCTAGTGGCGTGAGGGCACTGGGATTACCTCTACCTCACGCGCTCCGCCTTCTCCTTTGTCAGCATAACTGCTTCGCAGAAGGAGGTGACGGCCTGCCATGTGCTTTCGCTCCGGACCATGGCCTGGACCGCCGCCGATCGCCGCTACGAGAACACTGGCATGTCCTGGAATAATAAAAAACAAACACGTGATTCATCAACCTACACTTTGACAGCGTGGTGGACTGCGGCCCACTCCCTCTCACCGAGACGTGAGGAAGAGGAACAGGGTGGAAACTTAATCATCCTACATAGAAAAGGTAGGTTCTAAGGAAGATGAGTAAAGATTACACCCTGCCCTGGGGGGCAATCGCGCTAAAATGATTCAACCTAAACAAAATTGCATCGCAACCAAACCAAAACTTTAGTTATTTTCATATCGCGCTAACTTTTTAACAGATCCATAACTGGATCACAATTGGAACGTAACCGTTGACAAATGAAAAAGTTGAAACATAGCTAACTTTTTCTGGGCCATTTGTCAAACTTACGTCCAAAGTTTAGACGTACCTAAGTTTGACAACTGGCTAATAATAATAAATGGCTAAAATAAATTATTCTATCTGACGTAATGTATCACTCATAGGTATATTGATTTTCAATCGAAGTTAAAACTTTAGCGCGTTCCGCTTATTCCTCATACCTCTAAAACAAACAATAAAATGTCGAACCTAACACACTTGTCAACTACTGACCTACATAATGTTCACCGAGGGATAACCTACTAATCAGCATAGAAACAAGATCCAACAAATGCATATTACAGAAGCCAGCTCATAATAAGCGTGCATCGCTCGGGCTTCCATAACGGGTAGTAATGAGATACACCGACTTGTGACGTCATTATGTAGGTAAAGCCATTATGTCAGCCTGTCAGCGCACTTCCTTGTCACTGGTTATATGAGATTAGTGAGCTAAGGCAGTGTTGCCAACCCTTTTTTTTTAAGGGGGGAAATCCTCATGAATTCCCTCCGCCTGGGAACGTACCTACATTCGCCGCACCCCCGTCTGGTATCAGCCCAGGATCCCTTGCGGGCGCCATCACCAAGTGCATCCGATACCACGACCGCACAGCCTTCCACTAAGACGCACGTACACTGTATGATACGGCCCCACTATCATAGCAAAAGCATATTTCCAATACAACATATTTAATACTAGCTTTCCTCCCGCGGCTTCACCCGCGTAGAGTTCGGTTATATCGCGCTTTTTGGATTTCCCTCGGGAATATCAATTTTTTCCGGGATAAAAGGTAGTCTAAACCTTCCTTAAGAATCACTCTATCTATTAACACGTATAACGCCACGAAATAAAATGATAAGTTTCCATTCAGGCCATGTCGGACAATGATGGGCGACACCAATATGTTCCGTTCGGGCCGTGGGAGACAATGGTGTCCGACAGTTAGAGCTATGTTTAAACGTCTCTACTAAGCTGTCGGTCAATAATACAAGGCAAAATTGTACGCAACATGACCCGCGCGGCCTCCTAGATTAGTGTAATCACATCAGCACTCATAAAACATACACAAATAAAAAAGTTACGTCAGTTTTTCTAAAAATGTTATTTTGCCAACAATACATAAAAAATTGTGTAATGCAATTTTGATTTGTTTTTTCGATTTTAAGGAACAAAATGTGTTCGGTTTATAGATAAATTAAAAAATCGTGATTTTTATTAAATCAAAATCAGTTTTATTGTTTTAAACTTAGGAAATAGGAACAATTATCACATTTAAACTTAAATAATTGAGATCATGGGAAAACGTAAATTTTCAATAATATTTACTAGGTTAATTAATATAAATCAAACAGTTTTTAGCGGGCGACACTTTGACCCGCGCGGCTTCAACGGAAGAAAACTCAAATAATCATACGCAGCAAGCCATGTCGGACAATGTTGGGCGATATGAATTATCTTCACATTTATAAATATTTCTGCAGTTATGTCAATGTTTTATAAGTTAGAAATTCATATTTAATAATACTAACAATAAAACCAAAAATTTATTTTTTGTCAATTTCAAATATTTTGTATGGCTTATAGGGTAAGTTAATTGTCGCCCAGCAATGTCCGACATGGCGTTGTACGTGTTAAAAAAAACCACGTCAAAATCCGTTACGTAGTTTTAAAGATCTAAGCATACATACGGACATACAGCGAAAGCGACTTTGTTTTATACTATGTATTGATATCGAATATATCCGTGTGTGTATACATGCAAAAGTTTACAAAAACAAAAAAATAAATAGTTGAGCGAATCCCTATTCAAAACAGAGACCAGCGCTGGTTTTCAGCGACAGCCGGCGCTGACGTAAAGACGTCACCCAAGGAACCTCTTTCCAGAATTTCTATGGTTGATTTGGTGTTTATTAGTTTGCTAGGGTTAGCGATACTGAACTCAGGTAATGCAAAAGTTTACAAAAACAAAAAAATAAATAGTTGAGCGAATGCCTATTCAAAATAGAGACCAGCGCTGGTTTTCAGCGACAGCCGGCGCTGACGTAAAAGCCCAAGGAACCTCTTTCCAGAAGTTCTGTGGTTGATTTGCTGTTTATTAGTTTGCTAGGGTTAGCAATACTGAACTCAGGTAACCTAGTTCTATTGCAGTGCACCTGACGGGGTATTAATACTTGTAATAGCTTCGTATTAGTTTGTATTAGCCTCTCTTCGGAGTTTAGACATTAGTTTAGTTGATGGTGTAATACAACTAACACTGATGTATTATATTGATATATTTCGTTTGTTTGTTCACCGTTTTTGCGTGGTTGAAATGCTGATAGAGAGCTAGTATTTTTCCTGTGTGAAAAATGTTTAAATATTGTCTCACTATTATCATCAGGACCGAGACAAAAACAAAATTCTTTGTTTTGTTTTTTTTTCTTTTTTTGTGGTTTTTTTTTTTGAACTCCGCGCATCCAGATCTATATGATTATCTATAGTGGTGAGGGTTTTGAGCAACTTCGGGCACATACATACAGACAGACATACAAACATACGCACTTTATAGGGATGGATTATACTACTAACTGTTACATAAGATCTTTTTACGGCATGTCCTAGAATCAAAATTTCAAAGACATTTGAGATGACAAAATTTACCAAACCGTACCTCTCACCGAGAGGAGGCCTGTGTCCCAATATTGGGAATATGATTGATTATGTATTCTTTTCTGATACTAACCAGTTTAACGTAAGTCTAATCCATACTAATATTATAAATGCGAAAGTGTCTTTGTCTGTCTGTCCGGCTTTCACGCCAAAACTACTGAACCGATTGTAATGAAATTTGGTACACAGATAGTCTAGAGCCTGAGAAAGGACATAGGCTATACAACATCCCACTATGACCATAGGAGCGGAGCAGTAACAAAAAATATTGCGAAAACGGGAGCTAACGCGGATGTACTACATATTGCACCCATTATTTTAACAGGCGCTTATATTATATCAACTGAGCTCTTTTTAATTTACGGGAATCACCGCGCGCTGTAAACTGAAGTCCACGCGGACGGCGTCGCGGGAAACAGCTAGTATAAAATACAGGCTAAAATTTTATCCAGTGCGCAAACTTTGTCAACTTATAGCTAAATAAGTTTTATAGATAAAAATATTATTACTTTGATGTGTTTCAGTACAAAAAAAAATAGTTATTGATAACGAAAGATGTTTATTATGAAATCGATGTTATGGTCACCGCACGCGGTCCCATTCTGTTCGGCAGAGTGGGGATGGCGGGAACATCACAACAGGACCCCCGCCGCCCGCATGTTCACTACGCGGCCATATGCTAATACTACGATATTGATATGAATAATTGATGTCTCTCATTTGCTGATTTTAGGGCGGATAAAAATATGAATTTTTATTTTAATAGTTTAAATTAAAATAAAATAATGCAGATTTGTTCTGTATTGATTCTGAGCCACCTATTTTTTTTGCGCATTTGAATGCTCTGGATTTAATTAGAAAAAACATCAAACTAAAAAGTTAAAAATAATTTTAAAAAAGGCGTGAGGCCCTTTGTACCATAATTTTTGTATATTAAGCACCCCACGCTTTTTTTATAATTATTTTTAACTTTTTTGTTTGATGTTTTTTAAAAGCATGTTGTTTTAGTTTTTTAAACTATATTTATTTTCAACTTTTTAGTTCGATATCATTTTACAGTAATGAGCCGCTCACTCGTAGTCCAAAAAGTTAGAGACGAACAAACAAACAAACAAACAAGCAAGCAAACATACAAGTGAAGATTAAAAAGCATGTAAAAAGCACCTCAGCATGGCAATATGGTGCTTGTAACAATGCCGAAACATCGTTAACTCCAATCAAATAAAACAACGCTAAGTGCTCATACGCACGAGGAGTACGTGCTGAGGTCCTAGAGGCACGGGCACTAATAGAAATTTTCTGAACCTTTCTTTTACATTATAGACTAGTGCTTAACCGCAATCCCGCCTGATGGCAAGCAGTGATGAAATCATTGATGGTAAAGCGCACTAATTTATTTAGTGCCTATTCCACTCCAGCATTGAAGACACTTTAATTGTAGTCAGACGGAAAGCAGCATGCAACTTGTAACTTGTCCAATCCTTCCATGTATGTACGCGGTATAAAAGGCTGAAGTTTCTTCCGGGTCGTAGTGGTGACAACAACGTCAACAACGTAAGGGTGGATGGATACTCGTACGGTGAGCCGTCTGATGATGTAACAGTGGTGAAGGAATTAAGTCATACAATTGGGTTGTATCCTAAAAAAATATTTAATGTCCATCAGATAGATTTATAAAAAATATTGAACACGTATTTTTTATTTTTTCTTTCATTCCAATACTTGGGAAGATATATGGATTTGAAATGTCGCATGACGTCACGCCGTGCAACAAAATATAACACAGCGTGACGTAATTAGCCCCCACTCCGTAACTTTAATACGCTATATCTCAGTAGTTTTTTGTAATTTCGACAAAATAAAAAATATGGTTCTTAATTTTTTTTATTATCTATAAGACGGACTAATTATTTTTTTGATTTTCATACCTTGGATACATCCCTATTCCCGCGTCACTTCACTCCGAAATGCGTTCTATAGAATACCGACAGACTGGCTACTCTATGTTTGTCCTCTAACTACATACATATAATTAAATGCTAAGGAAATTTTACCTTAATTATGACAGCATAAAGTCAAAAACAAAGTTACCAAGCAACCAAGCAAAGCAATAAAATCTCCTTAATCTTGGTAAACTTCCAGCTTTAACTTGGCAAGAAGCAACTTGGTACGTAACAATATCGAAGATTGTCTCAGACCAAAAGAAGCGAAAAGCCCTGAAATACGATAGACTATTACTTCTAGAGAGTATCATTCAAGCGCAAGAGTAGAGGAAAACAAAAGTTTTGATTTGAGGTGTAAAGTTTTAGACCAGTTGGAAGATGTTTTTTGGGATAGGTAGGTACAGCAAAACAGATAAATAGCTTTGTCAAAAATACATTATGAGTTAAAGTTATTATAGTCAACCGGGGCAATTGCGTCTTTGGGGCAATTGCGTCTAATCGAAGTTATCTTAAATCTATTTGAAAACCCACTCTCCTGCCATCTTGCTTTGTTTACTTTTAATAAAATACTATAACGTATAGATGGCAGGAGAGTAGGTTTTCAAACAGATTTAAAATTATTTCGATTAGACGCAATTGCCCCCAAAGACGCAATTGCCCCGGTTGACTATATCCCTTATTATAAAGCAAGAATTTTGTTTAGACCAGCCCCTAATCGGCGAACACATTTTTGTCAAAGTTGGGATCCCCACTGATCCCAACTAGTCGCAATCATTTGACAAAAAAAGTGTTCGCCGATTAGGGGGCTCGTTTAAACCACCTAGATAGTTATTAAATTATGAACCTAACTGTTATAGAAACACAGTTTTATAATGACCAGCACCCTAATTACGTAACACACTATTACTAACAGTTGGAATCATTTCGAAGCATATTGCTAATCCATTGCTCCACGTGTTCGTGTCAGCTCAACAACGTAAATAACGCAACGAATGTTGTTGAATTATCAAAATGAAGCCCATTGCCACTGATAGTGTGTTACGCAAGTACCCTGCAGTTCGGTGCTAAATTGTCACTTTCGTATTAAGAACTTTGCCTAAATCTAAATAAAATTCGAAATGCGAACACTGACTCAAAAGTTTAGGCTAGAACTAAACTAGTTAGATTTTCAGCGACTTCCTTCGCCCTATAAGGCCAACTCGTAGCAAATTCCAAAAATCGGCCTCATTGGTTGTCTACATTATAAAGGAAATATGATGTCTAGGGCCAAAGGTTAGGGTTGGGCGTTGATGAGTGATTCATTGAGAGACCGGGTCAGGATATTTCTTTTTATTATAGTTACCTCATGATTTTTAGGCTTCTGCGTGCTTCTCTCGGTTACACAACTTCAGAAATTATGTTAAAGCGCTTCTTCTAAATGACATAAACGTTTTACAGGATGTCATCATCTATCAGGCTTAGTATTACTTAAATAAAGAAAATTTCATCATGATGAATTCCTAAAAATGCCTTCTTTGGTACCGATTCCGGTTCACAAACTAGCTTCTTTTCCTTTCTATTGTATTAAGAAAAGAACCCCATCATCATCATCATCATCATCTCAGCGTTAATCCCAGTCGCTTCCTAAGGCTTTTCAGCTGTGAAGTCCGAGGTTCGCTTTACCAGTCTAACTGCTGATTTTGGCTAAAATTATTGATATTTTTGAAGGTGATATCAAAGCATTGCACTCAGATCAATTGTTGGAATTTTTAGGGCTCCAACAACCCGTAACGACTGCCACTAGATGTTCGTATGGCAACCAGGACCAACGGCTTAACGTGCTTTCTGAGGCACGACCAGACCAGTGCAAATATTCATATTCATGCTTACAAATATTTGCGCGGGGATCGAAACCGCGCCTCCTTGCTCAGCGGCCGCGTTCGCTACCGCTATGCCACGGAGGCTTTCAAGCAGGACTAATCTAATACATATTTATATTCTGTCCTTTTTTTAAGCAATGGAAAGATAAGGATGCGTTGTGCTTAGTTTAGTGAACTAAGCGCCAATGTTACGCGCAAATCCCATTGTACCTTTTATACCCTTTGACCTGCACCATCAATGGTGCAGAGGAGACCAAACAGTTTTGTTTGCACCTTTAATATAAATATAATTCCGCATGCACCATTAACCTGCACCTTCCTCGTTTTTTTTTTTTGCAACAGAACTAGGCACTTGCAACCGCGGTTTTCCATCAGAGAAATTAGATCCCCGCCCTCTAATTAAATGTCCCGCAAAATGTTTGAATTAACAATGAATGTTCTGTGGTTAACTGTAACCGCAGTTACTCCAGCATTTGAAAGCACGCACGTCATCTCAGATTACCCGCAATAAACACTTTAGTACCTGTTGTATAAGTGCAACAACCTTTTCTGTATAGAACTATTTCTTTTTGATAGTATTGTGTGTGAATCGCTTTGCTGCGTTAGTATTAAATGTCGTTAGACTGATACTGTAGCTTCGTTGGTTGCGGTTTAGCAATCTGGGCTTTGGTTGTGACGGTGGTTTTGTGCATCCGTTTAGAGACAGGTTATTCAACCTTAGAATTTGTATTTCATAACGTTGCGCTGCACTGGGAATTACTTCTGTGTCCTGGGCTTCTGTATTCAAAGGCGACGATAGCAGGGGTTAAAGCAAAAAAAGATCAGAAAGTTTCAAAGGGAAATAGACGAAACCAATTTTAGACCCTGCAACTGCAGGAGGATGGAATTGAAGGACGGAAAACGGATTTGTATAGTAAAAGATCGTCTCTGCTGCAGGTTTATTTAGTACTAGCTTTCCGCCCGCGGCTTCGCCCGCGTGGAGTTCGGTTGTATCGCGCTTTTTAGATTTCCCTCGGAATATCATATTTTTCCGGGATAAAAGGTAGCCTATGTCCTTTCTCAGGGTCTAAAGATTGTCTGTGCCAAATTTCGGTACAAAAAATCGGTTGAGAGATTTAAGCGGGGAAGCGTAACAGACAGACAGAGTTACTTTCGCATTTATAATATTAGTATGGATGGATAGCACCCGAAATTAGTAACTGTTTGGTCTGCTTGATAAGTTGAAGGCATCGGACTACGCAAGAAGTTTTTATTACTTAAATTATCTTTCCACTATGACCTTTTTTGTACCACAACACATAACTATGAAGTTCTAGAAGTCTTTTAATGTCAATGTGGCTGTCGACAATTTTATTTCTCTCATTTTATTGTAAAGTGCTGTAGGTGCCTAAGTGTAATCGTGACTAAGTTTATACGCGAGTGAAGAATTCGCGTGGAATATAAAGAAGCATACAGTTTTGAAAAGTTAAAACTGCAGCAATTTTTGAATTATACTTTGATGTGATACTAGAATATTTCCACGGTGTTAATGGCGAAATCAGTCCAGTGCAATGTGAATACTGTTTTCGTGGATTATTTGCCATGTATTTTTACCTTAGTTTTTAAGGAATTTGTCTATGATTATGTTCTCTTCCGGAAGAAAATACAAAAGATACTATGTCGTAATTAAATTTATTGTATTGCCATAACCTACTTACAACCCTAATATTCGATGAAATACGACATGCTGCATGCATGTTCAATTCCCGCAAGGAACAAATATAAATGTATGGCCTACAGGTTGTTGTTCCGGGTCTGGCTGTTTATGTATGCGAGTTTAAATGGCTGTAGACGCATCCACGATACAGGAATGAAATCCTAGAGTGGGGCAACATTTTCTATATAAAAAACATAGTCATTCAAGATCTTTAGCCCGATTACTTATCATCACATAATGTAAGAGATAAAGCCATAATAAGAAAACCGTGTAGAAAGCGAATTCTTTGAATGCACTTAATGTACGCATCAGGTACCGTCGAATTACTATCTACCGCTCCATAGCTGCTTCCAGCCGCTCTTAAACATAGTAAAACAGGATTGCAAATATTACAATTTTTTTTTTGTTTCTGCACGGGATAGTGCAATCCTGATTGCGTAAACTGAAACCCAGTGCGTAGGAATTAAAAGTTATTTTTCTATAAACACTTATTTGTTTATTTTTGGCAAATAAATCATCTATGTGTTTTCATATGCTTGGCAATTAATGGCACAGAATAAAAACATAGTACGGACGACAGCAGGTCAAGCTAGCCGAAATTGTCAAAAATTCTCAATCAACCTTTAGTCTTAATGCTTTAAAGATAAAGTTGAAAATCTAGTAAAGAAATTTGACTGGTTGTAGTAACTTAATGTGTTCTCCACTGTACAAGGGTCGATGGCCCTCAGTCTTGTTACCGTGAGCCTTGAAGTGAGTGATGAGATGAACGATAAAAAGAACAGCGTTGTCAAAGAAAATGTTATCGTTTAGCTTGTTAAAAACTTTGTGAAACTGAAGATAGTGACTAGCTCTTCTCGTCTTCGTGTCACTTTACGATGTCTACATGGTTTGAAGGTATATTTTGGGTTATCCATATAGTAAGCAATAGGGATGTATCCAAGGTAAGAAAATCAAAAACAATAATTAGTCCGTCTTATAGATAATAAAAAAATTAAGACCCGAATTTTTTGTTTTGTCGAAATTACCAAAAACTACTTAGATATAGCGTATTAAAGTTACGGAGTGGGGGCTAATTACGTCACGCCGTGGTATATTTTGCATCACGGCGTGATGTCATGCGACGCGAAGTATTTGAATGAAAAAAAAAAAAAAAATACGTGTTCAATATTTTTATAAGTCTATCTGATGGACATTCAATTATTTTTTAGGATACAACCCAATTGCTTGTATCCATACTAATATTATAAATGCGAAAGTAACTCTGTCTGTCTGTCTGTTACGCTTTCCCGCTTAAACCTCTCAACCGATTTTGATGAAATTTGGCACAGACAATCTTTAGACCTTGAGAAAGAACATAGGCTACGTTTTATCCTGGAAAAATTTGATGTTCCCGAGGGAAATCTAAAAAGCGCGATATAATCGACCTCTACGCGGGCGAAGCCGCGGGCCGAAAGCTAGTAACAAATAATTTTCAATGAATTTGGTAATCCATTACCTCAAGATATGTTCGAATATTTTGTCCGCTCAACAACGCAAATAACGCAATGAATATTGTTGAACTGGCAAAAATTTACCTCATTGCTACTGATAGAAAATTCATACGTTATTAGCCCGCTGATTATAAGATGCACGCCGCTTGTTTGTGCATGCCTGATGCAAGGATCTTAGCATGGTTAACGTAGTTTCTGCTTACTAACCATGGAAAGAGGTGTTCTTTACGTAAACAAGCCTCACTCTCGAAATGGAAAGAAAAAGATGCAATGAATTCTCGGTGGTAGGCCATAACATCGGCTGCCGGCGGAAGTTACCACCCACCAGGGTAGGCCATAACATCGGCTGCCGGCGGAAGTTACCACCCACCAGGGTAGGCCATAACATCGGCTGCCGGCGGAAGTTACCACCCACCAGGGTAGGCCATAACATCGGCTGCCGGCGGAAGTCACCAGACAAAGTCTTGCCGCCAAGCGATTCGTCGTGTCTGGTGAAGCCGTACGGAGGACGGGTCTGAGCAGTTGTGTTGCGATGTGTGGCGGGTACGATGCGCCAAATGTTGTTGTCTCGGGAATTTGGTCGTGGAGAGTCTCCAGATCAATCTCCCTCTAGCGCAGCATCGTTTGGTCGTGAAGGTCTTGGGTTTAACATTGCATCACCTCGCTCAACTGCCGTCATCCTTCCTATTCCTAAGTTTTTTTAAATGAATAGGCTTAATAAACTAGTCCGCTTTACACTCAACGATTGCATCACTGCTTACCATCAGGCGGGATTGCAGTCAAGCACTAGTTTATAATTAACAAAAAAAAAAAAAAATTACTGAGGACGGGTCTGAGCAGTTGTGTGGCGGGTACGATGCGCCAAATGTTGTTGTGTCAGGAATTTGGTCGAGGAGAGTCTCCAGATCAATCTCCCTCTAGCGCAGCTTCGTTTGGTAGTGTTGGTCTCGGGTTTAACATTGCATCACCTCGCTGAACTGTCGTCATCCTTCCTATTCCTTAGTTTTTTAAGCGAATAGGCTTAATAAACTAGTGCGCTTTACCATCAACGATTGCATCACTGCTTACCATCAGGCGGGATTGCAGTCAAGCACTAGTTTATAATTAATAAAAAAAAATAGTTTAGTAAAACAAGAGAATCGGCGCCATATCTTCAGTAAAATTTATTAACTTTCATCCTTTATAAGTTCAAGTTAGGCTGATTTAATTTTTTTTTCTTGGCTTTGAGATGGATTAAATATTTAATTGGCTTTAACGGTGTTCGAATGTGGGTATGGTACTGTGGCTCTTTTTCCTAGCCAAAATTATTAGTGCCGGTGAGTTCTCAGAGGTGGGAACTTATAAAATAATAATTGTAAACATAATAAAAATTCGGCATAAAATCACACAAGAAAAATCTGAATTTTATGATATAATAATGAGTATAAAAATGTATGAATGGTCGTAAACTGGCGAGCTAATAAATCGCTATTTTATTTGTGTCAGCTTTTAAAGTGGATAATCAAATCAAAACTGTTTAATTTTATGGATATAACTTTATAAATTTTATAAGTATCGTTATTGATATTTGACAGGATGCTTCAGTGAAAATGTGAAGTCAGGTGATCAATCTCAATTTTTATCAGGAAGGTTATTTTATCACTAAACCATTTCTTCACATATTTGAAAAAAATACCTGCGAAGCAACTTAAATAACTCAATGAAAGGTCTTGAACTGTCATATCATAATGAAATATATCTACTGTTAATAGATTACAACATCAACACCTCAGCGTATAATCCCGGTTGTATCCGCGGCTTTCACCTTGGAGCCCAGGGTCCGCTATTACTCCTCCATTTCGCGCGATCTTTAGCATTCCGTGGTGTGAGATTGTTGGCACGCATGTCATCTCTTACAACGTCAAGCCAATACTTCTTTGGTCGACCTCGCTTGTTCCGGGCCGGCGGAGGCGCCATGGCAAGACATTTGTTACCCACGTAACATACTGGTTTTCGTAAGTCGTGACCGTACTAGCGTAGGCGACTCTCTTGCAGTTTGTCTGCTATGTCACGGACACGAAGACTGCCCCGGATGCAGGAGTTCCTGATGCGGTCTTTCCGCGTAACTCCACGCATCCACCGCAGCATATTCATCTCCGTGACACGCAGCTCCTGCTTGTGTCACTCAAGCACAGGCCACGCCTCACTGCCGTACAGAAGAACAGGTCTAATGATGGTCTTATAGAACTGTTAATAGATTACAGTAGTTGGTAATTGATACAAAGGTCTTTGAAAGTTCGCCCTTAGCGTTGGCCCATTGTGTCACCCTTTGTAAAATCTACCTATAATATATTATTATCATCTATAATTTATATGGTGTATGGGAGTAAGTCGTGGTGGCCTAGTGGTTAAAACACCAGCCTCTCAAGTATGAGTGCGCGGGTTCGATTCCAGGTCAGGCAAGTACCTATGTAACTTTTCTAAAGTTATATGTACTTTCTAAGTATATCTTGGACACCAATGACTGAAGGTGAAGGAAAACATCTTGAGGAAACCTGGACTTTTAAGTCTGAAATAACCAACCCGCATTGAGCAAGCGTGGTGATTACGCTCAATCCTTCTCTGTATGAGAGGAGACCTGTGCCCAGCAGTGGGACGATAAAAAAAGGTTGATGATGATGATGATGATGGGAGTACAAAATAAAGAGTAAGTAATCTGTTCTAATACACAATTACCCTACTGGTTATGCTGGGAGAGAATTTCTCCGCCATACTCGTTATGGATGTTAAGCAAATAGCATCCTTTGGTCCAGCAGGGTAATTGCGTATCACATTATCAGTAGCAATGGGTTTCATTTTGACAGCTCAACAATATTCATTGCGTTATTTACGTTGTTGAGCAGACACATTTTCGAACACCTGGAGCAATGGATTGGCAATATGCTTCGAAATGATTCCAATTGATAGTAATAGTGTGTTACGTAATTAGGGTTTTTTTTTAATAATTATAAACTAGTGCTTGATTGCAATCCCGCCTGATGGTAAGCAGTGATGCAATCGTTGAGTGTAAAGCGCACTAGTTTATTAAGCCTATTCACTTAAAAAACTTAGGAATAGGAAGGATGACGGCAGTTGAGCAAGGTGATGCAATGTTAAACCCAAGACCAACACGACCAAACGATGCTGCGCTAGAGGAAGATTGATCTGGAGACTCTCCACGACCAAATTCCCGAGACAACAACATTTGGCGCATCGTACCCGCCACACATCGCAACACAACTGCTCAGACCCGTCCTCCGTACGGTTCAGACCCGTCCTCCGTACGGCTTCACCAGACATCATCATTCAGAACACGACGAATCGCTTGGCGGCAAGACTTTGTCTGGTGGGTGGTAACTTCCGCCGGCAGCCGATGTTATGGCCTACCACCGAGAGAGGGTGCAGGTTATTTGAAACTTCCAAATTTAAAACAAGACAATCGCAAAACTACACAGCCCGCCTAAAAACAAGGATAATTTTATGGATATCGACTACTCCCTTTCGCAAAATGAACATTCATTCGTAAAACAAGCATTCATTCCACTTCAAGAACGTTTTGTCGCGAGCTCAACTAAGTATGTATTAGTTTCTTAATTTGTGTATGTGGTGAAGTTCAAACAAATAAGCAAAAGCTCCCGCAGAAACAACATCATGTAGCGAATGGTTACTGCCATCCTTTACACACGTTTCTTTAAAAGAAAACTTGAAAATACAAAGTTTCTTAAGTCAAAGACTTCGCAGTGTAAGAGCTACTTGAAACAAGGCATGTGTGGCTGTTTCTTCTACTCAACTAGCGGTCTAAGAGCGTTTCTTTGTCAATGTTTAAAACTTTTGTTGGCTGGAGTAAAGTTTTTATGGGCTATGTGAAGGAAGTCTTATCGATTTTATTTAATAATCATTCAACGTGTGGGCATACTATAGGCATCGTTATATTGAGACATATCCGCTAAAAATGTAAAGAAATATGAGTTTATCGAAAAATAACTTTACAATGTTCAATTTTCGTTTTCTCTTTACTGTTTTGTAACTTTTTCAATAGTTGCTAGACTTTTATTAAGTAGGTAAGTATACCTACGTTGAATTTTGCCATTGTGCAAATGACTCTTCTTTGTTCTTTATAACGGGTTCGATCAAATGTAAAGGTATTATACATATTTGTTACTCAAGAAAATTTTAATTTATTGTAAATAATTTATTATAAATAAATAATAAGCGTTAAAGGTAAGTGAAGGATGATATGGCTAAGAAGGGGGTGACTGCCGAGATAGCTTCTGATAGGGATGTATGGAGGAAAAAGACATGTTGCGCCGACCCCAAATAAATTGGGAGAAGGGCAGGAGAATGATGAGAATGATGAAATAATAAGCGTTAAAAACTAGGGAGTCAATTTAGACTGAGGAAGTGATAACAGCGGTAAAAATAATGCGCTAAAAAGGAATATAAAGGAATAATGAAATCAAAGGTTTTCCTGTAGCAACGATGGTCATTAAGACAGTTTTATAAAAAAATGTAGCGCCTGCCACAAAAGAATATGCAATAAAAGTGATAAATGAGAATAAAAATGGCCAGTTTTATTGATGGACCAAAATAACCTATAAACGCAAAAATGTGTATGGATATTTGTTACGCTTTAAGGTATACACGAAGGGGTTCCGTACAATTAATTATTTATAAAAATCACGTCTGTTGGCTGGGAGCCCCCTTAGGAGGGGACTCTATTGCCGAGGAATTTGGAAAATAGGTATTTGAAGAAACTATTGCCGTCGCGCTGCTTCCAACTTCTCCCGGTAAAGTGCGAAAAGGACAGTTGCAGCTCAGGCTGGGGCTGATTTGTAATTAGAAAAGTTCATACATGTTTTGCGAGATTTCCAGGGGGGTAACCGGCCCATGGATATTCTGGCGCTTAAATACCCAAACTTGATTTGACAAAAGAAAAATATGGATATGTCTTTCGGTACACGTAGTTAATATGTAGGCCACTATATGTAGGTTTTCTTTATAAATACACACATCAAAAGTGTCTAGGGATCAACATATATTTTTGCAATAACTTTTCTCCTGATTGATATTAATTAAAATTTTCTTTAAGGATTCATCAAATAAAGTGTTTTCGTTTGTCACAGTAACGATAAACCAAGTCACCTTTGCATTAATAAAGAAATTTGCCATTTTCCTAATAAAGGGATATTTGACATTTGAACCACTAACACAAAAGTTCGAAAAAAAGACTGAAATAACAGTTTTCTCTAAAATTTTATTGGGTAACTTAAACAATTAATAATCCGTGTTTCTACCGCGAACACTAACAACACAAGAACATCGGTTTGGCATACTCAAAATGAGTTCATCCAAATCACGCTGTGGAATGGCCGCCCATGTTCGTTGCAACAACAAAAAAAGGTCTTCTTGCGACTGGATACCCTCCATATTCGGCAGAGCTCTTCTCTGTAGCATATCCCATGCATGCTCAATCGGGTTCAAGTCTGGCGACTGAGCAGGCCAGGGCAGGACATTGATGTTAGCTGCGGCGAGAGTCTGTCTTACAACTCTTGCGGTGTGCGGTCGTGCATTATCATGCATTAACTGAAATAAGGGACCGATTTGCACTTGTAGAGGAACGATGACGTCTGATACAATCGTTTCAGCATAAATTTGAGCGTTGAGGTTGCCTCTGATCCAAATCAACTCAGTTCTTCCGCCGATCCAAATACCCGCCCATACCATGATGGTTCCACCACTATAAGGATGGACTTCCTGGCAGGATTTTAATCGCTGTTGGCGTCCAGGGGTTCTCCAGTGTCGTATACGTCTTGTATCCGGTCTCATACCAAAACGAGACTCATCAGAAAAGCACACGAAACGCCATTGTTCTTCTGCCCAATTTCTGTGTTCAAGAGCCCATTGATATCGAATCCTACGATTGTGCATTGCTATAGGTGGTACCCGTAGCGGTCTTCGGGAATGAAGGTTCACTTCATGCAAGCGGTTTCTGACTGTTTGGTCGCTAATTAAGTTCCCTGAAGAGTGATGAAGCCTCACGGCTAACATCATGGCGGTTATTGTTGGAGCTCTTCGAGTTAAGATTTGAAAGTCTTGTCTCCGTGTGGTGCAGCGATACCGTCCTCCATGGCGCTCAGCCACGGTACCAGTGCTTCGGTAACGTGTCCAAAGTCGACTGATAACACTCTGACTTGTATTCAGAGCTAAAGCCACAGTACGTTGCCGGGAACCAGCTTCTATCATTCCCACGGCTCTGAGCATTTCTTCCCTGCTTAAATGACGTCGCCGCTCCATAATAACGTTGGTTTTAATCAGTAGTAGGGAAACAGTAGCACTAATAATGTCTTCAATGCGTTGTATGTTTTTATAGGGAAAATATTGACAGCTGATTTTCATCTTTTACTCGAATTTGATTCACAGTTCCTGATTCAAATCACCAAAAAGGATCCATATAAATTTATAAAATCATAAATTTATTACAAAGCCACATCTCAATCTCAAGAAATCCGCATAAAAATGCTTGATCCCTAGACACTTTTGATGTGTGTATTTCTAAAAAGACCGACAGATGAACGAATGTAACAAGGTATTTCGTCATTTTTTTAAGAAAAAATTTGTGTACCAAGTTAAAGTACAATAGATATGCAAAAACTAAATATTTTACACAATATTGTTATTTAAAAGGCGTATTCTTTCGTCGGCATTTTGAGTTTGATGTTTAGGTATAAAAGCGCCTTAATTTCGGATTTCTAGTCATGACATAAAGCCTGGTAACAGACAATAAGCGGAGTCTTACTAAATCGTGTCCCATTTTTTCTCTTTGAGTATGGAAACCTAAAAATGGAATACTTCCAGATATTTACGAACATAATCTCATAATACAAATTCACCCAAACAAACACCCTACAAAAATACCCAGGCGAAAGTTGGGAACTTTCATCGTTACAGAAACTAAGGCAGAGATTTCGAACTTACTGTAACCCAAATACCGGGCTGCAACTGATTTGACCCGCACAGGCTATGTAGGGCATGACGTCACGATGCGGAGATGCAGCCAACGATAGGGGAAAGTCAATCGGAGGCATGTGAAGGGTTGTTACATCGTTGATGTGTGGCACGGGGGTTTGAAGGTTTAATTTTTTTAGCTGTCAATCTCTGTATGGGAATGTCTTTTGTTTTTTATTGTGCTGTAGCGGTATCTACAAACGCCACATGCTAACAACGCGTCATACTGACGTCACACGAATTCTACATCTCGCAATCAGAGTTTACCGTGCAACTAGCACATAAGTATACAACTTCCCGAAATCAACCGTTGGGCAAGTGCCCGCCAGACACAACACCCGTTTGGCGGAGGATCATCCCTTTTCTATAGAGGATGTGTGAACTTTACTCCCTGATCTCCATACCTCTGCTGTGCTTTTTGTGTCTTATGATAAGGATTTCTTGGCAAAATTTGTTGTTATAGAAGGTAAAACACCCGAAGGCCAATTCTGATAACTTTTTTTTCCGTTTTTGGCAACTGAGCCGGTTCCGATTATTCTGCCAGTGTCACGTTTCTCGTAACTTAAAATCTAGTCGCTAGGCGATAAATGTCAAAATGTATGGAAAAAGCGAGTAATTTATGACGTACCAGCAAGCGCAGCGTCGGACACCCACCGACTAGGTGGTCGGGTGACCTGACCAAAATCGCAGGGAAGCGCTGGATGCAGGCCGCGTCCAACCGTTCTTTTTGGAAGGCCTATGTCCAGGAGTGAACTTCAAGTGGCTGACATGATGATGACAGATTGAGACAAAGATCAGAGTGTGAACATTCTTATAATTACTGGAATTGCCCTTTTTTGTATGACTGTTACTTCAAATGGCTGGACTAATTTCGAATTTGGTTTGTATATAGCTGACAGCCTGCATAATCAGCCTATAATGTTCTCACTGTTGAGACAGGCCTACTCTCAGCGAGAAGTGGGCCGTAATCCACCACGCGGGCCTAGTGCGGGTTGGTAGATGTCGCATGTCTTCGAAGTGTTTGGCTCTATACATATACAGAGTGGTGCTGACAATACGACAATAAATTAAACATCGTGTACCTCAACACATTCTCACTCTACCCATTAAAAATTATATAAATATATCCATTAGTTTAGTCACAGGAAATTATTTTTCATTTTTCACATTTTCTACATGATGTGCATGTTGATAAAGAAGCGCTTAGAGGTTGATGACCGACGCATCCAGCGGTACTGAACTTTAACAATAATGGCGCGAAAAAGCAAGTCGATACAGGAACGCGCTGTCGCCCGGTGATCGGAGGTCATTGAACCAATATTTTAAAGGATGTTCTATTCCGTTTGCAATTTTATGCGATTTAGTTTGTTTGAAATGTTCATTTTTTTATTTTTGATGCTAGGTTTTTTTCTATGGTTCAGGATTATTCCTATGAACCAGCATGGTCTGTGTTTTCATTTATTGTCGTATTGTCAGCACCACTCTGTGTATAGAGGACATGCCGGTTTCCTCATGATGTTTTCCTTCAGAGATAGAAGTGGTGATGAAATAAATTACACAAAGTAAAGCGTCTGGCGGGGTTCTAACTAGGGTTGTAACGGAGGCTTGTTAGCGGAGGCGGAGGCGGATGCGGAGGCGACGCGTCTCACCTCCGCGGATGCGGAGGTTAACGGAGGCGGAGGCGGAGGTGAAAGTACATATAGAAAAAAATTAAAGTTATGGTTAATTAAAACAAAATTTTTATTTTAAATACGTACATTAATAGTAGTGTACTTGGTAAAAAAAAATATTACCTTCTTGTAATGAAAATTAAGGAGAAACAAATTGTGTTTGCCGCATTCCCGCCTCGCACTAGTTGATTTTTGACCATTTCGCGCTCAAACGCGGCCGGACGATAATCGAGCGTCGCAACTTGCGCGTTATTTATTTTATAAATACGTAAATAAACCTCCGTTATAACTCCGCATAAAATTGTGCGGAGGCGGAGGCGGAAGCGAAGATACGATTTCTTGCGGAACTTCCGCAGTAACGGAAGCGGAGGCGAAGCTCCGTTACAACCCTAGTTCTAACCTACGACCTACAAATTTTAAGTCGCGGCCGAAACCACCAGGCGACTACTGCGCTGATTGGATTTGCACATTCGTTCATTACACTTTTTATCTCGATATTTCCATGGGACCGAAACGTATGTGAAACCGCGGGAAATAGCTGGTGTGAGAATAAAATAATACGCTCATTCACTCACTACACTTTTCCCCTTTTATTTTATTCATAAACATTGCTTAAAGTTAATTAGTGATTAGCGACTTTTAACCATACATTTTTGACGTTTGCACGTCACTTAACTTTAATCACCGCTTATGAATAAATCCTTAAACACTGTGGTGTTTATTCATAAACGATAATTAAAGTGTGACGTTAAAACGTCAAAAATGTATAGTTATGTCACTAATCACTAGTTAACTTTAAGCAGCGTTTATGAATAGAGGGGTTTATCTCTATATGCATGGCATCGGAACGTATGTGGGTGAAACCGCGGGACACAGCTAGTGTGAGAATAAAATAATACTAAGTACTGCAACCTTGAGTAAAAACTCTACAAAATTAAAGTTTCCCGTTAATAGCTTTAGATTAATTAGAGTGACTACAATTAAGCTTTAATTACTTAATTGCATCAAAGGTTGTACTCTTCGCGTGTTTGTCTACGGTCATAGTATTTTTTGCGCTGTTGCTACAGAAAACTGGAACTTGCATTTACACTATCATCATCATCCCAGCGTTAATCCCAGTCGCATCCGAAGCCTTTTCAGCTTTGGAGGCTGGGGTCCGCTTTACCAGTCCAACTGCTGATATGGCTAAACTTCGACATTTTCCGTGAAGCGACTGCCGTCTGACCTCCACAAACCGAAGGCGATATCGAAGCATTGCAGTTAGACCAATGGTTGGACTTTTGAGGGCTCCAGCAACCCGTAACGACTGCCACTAGATGTTCGTATGTCAACCGGGACCAACGGCTTAACGTGCTTTCCGAGGCACGACCAGACCTGAGCAAATCATATTCATGCATACAAATACTTGCACTGTGCGGGGATCGAACCCGCGCCACCTTGCGCAGCGGCCGCGTCCGCTACCGCTACGCCACGGAGGCTGTCTGTGATAATTTACACTATGTTCTGGGTTTTACACACCTTTTATTGCCATAAAGGATTAGGCAGAAGTGTAAAGAAAGAAACAAAATAAAGAACGGCGATAACTTTGCCAAAAATCAATTAATGGGAAAATAACTTTTATTCATTACACAATAAATTTCAATTTGCGCTACAACTTCAAATATTTTTTGGTAACTTTTTCAATAGTGCTAGTTACCCTGAAATCAACTTAATTGTTATTAAAATAGAGTTTATATTTAGTTAACTTGAAATAGAATGGGGTGTACGGCGTACGCACTTATACTACTAGTTGTAGTTAATGTCAAATGATTTGATAACCTGCACCCTAATTGTGTAACAAACTATTACTATCAGTTGGAATCGTTTCGAAGCAAATTGACAATACATTGCTCCATGTGTTCTAAAATATGTCTGCTCGAAACGTAAATAACGCAATGTATGTTGTTTAACTGTCAAAATGAAACCCATTACTACTGATAGTGTATTAGGTACGCAATTACCCTATTGGTTAACAGTTTATTCCACGTCCTAATACAAGTCAAGGGTTTTTTAATTCGGCCATACCGAAATCAGACAAAAAGATAACAGTTGCCTTTTGGCACAGACAATTTGGTATTCAGTCTATGGCTTCCTTTAAATTAAGTCTTAAGACTTACAAAATATTTATGAATGAAAAAAAACGTTCATTACTTTAAATTCGACATTAAACCTACCGACAGACCTAAAAGGAAACCCCAAAAAAAACAAAAAGAATTGAATAACCGAAAAAATCTTTGTCGTATTCAACCTCCCTTTTTTTTTTTTTTTTTCGGGGTGGAAATCCTCATAGGATGTCCGCCGCCCTAGGGTGGGCGACGGGGTCTGTCAGACTTTTACTGACTAAAACCACCCCGGTGTCTCTTCTATCACGAGCGCGCGTAGGGCCGCGGGAGTCTAAATTCTTCCGCAGCCCCACACTCTCGTGCTGGCCCGGTCTGCCCGGGCCTCGTCTCCGGCACGGGGTAGTGGGGTGTTAAGCTACCCCGTGCATCGCCTCAGAGGCGCGCGCTGACACTCGCGCGCGCCTCCGCCTCGGGGTCCATCGAATAGGGGGCGGGGACTTCCCCATGTCCCTCGCCCCTGGACCCATTCATGGGGGGCGGAAGAGGGCGTTATCCGCCCTTCTTCGGCGCCCGGTGCGTCTTCTGCGGCCCGGGAAGGGAGTTGAGATCTCCCTCTCCCGTTCCGCAGCTTCCTTCTGCGACATCACGTCCTCGCAGAAGGACACCACCGCGTCCCACGACTCTGCGCTGCCGGCCATCCTCCGCACTACTGCCGGCAGCGTCAGGTCGCCTCCTACTTCATTTGTGAGGACACGGCGCTGCTCCTCCCAAGCTACACACTCGGAGAGCGTGTGCTGCGCCGTGTCCCCCCCGCATTGGACGCAGTGGTGGCACCAAGCGTCCGGCTCCCTGCCTAGGCGACACAGGTACTTGCCGAAGCAG
This sequence comes from Sesamia nonagrioides, assembly GCA_017933935.1. Classification (NCBI taxonomy): domain Eukaryota; kingdom Metazoa; phylum Arthropoda; class Insecta; order Lepidoptera; family Noctuidae; genus Sesamia; species Sesamia nonagrioides. Next base: position 221,953 of record JADWQK010001253.1, on the reverse strand, counting down.
CCGTGCCCCGACAGCACCTGAGTCACCCTGAACGACAGGGAGCCGTGCCTTCTCCCGAGCCAGTCGTCGAGTACTGGCCGGATCGCCTCGACGGTAGCGAGGCCGGCGGTAGGGCGCATAAGCCTCTGCCGCCAGTCCGCCACCAGGACCTGACGGAGCTCCTCTCGGCGCAGCTCGATCTGCCGCTGCGCCGGACTGGAGCCCCGTGTCCGCTCTTCCTCGCGCCATCGGTACAATGACGCGAGTACTTTCGCCTCTAGGTCCCAGGGCGGGGATCCGGCCAGAACGCAAGCCGCCTCGTAGGAAATCGTGCGATACCCGCGGACGACCCTGACGGCCATCGCCCTCTGCGGCTTGCGCAGAATGGCCAGGTCCATCGCCCACACAGGGGCCCCCCGCCCCATACAGGGCCATGGACCGCACGATTCCCACGTATAACCGCCTACAGGCGGCTCTCCCTTCCCCCCCTCCCTGGTGCAAGAACCGTAAAATGAAAACAAAACAGTACGAGTGTTGCCATTTCATTATTCTACCGGTGTCTTGGAGTGTATTATGATGCAGTGGCCTGGCTGCAAACTCTAGATAGATAATCCCTCAAAGCCTATTACAGACACTACAAGTATATAGAGACTTGTCGGCTTCTAACTCGACTGAGAGATTACAAGCGATGATGTTGAAGCATTTTATGTGAAATTTAATGGAAAAGTGAACAATATTGTCGGACAGATACTTTAAACCGTGGGAAAATGAGAATTCTGCTCAAAAAGCTTCGTAACAAAGCTGTTTCAGTTTAAGATTTCGAGCTATTTTAGCAATATCCCAGGTTAGAAAGCTGGAGTCAGAGCATCCTGAATTCTTTGTAGACAACAAAGAATTCAGAATGCTCTCATCGACCATATATGTATCCGAAAATAGCAAAAGAAAATGCATTTTCATGTCCCGAAACTTCGCTATTTGCGAAGTTTACACTTTGAAAAGCCCTTCAAGGTATTTCACACTGAAGGGAAAATGCAAGGGAAGACCATTAAAACCTTACCTTAGCTTACCATTTGGAAAAAGAAACAAAAGTAATCCAGAGACACTGAATACTGGTATACAATTTTTTTTTGTCTGTGGCAAAAATTTGCATTTGAATTCAGAATTCACAGTGCAGCATTGCAAGTTTAATCGTGCGTGTTTAGAGTCGTTCACATTTATAGTGTGCAGGCGCACATTTTTTTATATTTTCCATGAAAATTATTAGGTTTTTTAGGGTTCCCTATTCAACTAGACACCATTATAGTTTCGTAAAGTCTGCGGACCCCGGGCTCCAACGCAAAGCCGCGAATGCAACCGGGATAAACGCTGAGATGATGATGACCTTTATAGTTATTTAAAAATGAATAGGTGTTATTTATTTATTTAATTATTTACGTACACACAATCTATACTAATATATAAAACTGAAGAGTTTGAACGCGCTACGCACGCGGTTCGATTTGAATAATTCTTTTTGCGTTGGATAGCCCATTAATCCAAGAAAGCTTTAGGCTATATAACATCACGCTGCGACCAATAGGAGCGGGGCATATTAAAAATAAACGCGCGTGAAACCGCGTGGCGCAGCTAGTAAAATATATAAGGATATGTCTAAATTAAGATCTAAGTATAAAGGTGCTGCTTATTTCGAAATATTACTAATATACTAGAACTGTTTTTGATATTATTAATATTTTTGCAAATAATAGCTCCAAAAGTAAATACGCCCCCCTAACTTTTGAACCATAAGTTTGATAAACATGAAAAAAGTAGAACTTTGTTGGTTATTTATAGAACTTTGAACACTACTCAATAGTACTCATAGACTACGTGTGATTGTACAATTGGGTGGGATGACAGTGGACGACATCCCGGCAAATATAATAAAACAATCTACCTGCACTTTGACTCTTCCCATTGCCGATATCTGTAACTGTGCCATAAATTCGGGTATTTTCCCAAAAGTTTTCAAGCGTGCCATTGTTCATCCAGTGTATAATAAACTTTCCCAGAGTATCAGTAAAACTTTCGGCCAATCGTATCATGAAAGTAGTTCTCTCGAGAGCAAGAACTTAGCATTCCCAAAGGCATTATTGCACTACACCGTTCTCAGACATCATCTAGCAAGAATTTCTCAGCCCAGAGTCTGGATTTGTACCTACCTGAGTTTTGGCAATAGACCGACCCTCTATTTCTAGGAACTGACACACACTTCTCTATGTTTTTATTTCAGCATATGGCACTCGTGGGTTGCAGCGGAAAACGAGCGTCAGGCCTTCCTGTTGTTATCTGACATAAACCTGATCTGCCCTTTTGGCAGTAATATTACTAGCAGCGCCTCGCGATTTTACCACGATAGGAATCACGACCAAAATCACGTCCACCAAGTTGCATTTGTTACAAGAATAAAATTTGATTCACACCCGACTATTCACGATACGGGTGTCACCTGCCAGTAAATGACGTTGGCATGCTAGTCGTGCGTTGGCATGCCAGACATGCCGCGTTTGCGCATGGTAGTTCATCGAGTCATCTAATAATAATTATCTAATTTAGTACAAAGTTTTGCAGTTGAATCTAGTTATATTTATTGTAATTTCTGTTTTTTTTTTTTGTGAAATTGCTCTAAGGAGTTCTAGAGGTTATCCAGCAGAATAGTCTCTCAGGGTAGTTTGACAGCCTCCGTGGCGTAGCGGTAGCGGACGCGGCCGCTGCGCAAGGTGGCGCGGGTTCGATCCCCGCACAGTGCAAGTATTTGTATGCATGAATATGAATATTTGCACTGGTCTGGTCGTTCCTCGGAAAGCATGTTAAGCCGTTGGTCCCGGTTGCCATACGAACATGTAGTGGCAGTCGTTACGGGTTGTTGGAGCCCTCAAAAATCCAACAATTGGTCTAACTGCAATGCTTCGATGTCGCCTTCGGGTTGTGGAGGTCAGACGGCAGTCGCTTCACGGAAAATGTCGAAGTTAAGCCATAACAGCAGTTGGACTGGTAAAGCGGACCCCAGACTCCAAAGCTGAAAAGGCTTCGGATGCGACTGGGATTAACGCTGGGATGATGATGATGGAGTCTCGCAGGGTAGTATATAGCGTCCATGTATTTTCTCGATATTGTTTCTGCCATTTGTGTGGTCTTTTTTTAATGTGACTGGTTTAAAGAAACAGTTGTGTAGTAAAAACTTCGAATTCCAATTTACTACTTTAATAGTTTCCAGCAAACATCCCCAACTTCACAACAAAAAATCTTACCATGTTTTCAGTACATGATTCAGAAACCGCATTGAAATTTTTCGCTCTCTATCTTTCAATAAGAAACCAATCCGTATAGCGTAAGCCTAATCAGTCTATAACTTTCCCACTGTTGGGGCACGGGCCCTCCCTGTGAGAAGGATTTGACTATTATCTACCACACGCGCTTACTACCAGGGGAAGTGATAGAGGACATGCTGGGCACAGGTCTCCTTTCATACAGATAAGGCTTGAGCGTAATCATCACCCTTGCTCAATCCGGTTTAGGTACTAGTAAATAGAACCTTAAAACCTGCTAAACATTAGCTTGGTAAGTATCAAGCTAAGCTGGTAGGTAACCCACCTCCTCCAAAAATACTAACAATCAAAAACACTGCATTCACAAACAATGATTTCAAACAGTTTCCACTTGACCGCGTAGCTCCAGTTATAATTGGAATCGTTCCATTTTGTCGTTTTCAAATGCCAAATGAAACCGTTTTCGATCACCATTCAAGTAATATGATTAGCCAGTCTGTCGTCTGAACGCAGATGTATATCGTTAATACAAATCGCTTTGGAAACGGGTGTCAGCCAGTTGAAGTGGTTTGTGGCCCCTTGTCGTACAGGCAAATGAAGGCACATGGCCCATGGGTGGGTTTTAATCAGTGAAAGTGTAACAGCCAATATTGTTTTCGTTTATATCATCGTGTTTAGACTTCGATATCTATTACGTCTGAGGTCACACAAAAATAACCAAGTGTTTTCTTTAGCAGTCCTGTCCCTCAAAGAAAAACAAAAGTACTTATAATAGGTACATAAGAGCAAATCTGTAGGCACCTTTATGAAATTAAAAACAGTCACATTTTTTCTATCCTAAAAATATTTTCTTTAACTTACCCGTCGACAACTCGACACCTTGAACAAAGAATGGCTCCAAGCCAACAATACGGTTGGAGGAGAATAACCATTGGCGGCCTACAATGGTACAATACTGGCTGGAGACTGCATTAGCTTACTTTACTTTGGCAGAATGAGAAAACCTGAAATTATAGCATTCTGTTTATGGTTACTTTGTATTTAATGGTTGAGTGGTACAAAGATCTTTTGGTGCCTAAATGACATCAATTGACGTTGCGTTGTTGGTAAATATTTGTGTAATTTAAACCGTTTCACCTTTGCTTATATTTTCGAAACGTTATACAAAAACGCGAAAGAGGTAACAGACATTTGTGTATACAAACACGATGTTTTTGTTTTCGGAGATTCATGAAAAAGGTTCCTTGCGCTAGTGAAGAGGGAAAGGGCGCGTTAATTTCATTTTCAACCGCCACGCGTACCCCGCACATCTAGCATTTCTAAAGCTACATCTGATACAGGTTTTTAGGTTATGTTTTTGTGAAGAGATGACAAAATATTTTAGTGCACAGAATACAGCTTACCTATGTATGAAGATAACTTGCAAGATGTTTTGTCGAAAATAAACGCAGGAAACGCGGCTTGACATTGTTTTGACAATAAAAAATGGCGGAATTAGTTCCGATTTTCGCGCCAAAGAAACCTTGTGGCGTTGTTAGTTTCACCTATTAGTATATTTTTAGTCCATCGCTACCGACGATTTTCTTTTGAAATGCGTCATGGAATCACTAAGTACCCTAATCTAAACGATTTTGAAGGATATAATAAATCCATTTCTTAAAAAATTGGACATATTTGCAATGATTATTGCACACACTCTGCTACTACACTCCGTTCATTTGCTTGACATATTCAAATAAAATCCTTACCATCATCATAAAGTTCACTTTTACCACTGTTTTACTTATTTTGATTAAATGTATCCTTTCTCCCATCAAAACATTTCCATTCGTGGCCACCACGCGCTAAGACAAAACACCCATAATGAACAATAGAATAGGTGTGAAATAGGTATGAAACACGCTCATAAAGTCAGGTGGACACACAGCCGTCTGTCGTCATAAACTCATAATTGTGCAACATAGTCAATTGTCAGTGACACGGGTCGTGCTAATGCTCTTTGTCTGGTTGTCTATGAGGTATTTAAAAGGGGTCGGGATAAGTGGTGTTGTGTTGATAGTGGCACGGTTATTAGCGAATATGACACATTTACGGAGAGAAGATTCCCGTATTGTTTTAGATGAAGAATACATCAATCAGTCGTGTGGTATTAAGCCTATGTTTGTCATTAGCTTGACCTACTTACAATTGGGTATGAGCCTTTTGCTGTGTGGAAAACCCAGTTTATAAAATATAAACCTTCACAGATGTCCGGCTCAGATATCGTGACTCTGTAACCATTTCCCCATAAAATCTTAGTTCAAGAGAGTGATGAGTGGGCTGTCATTTCAAGTAATGCTAAGGGATTGACAACTCAGTCTAAGCTCTTCTTCTTCTCACCCTATAGAGGTCCACTGCTGGACAAAGGTCTTCCCCAAGGCTTTCATTCAATTGTGGTTTGCCATAATCCCATACTTGGTATCTTATTTATCTCGTTGAGATTTGAACAGAATCGACCAGCTGGAAAATGTCGCGAACGTAGCAACATCAACACTTCTATCAACAGTAAACACCAGTTACTTACTTCTAATTTGTTCAAATCGGCGGCCATATCAGCAGCTGGACTGGTAAAGCGAACCCCAGACTCCAAAGCTGAAAAGGCTTCGGATGCGACTGGGATTAACACTGGGATGATGATGATGATGACTTCTAATTTGTTGACGGCAGAATTATCTTACCAATTAATAGCGTTAACAACCCTTTGAGTGCAAATAAACGGATTCCTGTTACATAAATTAATTTGAAACTGGTAAAGTATTCATTAGAAATGTAACAGTTTGAGTAACAGGAACTGATATGATATCAGTTCTTGGTACCGGCGTCTAGTAGGCGTTCGGCAATTAAAACTAGCAAGTTACTAGGAATTGTTGTTTTGAGAAATGTTTGTACAGACGACAGCACATCAAGCTACTACAATCTGTCAGATTTCCTCATTAGATTTTGTGGCGATATCGACTAACTCGATACCCACATCACTAACGTTCGTCCTGTTAAAACTCCGAGAGCCAACCTCCGGTGTTGCCAGTTCGATCGTTAGTGATGTGGGTATCGAGTTTGTCGATATCGCCACACCACCTCCCCACGGCGAAAAATAACTCCCCATGTCGATATCGCCACAATTTTAGCTTTATCTCTGAAGCATTAAGGCTCAAGGTTGATTGGGAATATCTGACAGTTTGGGGTAGCCTGACCTGCTGTCATAGTATAAAGAGGGACAGAGTAGGCCATCTTCATACAAACGGACCGCGCGCGGCTTGTATGTGTGGGCCTTAGTATCTATGGGTCGCCGCACGCACACCTAAACACAATATTAGAGTGCTATCAGTGCGCTAGTCACGGCTAGCACCGGACGAGGTTCGCGCGTCACGTGTTCTTGTTAAAAAAATGCATGGATCGTCACGAGGATTGCGAACAACTTAAATCGTATTTAAATGCTAATCAGCAAGTTTGCAATTTTAGTGCAGAATCCTAGGTATCTTCACTACAAAAATTATTCTAGAAACCAAATTTTATTGGTGGTTCTGTGCGGGACAGACATGCAGGACCATTAAGTGGACGTATGCGTTTGCACTCTGCACGTTCTGATGCACACTCTGTTGCTGGGTTGGTGGTAATAAGTGAGACTTCGGTGTGTTGACTTACTTCGTATATTCTTCCACAATATTAACGGGGTCACTAGTTAACTTACACTACTATTGATTCTTGACTGTTGATCCTGTAGAGATCTTGCTGTTGATCTTGACTGTAGCTGTTGATTCCTCAGCGTCGAAGATAAATATCTTCTTACTGTAGCTGTTACTGTTGACTCCTCAAGGGCGAAGACGAATGTGTCTTGTAACTGTTACTGTTGAGACTCCTCCACGGCGAAGATGAATGTGCTGTAGGTGTCACTGTTGACTCCTCAACGGCGAAGACGAATGTCTTGCTGTAACTGTTACTGTTAACTCCTCAAGGGTGAAGACGAAAGTGTCTTCTTACTATGTTGTTGACTCCTCAATGGTGAAGACGAATGTGTCTTCTTACTGTGTTGTTGAGTCCTTAATGGTGAAGACGAATGTGTCTTGTTATTGTATTGACTCCTCGATGTCGAAGACGAATGTGTTCTGTTATTGTAGCTTCTCAACGTCGAAGATTCTTGCTGTAGCTGTTACTGTTGACTCCTCAAGGGCGAAGACGAATGTGTCTTGTAACTGTTGTTGTTGAGACTCCTCAACGGAAGACGAATGTGTGTTGATGCTCAGGCGTGGGGCCTATTTATACTACGACAAGGGCGCAAACCGTGGGAAGCGACGAGAGCATCGGGTTTCACCAGCCATTGTCTTACGCACGTTCCTGGGCTGCATCCTAAACCTGAGGGTCTCCAGTTTATAATGCTTATTACAAGGGTTCGTTTTATGGCGACTGTCCCAAGGGATTGTTTTATGGAACCTTTTTGGCGTTGTTACAATCAGCCAGATGCGGGACATTCTCTTACAATTTTTATTCATGTCTGTTGCAGTTTATAGCAAGGGAGCATTTTATGACGTTTATCTTTGTCATTGATACTTGGCTAAATGTTAATAGTCGTTCCTTTCATAATTGTTGCCTTGCCAGATGTGTATAACCATTGAATGACGATCCTTCATCACAATAAACGATCGTCCATCTTACGCTTTCTAAATTCTTACGCACAAATGTTCTATTCTAAGTAATATTATAACAATACACTATTCGGAATTAGTTTCTATACACTATTTAAAACTATTCGTCCCGCACATCACTCCCGCCGTGCGACCGCGTCGCAGCTATCTCCGGTGCGGGTCCATCTTCCGTTTGCAGAGGCAGGACTACTAGCTTCCTCACCGGCCGTCGTAGCACACCTCCCTTGGTTCGCACGTCCACTGTTCGCACGATGTCGTCGGGGCCCGGATACGTCGCTATGACTCTGCCGCGCGGCCATATATTGCGCGGCAGGTTGGGGTCGACGACCTGTACAACGTCGTCGACTTGTATCTTCGGTCCTCTTCCATGCGGCTCCCGCCGGTGTTGCAACTCCGGGAGGTACTCCTGGACCCAGCATTTCCAAAAAAAGTCGGCGAGCCTCTGTGCCGCTCGCCAACTGGATCTTGATGCGGCGTCTTTTTCGTCGAAAGTGCCCGGTTGAGGCACTCGTTCCGAGCTTCCCAATAAGAAATGGTTCGGGGTCAGGGCTTCTGGGTCCTCTGCACTGACTGACACGTGTGTCAGAGGGCGGCTCTTGATGTTCTATTCCACCTCTGCGAGTAAGGTGGTGAGTACTTCTTCTGTAGGGTGACGCTCGTGTAGCGTCGTCTTCACTTAGCGGATCATACGTTCCCAGGCTCCTCCTATGAACGGGGCGCCTGGTGGAATGTAGCGAATTGGAGAATCTTATAGGATCGGGTAAAGCTTCTGCTAAACTGAGTCCCTTCTTATTGGACTCGTGGCATATCTTATCTTTCCAGGATGGTTCTGTTACCGGTGTAGAGATATCGGGTGGTCTCGTAGGGTTGATGCAAGGGGCGTCCATCTCAACGTATTGCTTCGTTAGTACTTCCTGACTGTCTTCTGTTTTCTCAGCGACATGAGACACAAAGTCGATATTGTGCCTGGAGGTCCGTATCTGTCTGCCGTGGAGTACCCAACCCAGTGGTGTGAGAGATGCCACTGGTTGGTGCTTATTGCCTTTTCTGACCTCCGATGTCAACAGGAGATGCCAGTTGTCTTGCCCAATTAGTACTTTAGGCTTGGTATTGGGGTACATGAGGTAGTCGCGGATGTCTGCTAGGTGCTTGCATCCCGTTACTGTTTCTGACGATACTCGCTGAGACGAAACATGCAAGTTCTTCACCGTGCGTGCTTGTACTTGCTCTTCATGCCCGTTGAGCCCTTTCAACTTGATACTAACACGACGCGAATTCGATTCTGACGCCTTCAGATCGTTGATTGTTTCTATTTTCAGTGGGTCGACGGGGCCTGTTGCTCCGATGGTGTTTGCCACGCTGTCGTCAACTAGCGTGACTGTTGACCCGTCGTCCATCAATGCGAATGTGTCGACTGTACCCGTTGGACCCTTTATTTGGATCGGTAGGATTTTCAGGAACGACTGTTTCTTACTGTCGGCCCAGGCTGAGTTAATGACTTCTGTAGGTTGCTTCGATGCCTCTTCTTTAGGCTCCTTCTTCTTAGTGTGATGTAACAGCTTATGATGTGAGTATCTGCAGCTGTTTACACCACACTCACGACGACGGCAACTGTGAGTTCTGTATCGAAGACATCTGAAGCATAGGCGTTTGGACTTGGCTGCGTCCCACCTGCCGTTTTCATCTAACTTCCTGAATTGTTCGCAGTCGACCGCTGTATGACCGGTTTCTTCACAGACCGGACACTTCGACGTATTCGTCTTTTCTGTTACGTTGTGGACCTTCTGTGTTCTCTTCTGTTGAGTGGCCGCTGTACTTGTATTTAGTTGTTCAGGTACAGCGTACGGTGCGCATAAGTCCGCTTCTTTTTTGAGGAACTTTTCTAGCTTCACTAAGTCTGGATCTTCCCTCGGTTGTACGGATGAGAAATCGTAGTATCTGTAGCGAAGCGTAGGCGTGAGCTTGTCGACGACGGTCTTTGACACTTCTGGGTTGTACAGGTAGTGTATGCAGCTGAGTGTTTTCAATGTCGCTACGATGTTGGACACTTTTGTTGCGAAGATGCAGATGTCGCGCGGTGATTCGGTGAGGCGAGGCAGGGCACGGAGCGCGTCCATTTCCATCATGGCGATGGACTCTGGTCTTCCGAATCTTGACTCTAAAGCCTTCATGATGTCTGCTGGATCCGTGTTGGTAATCAGCAAAGAGTCAACTGCTTCTTTCGCTTTGCCTTTTAGCGTTCTTCTTAGCCTGTTCGTGTTTTCAGTCGGCGTGTATATATTTTCTGTTTCGTAATAAGCGGCGCGGAACGGTAACCACTCTTGATGTGATCCACTAAACAACGGTAGCTCTACGGATCTCGGTCGTTGAGCTGCGTTGACGGCGCTTGTGATTGCGTCGGCAAGCGCGGCGAGGTCGGATTGACCTCCCGCCGGTAACTGAAGTACGTTATGTACTTGACGCTTCTGTTCTGTACTGGCTGGGACGCTATTCTCTATGCACGTGATCACCGGCTCTGCTGTAGGTTGATTCTGTTGTATGGTAACCACGGGCGTTCTGTTCTGTTGGTCTTCCAGCCAGTTGTCTACTCTTCGGTCTGTTTCTTCCTTCGAGTAGATGGAGACATCATCTTCTTCATTGTCGGAGTCTTCATATTCCAAAGTGGCTAAGCGTGCGGCGGCTAGCTCCACTTGCAGTCGCAGTAAGTCTTCCTTGGCCTTCGCTAACTTGTATGCCTTTGATTTACTGTGGGTCGATCCCCCCGCGCCCCTCCTGGCGGAGGTGCGGGTGTCTTGTAGTCCGCTCGGCAGTGTCAGACCATCTGTATTCTTGACCCGCTTCACTGTTGATGTTTCTGTCGCGGGTCGTGTTCTGTTGCTGTGGCACACAATTGCAGGCGGGTTCATTGTTGTAGCTGTAAACTGTGTCACAGAGACAGTCGTAGCAGCGGCGGCGACAACAGCGGGGGGCGACACAGCGGGCGAGGCGGCGGCGGCGGGCATTGATACGGCGGAGATCCCTGTTGCTGTCGAGGTACCAGTATATTCCGTGGTACCCGTTTCTGTTGTCTCCCTCGTGGTCGCTGTCCCTCTGGTAGCCGTCCCGGTAGTAACTGTCCCGGCTTCTGTGCACGTTCCCGATGTTGATTTGCTAGCGGCTTTTCCCTCTGATCGTGTGACCGGCATATTGTTTGTCGATAGGCGTCAGTCTACAACGCGAACTTATCTTGTGGCGAGAACTTGAGAGTCTTCACGTTTCTTCTAGCTGGATGCGCTTCACTTATTTTCCACAAATCCGGAATCGAACGACCATTAAATATGCTTCACTTATTTTCCACTGATCCGGCTCGAAGGACCATTAAATGTGCGGGACAGACATGCAGGACCATTAAGTGGACGTATGCGTTTGCACTCTGCACGTTCTGATGCACACTCTGTTGCTGGGTTGGTGGTAATAAGTGAGACTTCGGTGTGTTGACTTACTTCGTATATTCTTCCACAATATTAGCGGGGTCACTGGTTAACTTATACTACTATTGATTCTTGACTATAACTTCTTCTTACTGTTGATCCTGTAGAGATCTTGCTGTTGATCTTGACTGTAGCTGTTGCCTCTTCAACGTCGAAGATTCTTGCTGTAGCTGTCACTGTTAACTCCTCGACGTCGGAGATAGGTACTTCTCGATGTCGAAGACGAATGTGTCTTACTATAACTGTTACTGTTGACTCCTCAAGGGCGAAGACGAATGTGTTTCACTGTAGCTATTGACTTCTCGAAGACGCAGATGAATGTGTCTTGCTGTAACTGTTACTGTTGACTCCTCAAGGGCGAAGACGAATGTGTTGCTTGTTACTGTATTGACTTCTCGAAGACGCAGATGAATGTGTCTTGTTACTGTATTGACTCCTCGATGTCGAAGACGAATGTGTTGCTGTAGCTGTTACTTTTGACTCCTCAACGGCGAAGATGAATGTGATGTAGGTGTCACTGTTACTGTAGCTTATCAACGTCGAAGATTAATGTCTCTTCTTACTGTGTTGTTGACTCCTCAATGGTGAAGACGAATGTGTCTTGTAACTGTTACTGTTGAGACTCCTCAACGGCGAAGATGAATGTGTCTTCTGCTCAGGCGTGGGGCCTATTTATACTACGACAAGGGCTCAAACCGTGGGAAGCGACGAGAGCGTCGGGTTTCACCAGCCATTGTCTTATGCACGTTCCTGGGCTGCATCCTAAACCTGAGGGTCTCCAGTTTATAATGCTTATTACAAGGGTTCGTTTTATGGCGACTGTCCCAAGGGATTGTTTTATGGAACCTTTTTGGCGTTGTTACAATCGGCCAGATGCGGGACATTCTCTTACAATTTTATTCATGTCTGTTGCAGTTTATAGCAAGGGAGCACTTTATAACGTTTGTCTTTGTCAGATGTGTATAACCATTGAATGACGATCCTTTCTCACAATAAACGATCGTCCATCTTACGCTTTCTAAATTCTAACGCACAAATGTTCTATTCTAAGTAATATTATAACAATACACTATTCGGAATTAGTTTCTATACACTATTTAAAACTATTCGTCCCGCACAGGTTCCACCTGACGACTTTGTAGAAAATATTATTAAGAGGATGGAGCAGATGTTCCAAAAAGCATTTAAAAATGATCACATAAACTGCAAAGTTGCTATGTCTATTTATGAACAAATAAAAGATTTACATTTTTCAAATTATATTTCTAAAAGTTATTTACAAGGACACGGATATATTACACATTAAAGTTTAATAACAACGCGTTTCGTAATAGTCGAAACCGAAGAAAGTAGGTGTTTTTCTGTAGCTAATGTGTAATTTTGTATTAAATGTGTGATTCAATAGATATTATGTTTGTATTATTTATATTTGTATTAATTAAAAATAAAAATGGTTCTTTATGTGTACAAAACTAAAAAAAAAAATTACAAAAAAAAGTGACTAGTATATGTAAACTAAATTAATAGTAAGCAAATAATTTAAACATAAGCGCTTAGTCTATAAATATTTGTTAGCGGTTTGGGCGACAACCGTAACCGACGAAGCGCGGACAGTCGTCAACCCTAAGACAGTAGGCAATTAAATCGCGGATTGGGTCGGAGATAACCTACTTCCCCTCTTTATTCTATGCTGCTGTCGTCCGTACGCAACTACCCTTTTTTTGTTGGGATGGGAAATCATCAAATGACTTCTCATGTTACCAAAAATAAATAGCGTACTTATTTTATTTTTACATTTACTTAGAGTTAATTATATAAAACGGTGGAACAACAATTACATCAATCAACATAGAGACAAAAATATAACTTAAAAACTAACTAATAACATAGCGCGATTTACCATCAACGATTACAACACTGCTTACCATCAGGCGGGATTGCGGTCAAGCAGTAGTTTATAATTATATAAAAAAAAGAAAAAAATACTCGGAACACTGGCCTTCATCTAATACTTTCCCTCTCGGAACAACTGGCATATACTTACGCATAATCTTACTTAAAAATATTATAAAAGCCTATTTAAAAGAGTATCTAACCGTTGAGTTTCTTGGCGGTTCTTCTCCATATAAAGGGTGTATCTGACATCGACGCACAAACGAGTACCATGGATCCAGTACATGATTCTGAACCCCTTAGTGGTGGAATTTTTCGTCGGCTTTTTCATGATTTAAAAAAAATAAATGTAGTTTTTTTTCACTTCAGACCATTCACAATTGCTATACTTACTTTTATAACCCAATAAGATTTTAAAGTCAAAATTAAATTATTCGCTAATTACATAAAAAAGCGCAATGAAAACAAAACCCGAAAAACGATCTTATCAGCTGATTTAATAGAGTTCACATCAGGGATCAACGTCATACCTACAAACTCGCATGGCGGCACGCTTGCAACGTTCAAAAGCCGAGCCGACACATTTTTTTAAACACTGTGTATTCTGTAACCGTTCATTAACGACATAAGTGACTATCATAATTACATTAGTGGCATGCGGTCTAGCCTTTTCGCGAAGTTTGCGTTACGATGTCAGATACACCCTGTATAATAGGAACATACTGTTTGGAACTGTGCACCTAGCTTGTAACTTTTCATAAGTGACCTTATTGATTTATCTGAAATAAAATATTTTGATTTCATTTGTTGGGTGATATAGTAAGTTTAGTCGATAGATTATTCGAAGACTTCGATGAAATTATATTCCTTCCTTTTCCCAATTTGGTTGGGGTAGATTTCCAGTTTGGTTGGTGGTTTCATTCTGCGAAACCCCTAAATGGACCCTGGGATGACAGATTCTGGGAAATCTGTCGCCCTCCAAACGTCAGGACCCGAGGTGGCGGCGAGAAGTGTTCCACGCGCACCACTCTTAGACGTCACGGGGAGAGTCAAACACCTCACTCCCCCTCAAAGTAGGGCCACAGTTGGAAGCCCGGCACCAGTCGGGGGCTGCGGAAGCAGTGTTCGTTCTCGCAAACCCTGGCGTAGGTGTGAGATGGAACACCGGTGGTTTTTAGTTAGTAAGAGTCTGACAGACCCCGCCGCCCACCCCAGGGTGACATACAAGAGAATTCTCCACGACGGAAAAAAAAAATCCAGTTAAGGCACCAGTCGCGGGTTGCAAAAGGGATCGTACTCGTAAGTTCACGCGACACAGGCGCGGGGCGCGGCGGCGGTGTGAGATGGAACAACGTGGTTTTTAATCAGTAAGAATTTAACAGACCACTTAGAAGGGCATTCATGAGGATTTTCCACACTAAAAAAGGTTTGCTGTCTAAAAGTATGATTTACACTAGCTACATAGCTAGTATTTTACACTTTTTTTTTACATATCTATGGTGTAGGTAAGTGCTTTCTGAGGCAATGTCTCGGTATAAAAAGATGGTTACCATCCACGGATAAACCGAGATAAGCTTAGCTTTACTTATATTATAGTATAACTCAGTAAGTACGTTCATGTAAGCAGTTATGTACTCAGTACTCAGTATGTGTCTTATATCAGATCTATTTCAAACAAATATTCCATGAAAGAATTTTCAATATTACCAATATTCATTGCCTCATTACACGAATATGTCATGTCATTACAGTTAATAACGATACTACAATGGTAATGTCAGTAATATTGACATTTGTACATGAAAATATTAGGTTTTCAGGGCCATAGTCACCGGTGTATATCGGTGACAATTCACGCTATTGTATTAACAACAAAACGAACCAAAAATATAATGAAAATAATTATTGTAGTTGAGCGTATGTTATAATTACTAAACCGTCTGATCTAATCAGCCTATAGTAATCTCATTGCCGGGACACAAGCCATGGATGGGTAACCATGACATGTACGGCCGACAGCAGGTCAACCTTCCTGAAATTGTCATAAATTCTCAATTAACCCAGAGCCGTAATGCCTTTTTTATAATTATAAACTAGTGCTTTACCGCAATCCCGGCTGATGGTAAGCAGCTGCAATCGATGATGGTATACGGCATAATAGGAAGTATTATATATAATAGGAAGTATTATATTATTATATCATAATAGGAAGGTAGACGGCAGTTGAGCGAGATGATGCAATTTTAAACCCAACAAGACGACAAACGATCCTGCGCCAGAGGAAGATTGATCTGGAGATCCCCAGACAGTTCAACAACATTCATTGCGTTTTTGCGCTGTTGGGCAAACAAATTTTCGAAGATAGGGAGCAATGGGATAGCAATAAGCCTAAAAATGATGCCAACTTATAACAATAGTGTGTTATGCAATAAGGATGCGGGTACGGCTTGGAAGAAAACATCTTAAATTGGCGGCTGTTCCCAGTAGTCTTACCCAGTAGTCTTACTAGTAGTACTAATGGCAGTTTTCTTCCCAATAGACTTACTCATAGTAAGACTTCGCGGTTGTCATATTGGAGCCCATTGGTACGTTAATAGACGCTCAGAAAGGCAAGAACGAAAAAATTCAGAATCATCAATAGTAAGACTATGTACTCAAACATGACAAGAAACGGACGTGTTTGAGTAGCTCCATCCCAATAGTGAGTAATTGCGAACGAAAAAGAGCTGTCCTTTCAAACTGCATAGTGCAAACTGCAATTGGCGCCCACTTGTCCGCAAATTGTACGATAACCGATACTATAGCAACTGTGTCGTGTCTATTATCTACAATATGCTGTTCTTAGAACTCTGAATGTGATATGAAGACGCCCCCGAGCGAGCCGCGGGTTGTTCGAAGGAAATATTTTTATACGACAAAAAAGAAAAGATACCGTGGTCCCCGGCGCAAATGCAAGGAACAAGGGTGGGTTTTAGTCAGTAAAACTCTGATACGCCCAGAGCGGGAGCAGTCATTTGATGATTTGCCATAAAATAAACTGATGCCAAAGAATCATTACCTAAAGGCCTTTTTTTTGACGCTGTGAAAATGCCTTTACGCACCATACCCGCCCCTAACTAGGCGACGGGCGTGTGTGGGACTCGCCCAGCCGAAGCCGGGAATACCACTAAAACCACAGCGGCACATCGACATAGCCTTAGTGGCGGGGTCATGGGAAATAGCAGAGCCTGCGCTACCAATCCCCCGCCGGCGATTCCCGCCTAAAAGGCGGGCCCAAAGTGGTTCCTCCATAGGGAGGGGCCGGGCTGGGTACGTCTTCTTGTGCGGGAAGACGCAGCAGCCAAGGATTTTTTAGCGAGGTGTCCTTCCTCGTGGCCCCACTCTTTTGCACGAATGTAAACGCCCCCCCCTCCTCCTCTCAATGAGGAGTTCGGGTCACGTCAGCCACCTGAAGTGGTGGCCAACCCGCCGCAGGTGCGACCGTATAAGCGGTCCCCGCGTCTGGCTTTGGTCCGCGCCGGTAAACCGGTAACCCCCATATCTAGGGGCCGTTCCCCTATCCGCCACCTGGGGACGCGTCCGATGGCAGGCCAGAAACTGCACATGGAATTACCTAAAGGCCTGGCCATGGAATTACTAATATTATAAATCGGAGAGTGTGTTTGTTCCGCTTTCATGCCGTAACCACTGAACCGATTGCTTTGAAATTTTGTACACGTAAAGCTAGAAGTCCGCATTAAATAATAGGGTTTTTATCCCGGAAAAATTTAATATACCCGAGGGAAAACAAAAATATTGTTACCTTCATACCAGTTCGATGATAGATGGCGCTGTGTGTCGTTTAAAACAAGGTAGTATATTGCAAACAAATATGCACATGTAAACTTAGAAGCTAAATGATACGATTTCTCGGTGGTAGGCCATAACATCGGCTGCCGGCAGAAGTTACCACCCACCAGACAAAGTCTTGCCGCCAAGCGATTCATCGTGTTCCGGCATGATGCCTGGTGAAGCCGTACGGAGGGCGGGTCTGAGCAGTTGTGTTGCGATGTGTGGCGGGCACGATGCGCCAAATGTTGTTGTGTCGGGAGTTTGGTCGTGGAGAGTCTCCAGATCAATCTCCCTCTAGCGCAGCTTCGTTTGGTAGTGTTGGTCTCGGGTTTAACCACGGAACAGTTAACTTCATCTGTTCTGTGGGTTTAACATTGCACCACCTCGCTCAACTGCCGTCGTCCTTCCTATTCCTTAGTTTTTTAAGTGAATAGGCTTAATAAACTAGTGCACTTTACCATCAACGATTGCATCTCTGCTTACCATCAGGCTGGATTGCAGTCAAGCACTAGTTTATAATTATTTAAAAATTAATCCCCGAAAATGAGGAATCTAAAAGTGCGATATAATCGAATTCCACGCGGGGGAAAGCTAGTGTAATTTAACTGCAATTACCTTCTGGCCAACAATATTAAATAGCACTTCACTTTTTTTCTCTCTTAAATTTTTGGGTTACAGTAAAATGTTCGACATTTAAAAAATAAAAATTGGCTTGTGAAAGTGTTTGCATTCACCTAGTTACAGAAACTACATCATTTATTGATTTACTTTCTCAAGTCATAAGCTCTCCTTTTTACCCGACTGCTTGAAAGCAAAACCACGTTTATGTTTTTCACACGTGTGACGGGCTGTCGCGTCACCAGAGATGTACAAAATGGTTTTAAAAAAGCATTTAAATACAAAATGCAAAATACTTTTCAGATTTACTATTTCAAATGCAAAATACCAAATAGTTTTGCGTTTTGTATTTGAAATGCTAAATGCAAAATAGGTATTTTCAAAATACTTTTTTCAAAATAAAATAGTTTCTTATCTATAGATATAATGAATGTTCGTCGTTTTGGTTGATTTTTTTTTTGGTTCACTTCTTTCCGTACTTCTAAACGGAAAAGGCAAAGGCATGGTACGCCATACAGTCTGGACTTGAGGAAGTTTATCCTTTTCTATTTTTTCCTTTTTTTTTTGTAGTGTGGCACTAGTTACCGTCAAACGGGGTGAATGGGCACAGAATTGAACTTTGGATAAAATTATCACTGTCAAGACATGAAAAATATTATATTATTTTGGTATCAAAACTTGAGTCGCATCCTGAAGATTCTTCAGGATATTACACTAAATCATGTAAAGCACCCAGTTTTACATATTTCTATAAATTATAGGTCGTCCCTATTTAAACACAAAATGGGGTTAACAGGGACGGTGATTGGCATTATAAGGAAAAACCGTCAGGGCTGTCACACACAATTTTTTAGGTACTTAGATAGGTAGGTATTTAATAAATGAGTGAATTAAGGCAAATAAACTTTGGAAAAAAACTAGTATTTCATGAACATAATATATACTTTATTTATGAAAATATATTTTTTTAATACAAAACAAATTACTCAGTCTGTCATAATAATCACATTTTGTCTTAATTATCAGTTCTCTTTTCATAATAAAATCAGAATATTCAGTTAAACTAAAAACAGCCTCTTATAATAATTAAATTATACCTACTACTACTACCGGTCAAGAGCGAGTCGAACTCGCGCGCCGAGGATTCCGTACCTACCCATTATACTGTCTCATTACTCATTTAGTGCCTGTTCTATGAGTAGATCGTCATACTTTTTATAATTTTTTTTCACTTGGTTTGTATGTACGCGGCATTATTGGAATCTGAAAAAGAAAAGGAATCTGAAAAAAATGTACTTTATTTTTTAATTTTATCTTTACAAATCGATAGTGTTTCATGTACCGAATCGACCTTCCACGGGATTAAAACGATCAAAATTTAACGGCGTATAATTATACCTATAAATATAAAAACACATTATCATTAAATTCATTACAAAAAATAAATAGGCATAAGCTTCAAACTTTCAACCCGTAACATTTTGCGTCAGGGGTAATGTACCTACGTACATAATTATCAACATTTTTGATTTGAAACATTTTTGATCGGGAATAAGTAATTTTAATTACATCATAAATCTAGTGACAACCCTGTCCCGATAGTCCCTTTACTGTCTCTTGACATACTGCATCGTGCCTATTTATTAAATATCCCGTCCCTATTGACCCCCCAGTCGTACCTAAAAACCCCCGACGCGTACCGAATAACCTCATAATTTGTTAAAAAATTATTAGTCTAATAAAATATATTTTTATGAGTTAAAAAGACCTATAATTGTACTTACATTACGATACACAGATTCCAGAATAGACGCTTTACTCGTAGGTATTTGTTTTGATGCAAATTGAACCACAAAAAGAATGTAACTCGCTAAAGTTAAAAACACTTCCAAACGGGTAATTCAAACAAGCAACTTTAAACTGTTGTTTCGTTAATTTATTTCTAATTTCATGTCAAATAAGTGTTGTCAGTTCAAAAAGTAAATATTCTACTAAACATTCCTGCCATTTTATAGGATATGGTTAGTAGATTTCCCGAGTTATTGTAACGATTATTTCAATCTCGATTTTTTCCCTATTCACCCCTTGATTCCTATTCACCCCGTTTGACGGTATATGTCAAGTAAAATTTTTTTTTCCTTTATATATCTTCTTACCCTGACTTAACTAACCTACCTCCTTTTTTTTCCGGCGTGAGCCGACTACATTATGATTTTTAATTCGAGTCAGATAAATGACAACACCAGTGTTGCAGGTTTTTTGTCCCAAATAAATAGTGATGTGGTAAATCGAGATTTTACACTTAAAACTTAGTCTAGATTGCACTTTTTAATTCAAATTGCGTATATGTATATAAATAAAAATACAGGGTGGACCAAAAGTCAGTTTATAGTTGAAATAATGATAAAATAAATAATTTCAGTATGTAGATTAAAACTGTTTATTGTAACAAAAAACTAATTACGAACGCTATGTTGTGGAATAATTGGACGCTGAATCGCGGTGCCACAATCCTGCGTCTGCCCCCATAACACTGTGAGCTCAACCTAATAGAGTTAGGTGCGTATTCCAGAAGGAAACTCAAGCATTGATCTCTGCTTAAACATTACTTAAAACTAGTTTTAACCAACCAAGTGACTTGAATCGAGACTTAAGTAAAGCTTGAGTTTTGAGTGACGTTCTGTAATACGGACCTTAGTTTGGGCTCAAGCAAAGGAGTACGTCGCCAGGAAAAACAAAACTTGACACAGGAAAGTTGGAGAAGTGCATCAATCATGCGCATGCCATAAAAATTGAAGATGAAATGTGTCAACTCGACCACATCATGAATGAATGTGCGGATTCATAATTTATAAATGTAACTGATTCCGATTCGAGTGGTAATCAATAAAAAAGTAACGAATAAAAACGTATAAAATTATTTGTATTGTTTCTGCTCTGAATCTCTTTAAACATTTTTTCCCCAGCTCTTGTGATAATGTTGTAGTGAGTTTAATATGCTAGTAAGGCCCATATTTCTAAAATCATATTGTTAAATACGGTATGTATTACATATTTACAATAAAAAACCGCTTTGATACCTAATGAAATAATGCATGACTAAATGTAAAAATGTCATGGTGGCCTAGTGATTAAAACACCAGCCTCTCAAGTATGAGTGCGCGGGTTCGATTCCAGGTCAGGCAAGTACCAATGTAACTTTTCTAAAGTTATATGTACTTTCTAAGTATACCTTGGACACCAATGACTGAAGGTGAAGGAAAACATCTTGAGGAAACCTGGACTTTAAGTCTGAAATCGCCAACCCGCATTGAGTAAGCGTGGTGATTATGCTCAATCCTTCTCTGTATGAGAGGAGACCTGTGCCCAGCAGTGGGACGATAAAAGGTTGATGATGAAATGTCTAACAATAAGGTGGACCGATGACCTGGTGAAGGTCGCGGGAAGCCGGTGGATGCGGGCAGCACAAGACCGGTCACCGTGAAAAGCCTTGGGGGAGGCCTTTGTTCAGCAGTGGACATCTATAGGCTGAAGAAGAAGAAATGTCTAAGTCTATTGATTGCCGAACATCACTATTGTAGCGGGTCACCCTTATTCATATCAGTGATACTTGCCCTTGTCATTTTTCTGACTTGAATTAAAAATCCCACTATAGGAGGCGTTTGGGGTAAAGTCATGATGTGGCCACTATGCTGCAATATTTCAATGTTCTTTATAAATTATTCACTGAATGCACTTTTTACTACATAAATCACGCGCTTTTATTTAGTAAACAACACTATAAATAATTTTAAAAGTCCAATGAAAAATGAGCGTGACACTCTGCTTGACTTACCCGCCAAAAAACCTGACCAAAGAAGTAAAAAACGTTTTTTTTCAACTGTCATTGGCGATAACCGCCATTATTGTTAAATCAAATTTTCAAAAAATTTCTATAATTCGTTACACGTGTTATTGGCAAAATTGTGGTAACTATTCCACAGGGGCCATTGATCAAGAGTTGAAGTAGTATTCAATACTTGATCGTAAAGAAGAAGGAGAAGAAGTAAAAATATGGAATAATGGCAACACACACGTCATTCGCTCATAAATTTCATTTTGTTTGACTGGTAATATTGGCTAAACTTTATCACAAAGTATTTTGCATTTTGAAATGAATATTAAAAATACAAAATATATCTCGAAAGGTATTTCAAATAAAATACAAAATGCTTTTTACTAAAAAGCATTTAAATACAAAATACAAAATAGCTATTTTGCATTTTGTATTTGCATTTTAAATAGAAGTATTTCAAATAAATCGCATCTCTGCGCGTCACTGATGTAGACACGTCAGGCCGACAGCACATCAGCTCGATGAACGTTAGTACGACTGATGGTTTTCACAATGAATGATGGGACGATGAAATTTTTTTTTTATAACTATAAACTAGTGCTGGACTGCAATCCCGCCTGATGGTAAGCAATGATGCAATCGCTGATGGTAAAGCGCGCTAGTTTATTAAGCTTATTCACTTAAAAATCTTAGAGAATAGGAAGGAAGACGGCGGTCGAGCTGCGCCAGAGGGAGATTGATCAAATTCCTGACACATCAACATTTGGTGCATCGTACCCGGCACACATCGCAAACACAACTGTTCAGACTCGTCCTCCGTACGGCTTCACCAGACATTATGCCCGACGAATCGCTTGGCGGCAAGACTTTGTCTGGTGGGTGGTAACTTCTGTCGGCGGCCGATATTCTGGCCTACCACCGAGAAATTCAGTTAAATAAGTCAAATATTTCAGTGTTCACTTTAGTCAGTCAATCCCACGAATGCTAATTGTTTTTTTCGTTACTGACGATTCTCTATATCGACATAAAGTTTCATTGAGCAATGAAGGGCAAAACGATTACCGTGCCTTTTTCATTACGTTAAACCTTAAAATTATTCAACCTCTTTACATTCAAGCTATAGGATCTCCGTGCGTAACAAATAGCCGTCACTTTACACCCACGCGACTATTAAATCACACGAATTTTACGACTGCTTGTAAACTAACTGTGGTACAAGCTCGTGTTGCAAGAGGAACTCACAGATTAGATGTCCTACATACACAGGGCTGCCAGATGTTTAGGTATCTGTGTAACAATGTTACCACAGAGTACAAATTTCGCCATGCACAGTTGACTGGGTCATTCATTGTCTTTGACAGATCCAGGCTGTATGGCGTATCATGCCTTCGCCTTTTCCGTTCAGAAGTAGTACGGAAAGAAGAGAACCAAAAAAAATGTCTTTGACAGATTTTCTTTATGTAAATCAGTGCTGTTATCGATACCAGATTTTATTCATCATTTGCCTAGTCTTATCCCAACTACGTTCCTATCCATACTAATATTGTTATTGCAAATCCATTCTTCTTGCCATATCGATGTCAAAAAGTATAAATATTTTTGGCTAAAATTCAGCTGTGCCAACTCCGCTCACTGCAATTGCACAATAATTGCACAGGTGACGGTGTAAGATGTAGTCTATGCTGTCCCCCTGCTGGGCAAAAGCCTCCTCCAAATCATTACTTTTGGTAAAAAAAAATTGTGTAAATCAAAAACGTTTCTGTGCCAAATTCCGCTCTCCTTTTATACCTTGTTTTTGTCCAGATGGTATAAAAAAGTCAACCTTTATATTAGTGTCCATAAAGGGTTAATTCATTAAATGTTCCTTAATAAAGTCAGCGGTTTAACACAAAAGCTTGCGATAAAGTCAGACTGTGGTATTTCAAAGCGGAATGCATTTTAGTGAACCGCTTTTGTTCTAGAATTACTTTAGATATCTGTCAGAGCGAATTGATTTTGAAATATTCCAATCCAGCTGAGATATTAATTCGCGGATGTTTTTTGTTTTATATTGTATTGGAAACTTAGCTCGATATATTTAACTCTGGGCGGAGCGGAAGGGCGTGTCAGACTTTTACTGACAAAAACTCATCTTGTTCCTTCACTTGCCTGTGCGCCAGGGACCACGGTATTTCTTTCGAACAACCCGTGGCCTTGGTAGAACGCTGACCGGCCTGAGTATCGAACCGAAGAGCTCATCATCATCATCATCATTATTTCAGCCAAAAGACGTCCATGTTGGACATAGGCCTCCCCCAAGGATCTCCACGACCACCGGTCCTGCGCCTCCCGCATCCTGCGGTTTCCCGCGACTTTCATCAGATCGTCGGTCCACCTTTCCGGGGGCCGACGGGTTCTCTATGGTTGCCCCATGCACTGGAAGACCCAGCGTGGGTAGACCCCCGAAAAGCTCATGCTCAATAGTAAAGCTTGCGACGTAACCATCGAGGCAGTCATATTCTGCGAAATACTGCAAATGATATTTTTTACTTTTTAATTAAATATAATATACTTACAGTAATTAGAAGAGGCTCAAGTAGTATCAAAACCTACCATAAAACTTGCAGCGCACCTTTCTGATTGGCTAATCGTTTTACCAGAGTATTTCATATATCATGCCGATAACTACGACAGAAGAAGATTAATGACGTAATTTTCCAAGTACTTAGGCAGCCCTATTTATAAGAGTAGGTAGTGAAGTACTAGTTAGTGAATGGGTGTTTATCAGAAGATGTACGAATAGGCACAGTGCGTGGTCTGTTTTGTATGAAAGCGATTAGATTGAGGTTATCTGTAAGACTAATGATATCAGGAGCGCAGTCAGCCTCAAAGGGTTGCTAACTTTGTGTTAGTTTTGAGCGCACTCTAAGCTGTTTATGAATCTTTGCAACTTTATATCTTCAGATCCTAATGTGTTAATTTTAAAAACGTCAAAGAAAAACACACTTCTGAAATAGAATTCGTTTTCAAAGAAATTAGTTTCATCATCATTCTGTCACATCAATACAGCCCCAAAAAAGACGTCCATCACCTGTCACTTTTAATGACAATCCTAAAATAGCTGTTTATAGGTACTGCAAAGCTTCACAGTCCATTTCAAGCGCTTTTACGTCTCCAATTCTAAATGAAGACACATCCTCTTCCTATTTTCCTAACTAACCCATTTACAGCCAAAATGTTACACCATTTATTATTGTAAGCCGTCCAAACTTCCTATGACGAAATCTTTAACCAGATTAAAGGGAACTTCACACGTTTACGCGGTGTGTCGTAAGCCTGGAGCGAAAGCCGTATTCGACAGAATTTCGACATGCCACGGTCCATCTGGTCCAATTTAAACGCATCAGTTAACTGATGGATTAAGCACGTCATTTAATCTATACTAGCTTTCCGCCTGCGGCTTCGCCCGCGTGGAGTTCGGTTATATCGCGCTTTTTAGATTTCCCTCGGGAACATCAATTTTTTCCGGGATAAAAGGTAGCCTATGTTCTTTCTCAGGGTCTATAGATTGTCTGTGCCAAATTTCATCAAAATCGGTTGAGAGGTTTAAGCGGGAAAGCGTAACAGACAGACAGACAGATAGACAGACAGAGTTACTTTCGCATTTATAATATTAGTATGGAGTATGGATGTATTTACTTGTGAAATGTTTAAGTGTTTCTGTGAATAGTTTCGTTGTTTCTAGGTTGTGTAATTGTACGTTTGTTGCTAATTTCTTATTTTGTTAAGCAAAGTCACATATATTTTGTTCGTGGAATAAAATGGGCATTTAAATGTCGCGACATATCTGCGGAACGTACGGCGCCGAAAGTTCGGCTAAATACGCTCGCAGTGTATTTCAAGTACTCTATGACACATCAGCCGCAATTACGCCGCGTTCGGCGTAGGGCCTAACCTTCCTTCGGGCGATTTTTTCAGCTAAAACGGATTTAATGTATTTTGCATAGCAAGCGACACATCACGCGATGCGTTGCGCGAACAAAAGTTCGGCGGGCGTAGCTGAACGTTCAGCGTGTGTTGTGCATCGGGCGGGTGGCAGTAACGAAGAACGGCAACGTCTTCTAAGCCCTCTATAATAGCTAATCATCATCATCATCCCAGCGTTAATCCCAGTCGCATCCGAAGCCTTTTCAGCTTTGGAGTCTGGGGTCCGCTTTACCAGCCCAACTGCTGATATGGCTAAACTTCGACATTTTCCATGAAGCGACTGCCGTCTGACCTCCACAACCCGAAGGCGACATCGAAGCATTGCAGTTAGAGCAATTGTAGGACTTTTGAGGGCTCCAACAACCCGTAACGACTGCCACTAGATGTTCGTATGGCAACCGGGACCAACGGCTTAACGTGCTTTCCGAGGCACGACCAGACCAGTACAAATATTCATATTCATGCATACAAATACTTGCACTGTGCGGGGATCGAACCCGCGCCACCTTGCGCAGCGGCTGCATCCGCTACCGCTACGCCACGGAGGCTGTCTGTGATAATAGCTAATATTCTAATTAAATCCATTTTTCTTTGCAATTCAGGTGCGTCACAAAAACCGCACACCATAAAGTGTCGACACAGACAGACTGACGATGACGCCACGTAACTTTCCGTCGCGTAGCGCGCTGAACAAGACGCCGCGTTTTGACCCTTTTGCCTTTGGTTTGTCATAACAACTGAATATTGCGACTGACACTTCAGCCGCTGAGCTTTCGGCGCCGTACGTTCCGCAGATGTGTCACTACACTAAAAGCATCCTAATTGCGTAATACACTATTATTATCAGTTGAAATCATTTTGAAGCAAATTGCTAGTCTTCTTCCGCTTCATTTAACAACGCAATGTTGTTGAACTGTCCAAGTGAAACCCATTGCTACTTAGTTTCTTACGCAATATCACTACAGGTCCAATTTAAACGCATCAGTTAAGTGATGGATTATACACGTTACTATATATTTATTACAGTGACGTGCATAATCCATCACTGATGCATTTTCGTATAAACATTTTGAAACGCTGTGTCTAAATGTTTGTGTGAAAAGTTGCATTGTTTTTTGGTCGTGTAATGTATTGTTTGTTGCGAATGGCTTCTCTTGTTTAAGACCGATTTTAATGAAGTATCTTTTATTCGTTGAATAAATATTGACTTCTGACAATCTGGCTTTTCCAATTTTGTTTTGGGTCAGCGCTGTAGTACTTTTCATGCATCTCTATCCAGTATCCTTTTACCTGTAAGTAACATCATTTCTCAGACTATCTATCCAACGCTTCCTGAAGCCGTCTCACGATTCACCGCCAATGTGGTCTGTATAATAAGAAGCGTTTTAGTTTATTTCTTTATTTAAAAAGTAACAACATTTAACATTTATTTATTTATTTATGCCATTATTGTCACATGCATCAGGTTATAAATTAAATAATGTAGTTTAAGTTATTGTCACATGCATCAGGCTATAAATTAAATAATGTAGTTTAAGTTATATAAATTAAATAATGGCATAAATAACATTAGCAGATCATCAGCTCGAAGATGGGATGCAATAATTAATTAAAAAACCTAAAAGAAAACATTTTTTGAAATTAAAATTCAACAAATAATACAATAATAACTACTGAAATATTAATATGAATGTATAATTAATTAAGTCGTGGTGGCCTAGTGGTTAAAACACCAGCCTCTCAAGTATGAGTGTGCAGGTTCGATTCCATTCCAAGTCAGGCAAGTACCAATTATGTAACTTTTCTAAGTTATATGTACTTTTTAAGTATATCTTGGACACCATCATCATCATCATTCTCCTGCCCTTATCCCAATTTATTTGGGGTCGGCGCAACATGTCTTTTTCTTACATCCCTATCAGAAGCCATCTCGGCAGTCACCCCCTTCTTAGCCCTATCATCCTTCACACATTCCATCCATCGTTTCTTTGGTCTTCCCCTACTCTTATAGCCATCAACATTCATAATTAAAACTCTCCTCACGACATTTTCCTCATTCCTCCGTAACACATGCCCGTACCATGACAACCGATTTCCACACAACTTTGAACTAGCCAACATTCTGATCCATACAAGACAGCAGGTCGGATCATGGTTTTATATATTTTCCCCTTAAGTTGGACATCAATGACTGATTACAAGGTGAAGGAAAACATCTTGAGGAAACCTGGACTTTAGGTCTGAAATCGCCAACCCGCATTGAGAAAGAGTGGTGATCTCGCTCAATCCTTCTCTGTATGAGAGGAGAACTGTGCCCAGCAGTATGGCGATAAAAAGGTTGATGATGATAATTAATGTCATGTCATGTCATCTAAATAAAAAGAAGAAATGTCAATTTAATGTCGAGTAAGAACAAGTCAGTTATATATTAAATTTATATATAAAATAATGTTTTTTAAATATACGCAACTTATCGAGGAGTTTGCTTATTAGATTACCCCGTACTGAATCTCTCCACGATTACGCCTCACGAAACTTTCGATTAGTTGGTAGCAACTTGATCTCAATTCGAATCAACAAAGTTATTCAGAATCTAGACCAAAAGGATAATTTTATTATATTGTAATATCGCAAATAGGTTTGGGTAAACAGGGGCGTGCACAGACATTTCGAGTGGGGTATGCATATTCACTACCGAAATGTGTGCTTATACAAACTTATTTTTGCTTTATACGAATCCTGAATATAGTTTGTTCAGAATAAGCAACTGAATCGATTCCAATCATTTTTACACTATGTATGTTATATTTTTTCCCAAATACATTTAGCCATTGTTGCATCATGGCAACAGCTGACGGAGGTCAACGCCCCGCGTACCCACCTGATCGGTAGATTGGATTGCATATTTTTCCTATAATAAGCGAATCGTCGTGACCACGGAACGCAAAATTTTGTTTACCTAAAAAGCAGACGATATCGATTAACCTTTTGAAATTTTTTTGTGTTTGAAAATGTTTATTTTAAATGTCTATTCAAACTAGACTCTATTCTATCAAAAATTTGGTACTTTAAACAAGAATCTAAATGTTTTTCCGACGAATCGTATTTAGAGGAGGCTTTGTGAAAATATTTAAATCTGAATATCCATAACCCCAAAACATTTTATTAACATGTTTTGAAAATAATATACACGGAAAACAAAATAATTTGTGTGTATACCCCTGCTAACCAGTTATAATTATCATAATACTTTTTATTAAAACAACGTGTGACATTACCTTTCTTTTGAGTTAAGTTCAAGTCGCGAACACAACGCCCTTTTACAACTATTTTATATTTTTGCTCAAAACTTAATGTTAAAAAAGACACTATTTTTAGTTTACCTAAACACACATCACCATAAGAGAACAGAGCTCACAAGAATAATTTTCCATATTTTAGAAAGAAATACTTATTTATAGTAAATAAACGAATTCAATTCAGTTTGCACTCAAAACGACACCCAAACATCAATATTCAATATGGCCACAAAAAAGATTACGTAATTTATTATTGTGAGTCTGGTAAAATAAAAACGTATCTTAACGAAAAACAATAAAATTAATTTTTGCATGTCGAATCTTTGACAGGATGTATGGCTCAATTTTTATTCTTCACGACCTTATTTCTGTATACCTACTTTCTAGCAAATAAACGATTTTGATTTGATTTGATTTGTCCGTCTCTAACTCTTTGGAGTACGAGTGAGCGGCTCATTACTGTAAAATGCCCCACCGTTTTTAATACGTCCGTTCATTCGTTTTTTATTAAAAAAGAATATCGAACTAAAAAGTTGAAAATAAATATAGTTTAAAAAACTAAAAAACATGCTTTTAAAAAATATCAAACTAAAAAGTTAATTTAAAAAAAAAAGCGTGAGGCGATTAATATACAAAAATTATGGCACAATGCGTCTCACGCTTTTTTTTAAATATTTTTAATTTTTTAGTTTGATATTTTTAAAAGCATGTTTTTTTTAGTTTTTTAAACTATATTTATTCCTTTTAAGTGTTTTTTTGAAGTCGGTTTCTATTTTTTTGTAAAACAGTTTTTATTTATAATTATTAACTAGTGCTGTACCGCAATCCCGTTGAAGGTAAAGGGCGCCAGTTTATTAAGAGCCTATTCTCTCAAAAAACTCAGTGAATAGGTAGGACGACGGCAGTTGAGCGAGGTGCTGCAATGTTAAACCCAACATCACGACCATCTACGCTGCGCCAGAGGCAGATTGATCTGGAGATCCTCTACGGCCAAACTCCCGACACAACAACATTTGGCGCATCGTTCCCGGCATACATCGCAACACAATTGCTCCAGACATCATGCCGGAACACGACGAATCCCTTAGCGGCAAGACTTAGTCTAGTGGGGTAACTTTGCCGGCAGCCGATGTTATAGCCTACCACCGAGCAAACCTCGTGCCATATTTGCCGAAACTTTTAAGGACCTTCGGAAACTTAGATGAAGACTTGATTATAAATAGTTAACCTGTCCTCCTTATTTATTTATAATGCGAAAGTTTATTATTCAATTATTTGTTCTTCGACAGCTATAAATTCTAAAATGTTTGTTTGGTACTGACAAAATTTATTGTTGATGAAAATTTAATGTTCAGACTTTAATTTATGTTTCTTAGAGAAGTGAATAATAATCAAAGCTTGCTATAACAGAATAATGTAAAAAAAAATATGAGCATCGATAAAAATCCTTTATCAACAACTTGTAAATCGATACAAAATCCGATTTCAGCAGTAATTTTAATACTTCGAAGAAGCATGATCATTTCAGCCGAAAGACGTCCACTGCTGGACATAGACCTCCCGCATCCAGTTAGTTATTAAGAAAAGTAAACTAATTAATTTAACCGAAAACAATACGGTACCATGTAATGTGACTGAGATGCATCTCAATTCGACTCGCATTTTGAGAATTTAATTTTAACTCTAAAGAGTTAAAATTAAATTAGAAGAAGAATAAAAGATTAATTAGAAAGATTAGTTAGAAGTGTTAAGGTAAATATACAGAGTGGTGCTGACAATACGACAATAAATGAAAACACAGAACAATGCTGGTTCATAGGAATAATCCTAAACCATAGAAAAAAACCTAGCATCAAAAATAAAAAAAATGAAAATTTCAAACAAACTAAATCGCATAAAATTGCAAACGGAATAGAACATCCTTTAAAATATTGGTTCAATGACCTCCGATCAGTGGGCGACAGCGCGGTCGTGTATCGACTTGCTTTTTCGCGCCATTATTATTAAAGTTTAGTACCGCTGGATGCGGCGGTCATTAACCTGTAAGCGCTTCCTTTTCAACATGTACATCATGTAGAAAATGTGAAAAATGATTTGCTGTGACTAATCTAATTGATATATTTACATGTTTTTTTATGGGTATACTGAGAATGTGTTGAGGTACACGATGTTTAATTTATTGACATAGGGTCAGCACCACTCTGTATAATTATCTATACCACAGCATAGTAGTTAGCCACGAGAGAAAGATCTCTGCATCATTCTCTGGTCGCTCATCATTATGCTTAGGTATAGTATAGGGGCCTTTTGGCCTCGTACAGGAAATTCAGTTACATTTTCTGTTTTTTAAATTTTATTGTGTACTAGCGGCCGTCAGCGACTTCGTTCGCGTGGAGTTATATGCTCCGCTCCTATTGGTCGCAGCGTGGTGCCTAAACTCTTCCTGGATTAAGGGGCTATCCAACGCAAAAAGATTTTTTCTAACAGGACCAGAATTTTGCTGAGATTAGCGCGATCAAATAAACAAAAAACACTTTAGCTTTATATATTAGTATAGCTTTAGATAATTCACTGTGTGGTAGCAAAAAAATACTTATTTTTTCTTTCTTTTTCTGTTTTAAGTTATATTATTACAATAGTTTTTGTTTATATTTCTATGTAAGAACGATATAAAAAAGACGTACGTACACATTAAAAGCATCCAAAGAAAAAAAAAATACGAAAATAATTCAAAAGCTGTGAATACCAGTCCCAAATGACGGTGCCCGTTTTCGAACATGATGCATGGATCAGCACCCTTATTGCCTATGATAGGTACTATCAGTTACAATAAAGGAAGATCAATTCGCCTGTTCACTAATACAAACAACGCGATGACTATTGTTGGACTGCCAAAATGAAAGCAATTCCTGCTGTTACGTAATTACCCCACAACAATATCTACCATTAAAAGTCGGCCAACAACATTCTGTTTATTTCCGTATTTCTGTATATTTGCTAAAACACGATGTATAATTCAACATGGGACGTAGGAAGTAGGCCACATAACTGACGAAGGTTCGTTCCCTTTTCCAATGTATTTCAAAATACAACGACTGACATTTTGGTCGCTTTTTCCTGGATATGTAAACTTGGATTCAGTTCGGTGGGCGGTCCGGCTTTAAATTGAAATCTATTGCGGATTTATGTATTTCCGTCCGTGTCTCCGAAAGCAGTAAGTAGTTCGTCCAGGTTGACATTTGTAGATCTTTGACAGTCGCTAGGTCTCATCAAAAGCCGGGACAACCAGTCTTACGAAGTTCTATTTTGATGCTCGTGGAGATCAGATAAGCAGTCGCTCAAATGAAAATACTGGTATACCGCTGCATCTGGTTAGATATTAATGAAAAGGCTAAGCAGATTGAAGCACGTGGTTCTTTCCCAGGAGATTTTTATCTCCGGCTAGCTTCTGCAGGGTAATTACGTAACACACTATCAGTAGCAATGGATTTCATTTTGACAGTTCATGAACATTCATTGCGTTATTTACGTTGTTGAGTAGAAACACTTTCCCAACATACGGAGCAATGGAGCTTCAAAATGATTCCGATTGATAGTAATAGAGTGTTACACAATTAGGGTGCTGCTTTTATTGAATCATGGTTCATTAGTTCTTTTTTGAGCACATCTTATCAGACCATCCTACGACGGTCGTACTTATATTCCGGAGATCTCGGTAAATATTGAATATCATAACTTGGTATTTATTTGCTTTAATTTTATGGACAAATTCGTGGAAATCCTGTATACAACTGAACCTGTTCATTTTCTCAATTCAATCAATGCTTTGACTTGCATTCATAAATACTATGACTAATATGACAATGATGTGTTCTTAAGTAGCATGGCATGTGCAGGCCAGGCCGTCACCTCCTTCTCATCATCATCATCATCTCAGCGTTTATCCCGGTTGCATCCGCGGCTTTCGCGTTGGAGCCCGGGGTCCGCTTTCTTACTTAATTTCCTCCATTTCGCGCGATCTTTAGCATCCTGTGGTGTGAGATTGTTGGCACGCATGTCATCTCTTACAACGTCAAGCCAGCACTTCTTTGGTCTACCCCGCTTGTTCCGGCCCGGCGGAGGCGCCATCGCAAGACATTTGTGGCCCACGTAACATACCGGTTTTCGTAAGACGTGACCGTACCAACGTAGGCGACCCTCCTGCAGTTTGTCCGCTATGTCACGGACATGAAGACTGCCACGGATGCGGGAGTTCCTGATGCGGTCCTTCCGCGTAACTCCACACATCCACCGCAGCATATTCATCTCCGTGACACGCAGCTCCTGCTTGTGTCGCTCAAGCACAGGCCACGCCTCACTGCCATAGAGGAGAACAGGTCTAATGATGGTCTTATAGACCTGCCCCTTAAGCTTAACCGGCATTTTGGGGTCACAAATGACACCCGTCACCTCACGCCATTTTGCCCAAGCTGCGGAAATACGTGCCCTGACGTCGCAATCATTGTCGCCGGACGCGTGGAGTACAGACCCCAAGTATTTAAACTGGTCTGTGCACTCGACCTTGTCACCGCCTATGCGCACAGACATGGGGTCTGTCGTGTTGCTAGCCATATACACGGTCTTCGCCACATTGAGTTTCAGACCTCCGTTCTCGAGCGAGTCCTTCCACATATTCACACGCACCACCCGATTCGCCCAGCCGATTCCTGTCCGCGTCCGCCAGCGCGATATCGTCAGCATACATAAGCAACCAAGGAGGCTGCTCATGTGAATCCCTGATGCTATCCGACAAAACGTCTAATATCACGCTGAACAGAAACGGACTAAGGACGGAACCTTGGTGGACTCCGACGGTGACGGGGAAGGGTTTAGTGTCACCAACAGCGGTCCTAACAACGGAATCGGAATTGAGGTACATATCTCGAATTATGTCAACATAGGCTTCTGGTACCCCTTTGGACCTCAGTGCCCACCAGATCACCCCTCGAGGGACACAGTCGAAGGCCTTCTGCATATCAAGAAAGAGCATATGCAGAGGCGTGTTCTTCGATCTGTATCTCTCCATGGCGATCCTTAGTGCAAAGATAGGATCCATGGTTCCGTACCCTGGGCGAAACCCATATTGACACTTCGAGACAGCACACTCCTGTCGGATCCGCAAGTCTATAATCCTCTCAAAGATCTTCATGGTGTGGGACATGACCTTTATACCGCGATAGTTGCCACACTCCTGAACCGAGCCCTTGCCTTTGAAGACTGGGAGTAATAATACTCAGCCTCCATTGGCTCGGGATTTTGCCGGTCAAGAGCACGCGGTTCAGAAAGCTAGTTAGCATGCCCACACCGCGAGGACCCATCGCCTTCCAGGCCTCAATGGGGACTCCATCAGCACCGACAGCTTTCCGATTCGCCATGCGACGAAGAGCCGTATGGACTTCCTCAAGCGTTATCGGGGGCACTAATCCAAGATTTGGAGGGAGTTCCGGTGTCTGCACCTCTTGGTGCTGCTTATTCAGCAGCTCGTGGAAGTACGAGCGCCATCTCTCCTTCACCGGGAGGTGTTCGCATAGCAGGTTGCCAGCAGGGTTTTTTACACAGCGGCACTTGGATATATCCTGTGCCGCTTTGACCCTAGAACGTGCCAACTTGTAAATGAGCTTTTGCCCCTCAGACGATTCCAACTTCTCGTAGAGCGGTTGCAAGTGATCTCGTCTGGCTCTGGCTTCAGCTCTCTTAGCGGCACGCTTGGCAACTTTGTATGCGTCGCGATCTTCAGGGGATCCGGTCGCTTGCCACGTTTTGAAGAGGGCTTTCTTCACCTTAGTCTCCCTCTGGACTGTGTCGTTCGACCACCAGGTCTCCTTGTCACGTTTGCGGCCGCCCTTGGAGACGCCGAGCACCACCCACGCCGCCCCAGCAATAGCTGCCTGGATCCTGTTCCAGTGTTCTTGAACAGGCTCCCCATCTCCTAGTTAGTAGAAAGTCTATCTGGGTAGCACTTCGTCCGCTCCGGTAGGTGACAAGGTGCTCCGGTTTCTTTTTGAAGTAGGTGTTCACGATTGCAAGGTCAGCGGCCGCACACGTTTGGAGAATGTTGTCCCCTTCCGCATTGCGGCTACCGTACCCATAGCCACCGTGAACACGCTCAACCCGTCACAGTTCTCTCCCACATGACCGTTCAAATCACCACCCAGAACGACTCCCTGGGATAACGGGATCCCGCGGAGCAATCCTTCGAGCTGGCTCCAGAACAACGTCCTTTCGGCGTCACCGCACCCGGCCTGCGGAGCGTAGGCACTTATCAAGTGGGTTATTACCCCATTGACAAGTACCCGCACCGAGATTAGCCGATCACTGATGCGATTCACCTCCAAGACGCCATCCTGGAGCTCGTCAGACAACACCACGGCGACCCCATTTCTCCCACTAGGTGCACCCGTGTAGATCAGCTTGTAGCCATTCCCAACCCAGGCCGACACCTCCTTCTGCGAAGTAGTAATGATCGCAAAGGAGGAGGCGGAGTGCGTAACGAAGAGGATATCTCTGCGCTGTTATGCCTCTAGTCGCCGCAGGAGACGCCCTGGCCATCAGGAGACAGCATACAACTCCCGGCCACTAAGCGCAGGTTGGCGTGCGGTGAGCAATGGGTAACTCGCCACCCGGTAAGGACCTGGGCCCAGGTCAGCGGTGCGTTGTGTTCCATGCGCGCCTCAAAGAGATGTAAGCACATAGTAACGGGGTCCACTAGCACCGATGAAGGGACACAAGTGGGGGTTAGTCCGTAAAAGTCTGCCACGCTCTTTCGCTCAAACGCCCAAAAAAAGTGTGGGATATTTCAAGTCATAGGTGTGACTAAAATAGAAGATAGCCACAGATCTTCGACCATAAATAAAACTTCATCTGTATTTAGGCTAAACAAGTTTAAAACACGACCTTTATGTATGGAGTTTGTTGTAAGACTGACATTAGACACGAGTTGAACAAGGTCTATTTAATTAGTGTTTCGAACTTGTAGTTTATTAGCGAAGGAATTTCGTAACATGCTATTAGTAGCGATGGCTTTAATTTTGGCAGTTCAACAACATTCATTGCTTTATTTACTTTGCTGAAGAGACACAATTTTCGAACATATATAGTAATGAATTAACAGTCTACAAGAAAGTCCATTAAATTTATATTTCAAACTTATGTTCAGCGATGGAATTACGTAACATACCTAGCATCAATGGTTTTTAAATTTGACAGTTCAACAATATTGCGTTATTCACTTTACTGAATAGACATTTTATGAACATAAGAAGCAATTGATTAGATATCTTCTTAAAAATTATTCAGATTTCAATTAGACTTGAACTTATTACTTTTGTATGTACCTTTAAAACTTAAAAAAAAAGCCACAAAGCCATATAACACCTGTTTTATCTTAGTAATGTGGTCTGTGGCCTTCCACTCTATTTGCTCTATGATTGGTTAAAATGATAAGGCACTAAAATGAAAGTGTGTTTACAAAGATCGCTACAACTGCTAAACACATAAGGCACTTGATTTGTTTGAAGTACCTTTATGTATTTAGGACGCTGCTGTAAATGGGCGCTTAGTTGAATCGTGAGATGTTTTAAAAGTCCTAGGACCAGCCTGTTTCATGAAGAAAACACAGTTGGTGGTAACAATTAGGCAATTTTATGATTCGAGAAAAGGACATTTTAAGAAAGGACAAATAGGGCATTATGAAAAACGACATTTCGAGAAAAGGACATTATGCGATGAGACGATTTAGTCTCATGTATATTTTGATTATCGTATAGTGTTATCGATTTTTTCATCAGAAATATTTTAGTTACAACCTGAATTCTTTTACCTGGTTGATAGAAACTAGACCCTTTCCCCAAGCCCCATATCTATGACGATATTTTGAGCAACATTAAAGCAGATTACCGCAACACGTGTATTTAACATGTACCACTTACTGTTCCACAGACTTATATGTATATGTAGGTATGGTATGTATTTAACGAGGTTTACCTAAAGTTAGCTATGTTCATGAATAGTTGAACACTTGAATTTCGGCGTCTTTCCCTTTCCACAGTAACCGTTGACCGAATGGGTTTCGTATTCTCGGTGTTAGGCCGCCGGCTGCCGGTAGAAGTTACCACCCACCAGACAAAGTGTTGCCGCCAAGCGATTCGTTGTATTCCGGCATGATATCTGGTGAAGCCGTACGGAGGACAAGTCTGAGCAGATGTGTTTGCGATGTGTGCCGGGTATGATGCACCAAATATTGTTGGGTCGGGAGTTCGGTCGTGGAGGGTCTCCAGATCAATCTCCCTCTGGCTCAGCATCGTTGCTCGTGTTTTGGGTTTAACATTGCATCACTTCGCTCAACTGCCGTCTTCTTTCCTATTTAGTCAGTTTTTTTTTAGAGTGAATAGGCTTAATAAACTAGCGCGCTTTACCATCAACGATTGCATCTCTGCTTACCATCAGACGGGATAGCAGTCAAGCACTAGTTTTTAATTAGTAAAAAAAAAGACAGTTCAACAAACTTTTTTTCTTTCATTTTGTGAGATAGTATTTTTTATTCATTGCATCGTTAAACTTGTTGAGCAGATTTTTTTTCTAACATATAAAGGAATGGATTAGCAATGTCCTTGAAAATGATTCAAATTGTGGATGACAGTGTGTAACAGTGTGTACATTTAGGGTGCAGTTTAGTTGAAAGGGCTTCAATCCTGACTGAATACAGAAATAAAATGTAATGTTAGAATGTTGACTAAAGTTTTCTCTATTGACATTAGTATTGTACATAATTATATTGACATGAGTATTGTTGTCTTTTTTAACTGTTATATACAGGTAAGTACACAAAGGTTAGTGTTCACGTTTTTTTCAAAATAGTACCTAGGAACACAGAGGTTAGTATTCGCATTTTTCATGTTAATTTTATATTTTTTCCATAGTTTTGAAGAAAATATAAAAATAATATGAATAATGTGTAATGATTTTTATCGTATTGTATTTTATTTACATAATAAGACTTCACTAATTGATTATGAATTATGCTTGTGTGTCAGTAGTTTTATCGCAAAACTAAATACCAGAAGAGTTTTGCTACTTTAAGGCTAAGAACTCACGAAGCGGTTTTCACCCGCATTCGCCGCGGTTGCGGGCCCGCAGCTTCTGTAGAATGCAGATATTTATGTAAAAAGTTAAAGCACATTTCACGACGCGTTTTACTCCAGCGGTGTGCGCGGTTGTTTGCGGGTCCCGCTGCACCGACGGTTATCTTGTATCGGCGGGCGCGGGTCGCGGTCCCGCAGCCGCGGCGGTTTGCTCCCGTGCGTCCGCCCATCTTGCAACCGCCCGTCTTGCGATAATCAATTGCCAAGTTTGCGGGTGATAATCGCTACCGCGACGGCTGCGTAACCGCACAAAACTGCGGTCTCGTGAGTTTTGAAAATAAAACTACATTCCGCCACCGCGGCGGTTGCGGGTCAAAACCACTCCGTGAGTTCTTAGCTTAAAATAGAATTTGCAAAAACTCATTTTTATTAGTTATTAACCTAATTCTAATATAAGTGCTGGAATTCGAGAATCCTAAAGTTCCTGTAACTTACATTCCATATATCTTCAAGAAAAAGGAGCATTTTCTCCCATATTTCCACACTAATTGGGAACCCAACTCGTTCCAAGACTCCAAGAGATAGGTGGTCGTTCATAAGCTCTAATCAGCGTCCCTTTCGTTCCCAAAGCCATTCTTTGCAAACTGCTTCATAAGCGTTCCTCTTCCACTTGTGTTACTTAGCTCGGTGCTTATCGCTCTAAACTGGTGTGTGAGGACTAATTTATGGTTGTACTTAGTTTACATTCTGAAGCCGTGCAGAGAGGGATTTGACTCTGTTTTAGTTGAGAAACCCTTGCGTTTATTTGCAACTGTATTCTCTGTCTGTAATTTGTTTTGGCAATAGACAGAAAGATGGATATAATGGTGCTCCAGCATCAGAATTGCGTAGTATTTTTCTATGTTATAAATTAGTCCTTGACCGCGTTCTAACCTGATGGTAAGCAGTGATGAAATCGTTGATGGTAAAGCGTAGTCTTTTCTTGCACAGATGCGACGCACAGTTAAACTGTTATTTGTTTTTTGTAACACACTTAATTATTTATTCCTTTATGCAATTATCTTTTTGTATTTTTATGTTGTTGTTTGGGTTGTTGACATTAGCTAGTGTCGCAGGCGCAGTACGATTGAATGACAGGCGGATTGAATTGTCAAATATTGTGTGCTTTCTAATGTCTATGCTATGGCATGGAGGTGATAAGTACTACGTTGTACATAGTACATTAATACTTCCATGGTCTATGGTCTGTGGCCCTGGCTTTGACATCAAATCAACTTTGTCTATAGTTTGGCAGTTTTGCATACTTGGAGTGAGAGGCTTTTGGTGATATTATTTTATTATTATTTTTTTTTTTTTGTATTTTGCTTGTTATTGTAATTTTATAAGGTATTTAGTTGTAAGGTGCGTTTTGTTTGTGCAGAATAAATATTTTTTCTTTCTTTCTTCTTTCTTCTTTCGTAGTCCACCACGTCTTTAATCCTTTCAGGTTGTAAACAAATATCGTGGACTATTCGACAGAGTAATTGCGTAACAAACTACCAGTAGCAGTGGGTTTCATTTTGACAATTCAACAACATTCATTGCATTATTTAGATTCTTGAGCATATACATTTTTCTAATTTAAAGAGCAATGGATTAGCAATGATTTCAATTGACAGTAATAGTACCTAAGTTACTCAATTAGGGTGTAGGTGTATATACCACCACCATGGGCACGCCACAATAGCGGCGGTAAGTCCTTTCTTCCAGAAGTGCCGCTCTCACCTTCTGCCTAACGCAGGTCCTCACCGGACACGGCTGTTTCGGGAGGTTCCTGTTCCGTATAAGGCGGGAGGAAACGCCAGGGTGTCACCACTGTGGGGATCGCCCTGAGGACACGGTGGAGCATACGATGGAGGTCTGCCCGGCTTGGGCTAGAGCACAGCCGTATCCTCGTGGTGGCGATCTCTCGCGTCCGGCCCTGGTCCAGACCA
Organism: Sesamia nonagrioides; assembly: GCA_017933935.1. NCBI lineage: Eukaryota > Metazoa > Arthropoda > Insecta > Lepidoptera > Noctuidae > Sesamia > Sesamia nonagrioides. Next base: position 181,983 of record JADWQK010001253.1, on the reverse strand, counting down.
TGGTCCGGAGCAAGAGTGCATGGCAGGCCGCCCACTCCTTCTGCGAAGCAGTGATGCTGGCAAAGGAGGAGGCGGAGCGTGTGAGGGAACGGGAATCGCAGCGCACTCACGCCTCTAACAGCCGCAGGATACGCTCTGGTCGGGAGACAACATCCAACTCCCGGCTACCATAGGCGCGGGATTGCGGGCGGTTAGCAGTGGAGAGCTCGCCGCCCGATAAGGATCAGACCCCGGTCGTCGGCGCGTTGTGTTTCACGCGCGCCTCAAAGAGTTGTCAGCACATCGTGACGGGGTTCACGAAGACTGATGCCTCCTAAGTCAGGGTTGCGGGTTGGTTAAAAAAGAAACCGTGGCACACAGGCAAGTGAAGAAGCACGAGTGGGTTTTAGTCAGTAAAAGTCTGACGACCTTCTGTTCCGCCCAGAGCGGGAGAGGTTGTTTAACGATTTCCCACGCAGAACAAAAGAAAGGGTGAATATACAGTTGTAGACAGAGTTGGTTGAACGCTTGTAATGACTTGATCCCTAACATCGCAGTACAGTCGCGTGCTACTTAAAAATAAATACTTATGTCAATTTGACATATCAAGAGAATTGTTTACAAACACATGAACAGAAGTGACGTTAAGTGACAATGCTAACACGTGTCGTGATATTTGCACCGAGCGCTTAAGAGGGAACTCTAGTGGTGGTTTTCTTCGTGAATAATGCTTTTAGAGCAATTGTTTTTTTTTTTTCTACAATTTTATACCGTGATTATACCTACGTGCCCCTATCATTTGATTTTTTCGAAACTTAATTAATAAAAGATATACGATATAGATACTTCAAAATCGCGAAAAATAACCCATTTTTACCGTGATGTTCAGATGACTATTAGACAAAGGTGATAAGTTTTTGACAAAAAAGAAAATAATAGAAGCGTAGGTAGGTATACTTTTCCTCTAAATTTTGATATAAAAATAATTGAGATGACTGTCGTGTTTTGAAAAAGAAAACAGCGGAAGAAGAAACGTCTTTCGGTCAACGTTTTTGTAGGTAAAATCAGCCTGAGCTGTAACTGTCCTTTTCGCAGTTTACCGGGAGAGGTTGGAAGCAGCGCGACGGCAATAGTTTCTTCAAATACCTATTTTCCAAATTCCTCGGCACTAGAGTCCCCTCTTCATGTAATCAAAAGATGCAGTGAAAAAAGGGATCTGAATTTTTACTTTGTTGGTTTTTGTCTCTAGGGCCTCGGGGCTCATGAGGTCTTGCGTTCCATTCTCAAAGAGGTTCAATGGTTGTTGAAGACATGTGGCTATAGTGGGTTTCATTATTCATACAAGTATCGCTCGAGTGTCATGATATACTAAATGTTAAACAAAGGTTAAAATTATTGTGTGTAGGGAAAGTTATATAAACTGCGGTACTGCGCTGGACATTAAACATAAGTCGTAAATCGGGACTGCACGACCTTTGTCGGTGTACTTATTGTTTTATCTAACTCGACACGTGTGGAGTCTGAAACCACCTTATTTATGGAAAACATGAGCGGTTGAGTGCAATTAGAATCATACAATGTTGAAAATTTCAAGCATGTAGGATTTCATATGAAAGCGGTGCAGCATGTGATTGCGTAACGCACTGTCATCAGCAATTTTGACAGTTCAACAACATTCATTGCGTTATTCACGTTGTTGAGCTGACACATTTTTCAAATATATGAAGCAATGGATTTGCCTTAATTAATAAAAGTTAATGGATTGTCCTATAAAATGATTGATTTTTAAATTGATAGTGTGTTACGGAATTAGTGTTGGCTCTGCTTTGGAGGGATAACGAAGACTCATCTTTATGGGTGCTCACCTTCCGTGCGACGCAGGTGTTGACCGGACACGGGTGTTTCGGCAGTTACCTGTGTCGTATCGGTCGGGAGCCGACACCGGCGTGCCATCACTGCGGTGGCCGGGCAGAGGACACGGCGCGGCACACCCTCGAGGAGTGTCCCGCATGGGACGAGCAGCGCCGTGCGCTCACCGCAGCGATCGGCGGAAACGACCTCTCGCTGCCGGCCGTGGTCAGAACCATGGTCGACAGCAGGGAGTCATGGGACGCGGTCGTCTCCTTCTGCGAGGAGGTAATCTCCGCGAAGGAGACGGCCGAACGGGAGAGGGAAGCACTGAGCACTCTCCCGTCCCGCCGACGGCGCGCTGGCCGGAGGAGGAGGGATGCCGAGGTCGATCCGCTTTCTCCATAACGAGAGGCCGACGGGCCGAGGACCGGGGGAGTCCGACGTCCGTCGCTAGGGCCGGAGTAGGCGTGTAGTGGCTGATCCTACACGCCTACCTGATAGAAGGAGGGGAGGAAGAGGGACCCGCCGATCTCGCGCGGCTGGTCAAGGCCTGCCGGGGATGCGGTGAATGGCAAACCAGGCCCCGCACCCCCGGCTATAGGCAAGAAGAGGAACGCTCCAGTGGTTTTAGCTGGTGAGAGCCCGGCACACCCTCCGTCGACCCCCAGACGGAGGACGGTCTGGTAGAGATTTCCACTGGGAGAACAAAAAAAAAAAGACTCATCTCTATAATATGTAAGAAGATATTCTTTCAAAAAATTGCGTAATTTAGGAATCGCGAGTTAAAAATCGATTACAATCGATACGGTTCGAAAACGAAATATGAGACAAAGTTTTTGTTTTTATGAAAATAACAATGTAGGTACCTGTTAAAGGGGTGAATTTTAGTTTTGTTATAGGTAAAAATTTAATTTGTAGAATTAAGATCTTTTTTCCGTAATTACTACCTATATTGTTTAAATAATATGTTCGTCAGTTCTTCGAATAAATTTTCTTTTGATTGTATCATCAAATCTTTGTTAAGTGAAATACCTCAAAATATAAACTAAATGCTATGATGAATGACGATGATTTATTTATAATTAATATTTCCGATGTATTTTTAATAGTTCTTTTTATCAATATTCCTCTCAACCAAAGTAGCTGCCCTCCAATCTTCCTTGACTGGCTGGTTCAGAATGCTTGAGGTATTAAGTACAAATCAAATCAAATTACTACAATCTGACAGTTTTTTTTTATTCGATTTTCAACTTTATCTCTAAAATATAATGGTTCAAAGTTGATTGCTGGTAGCTTGACATGCTGTCGTCCGTACAAAAAAAAAAAAGAAGTAAATAACATGCCATTTTAAATTGATGACACGAACTTAACATGATGTGGTTATCAATATGATTTCATGTGGGCTCAAAGAAATGCTGTTTTTAAGTAGCTGAATTGTTTAAACCTCATTTTCAGCCTCGGGTAACAACATCTATTTACGTCATAACCCAACAAACACTACGCCGCTTTTCCTGTCGCAATCAGCAACCCGTGAGTAAGGAAAATCAGACCAATTGTTAGCTAATAATCCGTCGTTAGCAGGAAATCAATTACCCGTATTATCGATAAAGGAAATATCCTGTAACAATTTCAATTGCGTACGAGCAAAGGCTATAAGGGCGTTTAAACATATTTTTTTTACGGTTTTACCCGCATACTTCTCGATGATGTGTTTTTTTTTATGAAATATTTTCAGCATAAATAATATTCTTTAGAACATCTCGAGCCTTCCCTTCACCAAGCTTACCTTAGGCCATCATCTAATTGTGTGCCAAATTTGCTTTGTGTGTATTTTAGCGTGAAAATGGATGAAACACCACATATTATGTAGCGGTACCTTCAAACACCACAAATAAACAACACGTCATCCTGACTTCACACGAATTGCACATCAAAATTTAGCATACTTAAAAAACTTCCAAACTAGCCTTTGGGCAAGTGCCCGCCAGATTCAACACCTGTCTGGTCGGAGGATTCTCCCTTTTCTATGAAGGATGAGTGAACTTCATTCCCTGTTCGTCATGCCTCCACACATTTTAATTTAGATTTTGCCCACGGTTTCGCTTTTGCGTCAGCAGATCGTCTGGTGAAGCCGTACGGAGGACGGGTCTGAGCAGTTGTGTTGCGATGTGTGCCGAGTACGATGCGTCAAATGTTGTTGTGTCGGAGGTTTGGTCGTGGAGGGTCTCCACATCAATCTCCCTCTGGCGCAGCATCGTTGGTCTTGTTGTTGGGTTTAACATTGCACCACCTCGCTCAACTGCCGTCTTCCTTCCTATTCACTAAGATTTTTTAAGTGAATGGGCTTAATAAACTAGCGCGCTTTACTATCAACGATTGCATTACTGCTTACCATCAGGCGGGATTGCATTCAAGCGCTACTTTATAATATATTAAAAAAAAGATTTATCTTATTACAAAAGATGGATTTGAATTAGATCAGGTTAAAACCACCTAAATGGTTATTGAATTATGAAGCTAACGTTTATAGAAATGTAGTGAATAGAATATAATAATGACAGCTTAGGTCTGTACCAAGTTGTCACATTTGTATTAACAACTTTAACCTCAATAAAGTTCGATATAAGTTTCGAACTTTATTGAGGTTAGGTCTGGAACCAAAGTTAGATTTTGTTTTGTAATAGGGTTTTAATAAAGAGGGTTAGTGCTAGTCCAGCCTCCAGGGTTTATCAGTCGTTTTTACGTGTTTTTATTCAATTAAGATTTATAAGATTTTCTTAATTTTCCCAAATGATTATTCATATCAATGCAAGCGAGCGAATCCACATCCAGTACATCACCACGATTTTGTTATTTCTTGCGGAAACACACAAGAAACATGCCTTTTTTAATGTTTTAAGCTAGTGCTTGGACGCGATCCTGCCCAATGGTAAGCAATGATGCAATCATTGATGACAAAGCGCACTAGTTTTAGAGTCTTATCACTCTAGCTTTAAGGCCTAGGCCGCACTACGGTTAAACCGCTGCGGTTTTTTCCCGCGACTGATTTTTTTGCTACAAAATGCTCGCGGGAAAAAAACGCAGGTGCGGCCGCTTGCATTAGTCTTCTAGGGGCACAAATTCACGCGATTAAAAACCGCCGCGGTTTAACCGTAGTGCGGCCTCAGCCTAAAGACACTTAAATTGTAATCAGACGGGATTTTTATAACGATATTCCTGCGAGTGAAACCGCGGGGTGCAGCTTGCTCATGCAATTCCCGAGCACACTCTCCAAAATCCATCTTATAGAATACCGAAAGGCTGGCTACCCTACGCCTATGCCCCAGACTTTGGAGAATATTTCTTTACCAAATCTGGATCACCAATTAGCCTCTTCGGACTCCTTTGTGCATAACATAGTCTCGCGCTAGAGTGACCCTAAGGTCATCGCACATTCAAAACATTATATTCCCATTTGTCATCATCTTCTGTAATTATCTCGAACACTAATTAACATTAATTTGTGGTAATCATTGTTTAGTATCTGAGCGTAAATCGATTATTAAGATTACATTGTTCACTTGTGTCTTTTTCTCTCCAAAGTTCACTGAACTACCATTGTTTCTTGTCTAATAATGTGAAAAGAACAGACCATAGAGTAATTGGCATAGAAAAACGCGTTACATTTTATGTGTAAATTGTTAATTACTTGATCGGTATGATTAATTATCAATGTAAGAAACGACGCCTACAAAAAAGTAATTCAACAGCCTAACTTTTTCAATGAAAGAAAATACGTTGATTTACAGTTATAGCGAGAATTTTGGATTTGGTTTTACAATGGAAGAACTAGATTTTGCCCTCGACTTTATTCCCGTGGAAGTCGTAACACGTTACAGTACCTATACATTATCTACTAATATACATTCTCATTTCGTGTCCGGGTTATTACCTTGCTTAACTTTCTTTCCGAGTTCCTATAATTTCTGCTCGATCTTTAGGGTCGCAGCATAATGTTAAATACCTTATTTGTATGATGTTAATTACCTTAATATCAAGAATGGGGCATTTTTTTCTTTTTTAATTGGTGTAAAGTAAGTTTATGTATATAACCTGTACTTTTGTTAGTTTGACATGTTACGGTGGTAGGCCATAATATTGGCTGCCGGCAGAAGTTACCACCCACCAAACAAAGTCTTGTCGCCAAGCGATTCGTCGTGTTCCGGCCATGATGTGTGGTGAAGCCGTACGGAGAACGGGTCTGAGCAGTTATGTAGCGATGTGTGCCGGATACGATGCGCCAAATGGTTTTGTGTCGGGAGTTTGGTCGTGGAAGGTCTCCAGATCAATCTCCCTCTGGCGCAGCATCGTTGGGCGTGTTGTTGGGTTTAACATTGCATTACCTTGCTCAACTACCGTCTTCCTTCTTATTCACTCAGGTTTTTAATTTTAAGTGAATCGGCTCTAGCACAAAAAAAAAACTGATTCAAATTCTCAATTCATAAACGAGACGAGACTCTTTGTGTTACACTTGTATGAGACGTTTTATGAACTGACAATCTTGTTTTTCAATCAAGAAACAAGCAATAAAGATTTTATTACGTATTACATGCTAATATCTCTATTGATCGCCGCCATATTGTCTCGTTTATACATGAAGTGGATTTTGTGACAGATGTCTTATCTAATCTCAAAGAAGACATTGCTATTACACAGATAAAAGGAAAGACGTCTGTAACGGACATTAGATGCGTATTAACCTTTGTCCGGGCATTCTTGGACAAAAATATATTACCCCCATTTGATTGAATTATGACCCACGTAAAATATTTGTGTTTCCGTAAAATATTTCTTTTATATATCTCTCTACCTCATGAGTTACTATGGTCGAAATTATTTTACATCGATATTGGCCGGAGTCCTTTCTGTGTTCCCAAAGTAAACAAAATTTAAATTCATTGAATCTATTATTAGGACATTTATTTCTATTTAATTAAAACGGAATTATATACAAAAAGGACAGAAGACCAATATTAGATTAGTCCTGACAAATTAGTCCGCGCCTGACACAAACTGACGTATTTTTAATACCCACGTTTTTAATCGCTTCTAAACTGTCTATGGAGTATCTAAAGACAGGATTAAGGGTCCGTCCTGTTAATCTGCTCATTTTGATCAATTTTGTTCCATGATTGTGAGAATATGTTACATAATATTAGTAAAATTATGTATGATATGGATAGTACAACTCTTCATCTAGGTGCTAGCTTGACTACTTTTTTCAAGAAACTTCATAATTAGTAGTAAATCTACAATTTCCAATACTCTTTTTTTCAAATTTCACGTTCGAGTGAAGTTTGACCATAGTTTCTGAAGAAACTACAAGCGATTTTGCCCATAAAAAAGTACTATTCACATCAGCATATAACTATCTTGGTGCTAGCTTGACCACTTTTTCGAGTTTATTTCATAATTCAGCCAAAAACGAAGACGGAAATTAAGAAATTCAAGGGAAAACTGCAGCCAAACAAGTATGTTTTTTCTATAATAAATCAACTTTTTTTAAAAATTAAAAAATGCCTCATTAATTTTAAGGTATTTTTATAATAGAAACAAAAGTTTATTTTCTAAAAAAAAATTTTTTTCATCATGAAAATCAATGTCAAAATCTACTATATTTACGAGCGCGCTAACGCAGCCGGCTCAGTGGTAACTCGGCTAGCGCAACGAGTGGACGTATCACTTTGTGTCGCTAGAGCTCGCGAGTTTTTTCGTAGGTTTATGTAAAAAATATACTGCGACTACCACAACTTGGTCCTTTAATAATTTTTCTTTCTTAGTAATATTATATTAGTTGTGAATTATATTAGGATATTTACGACTTATCCCTTGGATTGCTTTAACTAATTTTTAACCGACTTTAAAAATGAAGGAGTATATTTTTTTTTCGTAGATTTTTCTATCATTTGTGAACCAATTTAAAAATATCTTAGGTAAAGATTTTTCTATCATTTGTGAACCAATTTAAAAATATCTTAGGTTTTTTATTTCTCTATTAAAGTCAATTCACATAATGCTTTTGTTATACCTAAACTCATTTTTTTTTAAGATAATGGGGCGAAACAAGGGAGAACATTACCAATGTATCAATAAAAGAAAGAGGAATAGAGAGGGAATGGCAAGAGCCAGACAAGTGCTTAAAGAACGTACTTTTAATCAACTGGATACCACTTCGTCATCTACTATGAGTGTCGAAGTTGATGTAGGCACAGTACGTTTCTGCTATCTAATTTTTTTTTTAATAGCCTAATGTGTCTCCCTCTGCTATGCAAAGGGAGACACAGTAGGCTAGGCTAGGTAGTAGGGGGGAGGCCTTTTTACTTCCAAACCTCGCTGACCTGTGTTATCTCATGAATAACCTACAATTATTTATTAATTTTATTTCACAAGTCTTTCAATCAAATACAGCTTGCTTTTTGTTTTCTTTATATAATCATATGCTATTTATTGCAGAGTAAAGAAAATAATCGAAAGGGAGTAAGTTATTTATTTAGAAACATACAATTATAGCACTATTACAGAGCATTCCAATTCAGTGCTATAAGTAAGAATAAATTATACAAAACAAAAAAAAAAACAATACATACATAAAGTCAGAATAATTAGTAAAGAAACATTTATAATATATTTACAATATATACTTAGACTATAATAAACAGGAACAATACCTATATCATTAATTATTATTAGTTGTTTGGCAACAAATTTATTTTCAAGCGATGTCTTTGAAATTGAGTCAAACAAGGTATGTACTGGATGTACTAACTATGCTGCATTTAATGCACATTAAGTAATAATAATTAATTTAATTCACCAGAAACACATAAGTTTGAATTTTTGTTGTTTCAGCAGTCACCAGTTTCGTCGTAGTTATAGAAGGACGAAGAGTAGTTGATTTTCAGTATTTTTTTGACCAATTTATTAACATATTAGGTCACAATTCAAAATTTGGATGCAATGCATCTAACCTCGTTATAATTGAAGAAAAATTGCAAGGGTTTTGTTCAACATTTTCATTGTCACGTGCAATGTGTGGAAGTCAATTCCTGCTAAAGACGTGTCAAATTAAAACAAACAAACTGGACGTTAACCAAAGCGCTGTTTCGGGAGTTATAAGTATCGGATGTGGTCGAACCAACTTAAATGAGCTAGCTGCTTCCATAGATTTGCCACTTATGAATAAATCAAAAGTAAAGTTAAATAAATGTCACGTCAATTTATTTAACTGGTGGAAAACTACAGCCGAAGCCACAATGATAGAAGCTGGTAAGGAAGAGGCTTCTGTAGCTCTCGAAAGTGGCAATGTAAGTCCATCAGGTATACCAACTATAGCCGTAACAGCTGATGCTGCTTGGGGAAAACGTTCATATAAAACAAATTTTTCTTCCGCAGCAGGCGTTGGAGCTATAATAGGGGTGAAAAGTGGCAAATTATTACATGTTGGTATTAAAAATAAATACTGTTTTACATGTTCCCGTGCAGCTAATAAAAATATTACACCCCTGAAACACCGGTGTCAAAAATCATACTGGCTCTTCCACTAGTATGGAGAAATCAATAATCGTTGAGGGATTTAGAGAATCTGTGAAAACACATAATTTAGTGTATGCAAAACTTATTGCTGATGGTGACTCAAGTGTGTATAAAAAAAAGCAGGCCATATTCAAACGTTACGGTTGAAAAAGTGGAGTGTTCCAATCACTTAATGCGCAATTATAATGGGAAAAATTTAAGTTTGATGAATATCTTTCATCAAACTTAATTTTTTCCCATTATTTTTATTATTACGTCCATCCCATTAAACGAACGCAAGCTACGACATTCTGATCGAGTGAACCGATTACGCATTGCTGTGAAAGCAGCAGTAAGATTCCGAGGAACTCAAAATGTTCCATTTACTGAGCAAATCAAAAACTTACAAAAAGACATTATCAACAGCCCACAACATATTTATGGAGACCATTCACAATGTGAAAACTATTACTGCACAGACGAAAAACCAACTTTTGCCTATTGCCCGAAATTGTCGATCCAAGAAAATCTCGTTCAATGCCTCTACGAGACACTTCATTTTAAAATAATAGGAGGCTAATGCCGGCAGCTAGGTCCTGAAGTTCATCTAAGAGATTTCTTTAAGGTATTCTTACGGTTGCTTTAAAATTCTTTGATAAATAATATTTTAAACATGTTTTTGTTTTATATATCGTTTACCTAAATACTGGAAATCTGTCTAACTGGAGGTATCTATCGTAATCCTAAATGCTGCATCCGGTTAGACTGGAAGCCGGTCCGAACATAGTTGGTAAAAAGGCTAGGCAGATGATTATGATATTGTATATGTAGGTACTTACACTACACTTTAATATTAGTATCCATAAACTAATTATTTAGTTATTGCAAAAACTCAAAAGGAAAATTAATTTATTTATATATACTTACTAGAGTAGGTAGGACATAGATATCGACGCTTGAAAGCCAATCATATCTTCTTCTTCTTCTTCAGCCTATAGATGTCCACTGCTGGACAAAGGCCTCCCCCAAGGCTTTCCACGCTGACCGGTCTTGTGTTGCCCGCATCCATCGGCTTCCCGCGACCTTCACCAGGTCATCGGTCCACCTTGTTGGGGGCCTCCCTACGCTGCGTCTTCCAGAACCTACGTGGCCGCCACTCCAGAACCTTACTGCCCCATCGGCCATCGGTTCTACGAGCAATGTGCCCTGCCCACTGCCACTTAAGTTTAGCGACTCGCAGAGCTATGTCGGTGACTTTGGTTCTTCTGCGGATCTCCTCATTTCTGATTCGATCACGCACAGAAACTCCTAGCGCTCTTTCCATTGCCCTTTGTGTGACTCTGAGCCTTCGTATGAGGCCCATTGTGAGCGACCACGTTTCAGTTCCGTAAGTCATCACCGGCAACACACACTGGTCAAAGACTTTAGTCTTGAGACACTGTGGTATCTTGGACGACGAGAAGATGTAGCGTAGCTTCCCGAACGCTGCCCAACCGAGCTGGATTCACCGAGACACCTCTTTCTCGAAGTTGGACCTACCTAGTTGGACTGTTTGTCCCAGGTATACATACTCGTCAACAACTTCGAGTGCAGAGCAACCAACTACAATTGGAGTGGGTGCGACATGAGAGTTCGACATGATCTTCGTCTTATCCATGTTCATTTTTAGACCCACTTGTTGGGAAGCTCTGCTGAGGTCATTGAGCATTTTGCCCAAGTCTTCCAGGGTCTCAGCCATGACCACGATATCATCTGCGAAACGGAGATTAGTGATGTTCTCGCCGTTGATGTTGTTGCCAAGCCCTTTCCAGTCCAGGAGCTTGAAGACATCTTCCAGCGCAGCAGTGAACAATTTAGGAGATATGACATCTCCTTGTCTCACTCCACGCTGCAGTTGGATCGGTTTCGGGTCCTGATCCTGGAGACGGACTGACATGCTGGCGTTCTTGTACAAACACTTTATCACCTCAATGTATCGATGGTCAATTTGGCACCGCTGGAGAGACTGTAGCACCACCCAAGTCTCAATCGAATCGAATGCCTTCTCATAGTCCACAAACGCCAGCATAGTGGTTTGTTATACTCCTCGGACTTCTGTATAACTTGCCGCAGCGTATGAATGTGGTCTATGGTGCTAAAGCCTTTTCGGAAGCCTGCTTGTTCGGGAGGCTGGAAGTCGTCGAACCTGCGAGCGAGACGATTCGTGATGACCCTAGAAATATCTAAGCGACAAAAGTTCGTAAATTGAGTTATATACACCATTCGAACCGCCAGATTTTTCTGCGTCGTTTGGTGTATAATTGTATATAACTCAATTTACGAATTTTTGTCGCTTAGATATGATTGCCTTTCAAGCGTCGATATATTATCGCGTAATAATTATGTTAACCCTAAAATTTTGTTAATAGATTTCTAAATGTGAGGAATATTAAATTAAACTGATTACTTATTCTGATATTTCATTTTACCGTATATGTTTTTATTTCTTAAATTGCCTATGTAATAAACTATCATTACACCATATTTTTTTAATGTCAAAATGTATCAATATTCATCTAAATTGTGATAAATATACAATGTGCACTCGTTTCCGACTATTCACAAATCATACTTTATATAATTTAGAATAATATCTTCTAAAGGATCAAAAATGTTTAAGCGTTCACTAAGCTCGATATTTACGCGCGTGTGCGTCTAGCTGCTAGAACGATGCACACAAAGATAACATCGCAACGATTTTACCTAAACTGTAGCGGGAGAATTTTGTGCACGGACTCTTAAAGTAAAACTTTATCTTCTGTTCTTATCTTAATGTAATCAAGGGAATCGAAACTAATGGCGCAGTGTTTTTTTTTAGTAATTTTTAACTAGTGCTTGACTGCAATCCCGCCTGATGGTAAGCAGTGACGCAATCATTGATGGTAATGCTCACTAGTTTATTAAGCCTTAAGCCTATTCACTTAAAAAACTTAGGGATAGGATGGATGACGGCAGTTCAGCCAGGTGATGCAATGTTAAACCCAAGACCAACACGACCAACGATGCTGCACCAGAGGGAGATTGATCTGGAGATTGTCCACGACCAAACTCCCGACACAACAACATTTGGCTGATTTGGCGCATCGTACCCGGCATACATAGCAACACAATTAGGTACTGCTCAGACCCCTACGGCTTCACCAGACATCATGCCGGAACACGACGAATCGCTTGGCGGCAAGACTTTGTCTGGTGTGTAGTAACTTCTGCCGGCAGCTGATGTTATGGCCTACCACCGTTTCCTTCTTCACAAACTAAATTGAAACGGAAACACAAATGAAACGAATTATACTCACCCTTTCATTTGCACCTTGACTTGGTAATGTAAAATACACATTCTAACGGTTTCATACACGTGTCTCAGGTGTCATGATGTCATGTCGTCTCCAAAAGGGGCCGCTTTCGTACTATACCGTCAAAATTCGCGATGTGCTCAAGCTTCTGACTCCGTTATTTCCGACATGAATTCAAGAGAAAAAGTTCCTTTTTCTCTTATTTTTTCCCGGTTGAAAAATCTTCATGGATGTTAGCTATGAGGATTAAGTCTGAAAGACGCCCGGCCCAGGGCGGCGGAGCCTTTCAGACTTACTGACTAAAGACCACCCGATGTTCCATCTTACACTTACCTACACATTGGGGCGCGAATACGAACACTGTTTCCGCAGCCCCTAATTGGTGTGACGTAAAAAGGCCACAACAGAAATTACTCAGCGAAAACACAATGTCAATAAACCGATATTCGTGACTGCAGAAAGTGTTAATGTGTTAATATAATTATACAGTTTAACCTCTCCATGTCATCTGATGTCCTGGTACTCTCCGTTTCACATTTACCATGACTTTGTAGCATGTAGGGTCATTCAAACTGACTATACACGTGTACATATCGTGTATAGGCACAAAGTCTTTGTAAACAAACCGTGTTCCATTATACGACAAGCAAATAACTAGAGGTAATGTCCACTGCTAATGAACGTTACAGGATATTATACATCGTCATTACGGACACGCATCCAGTTGGTTGGCCGAGTATGTGTACAGACCACAGCTACTTAAACTTCTACAATCTGTCAGATTTCTTTATTAGATTTTCAACTTCGTATCTAAAATATTAAAGACAAAAAGGTTGATTGGGAATATTTGACAGTTTCGGGTAGCTTGAACTACTGTCATTCGTACCTTGTCTATCAATTATGACCGACTTCCATTTTATGCTATAGTTTAAGGCTTTTATGTATGGATATACTGGAATTTATATAACTTTGTTAGCGAGATTATGTGAATATTCTAAATACTATTATAAGTTTTGCTGTTTGTTACGCTAAAACAGCCGTTTAGGCGGACATGGATAGAATATGGCTCGGAGACGGTCATACGCTACATTTCATTCTGGATCACAGGCTAAGTCACGGGCATCAGCCAGATAAGTCATAAAAATCCAACCTTAGTTTAGGTATCGACCTTATTAGCTGGCTGGTATATTCACCAGTGTGGCGGTTTAATCAGTTCTGGTATGCATAGCAACAATATCAAGTTCTTTCTTCTATAGCAACGGACAGCTGTGCTGCTGGGGAGTTTGTTGTGCCACATCTTCCTTTTTTTTATATATTATAAACTATTATAAACATCTTCTTCTTCTTCTTCCAGCGAAACCGCTAGACAGTGATGAAGGGGTATTTTGGGAAACTAATTGACTGGCTAATTTTGACACTCAAGAGCTGATGATTATTTGAATTTGAATAACCTACTTGCCTTTAGAAACTTTTCACTAAATACCTTCATCTTTGAGCAAGAAACGATCATGCCCTTCCTTTTTTTTTTTTTTTTTACATATAAACCAGCGCTTGACCGCAATCCTGCCTGATGGTAAGCAGTGACGCAATCGTTGATGGTAAAGCGCACTAGTTTATTAAGAGCCTATTCACTCTAGCCTTGAAGACACTCAAATTGTAGTCCGACGGAAACACCGCCGCTGGCAAATTGTTCCAGTCCCTCGATGTACGCGGTATAAAGGAGGAGGCGAAACGCTACGTCCGGATCGTAGTGGTGTTAACAACGTAAGGGTGGAAACCAGCCGTACGACGGGTCGTCCGCTGGTGGAACGGGGATGGGGGAATTAAATCATGCAATTCCCTTCCAGGTATACATGTGCAACGTATTTTTATTTTATACTAAACCTGAATACAGTTTGTTAAGAATAAGCAACTGAACTCGATTCCAATCATTTTTTCACCATGTTATATTTTTTCCCAAATACATTAGAAATTGTTGCAGTGTGGTTACCGAGCGCACACAACTAACGCTAAATCATGTAGGTACAGCGAGACCGGGCACTCCGCGACGCGCCGCTACAGGCACGGGCGGGCGGGTTGACAATATTTTGGTTGGGTTATCCCAACAAAAATATGGTCAACGCACCGCGCACAAGTAAGATAACAAGCTTATAACTTTGTGGCTTTTCACGATATTATTATGAAATTTTGTACATTTAGTCTTTACTTAAAAACACTGGACATGTGTTTCGGGTTCGCATAAACAAAAAATAACGTTGTAGAGATGGATGAAAAGCAATAATAAACTGACGGATGATACCAAAAGGTTTTTAAGAATTAGAAATATACTCTTGTAGTAATAGCAGTGCTGGAGTTGTAGGTTCGGAGGCAGACAATCCCTTTACTTTGTGTAAATTATTTCATCAACACTGCTCTAAACAGGCTTATCCTAGAACCAAAATTTTTTACCAATTTACGTTAGGCCTGCGTCGTGGATTGCAGCAGCCCACTCCCTCTCGAAATCATCATCATCATCATCATCACAGCGTTAATCCCAGTCGCATCCGAAGCTTTTTCGGGTTTGGAGTCTGGGGTCCGCTTTACCAGTCCAACTGCTGATATGGCTAAACTTCGACATTTCGCACTCCCTCTCGAAATAAGGAGTCATATCTCCAGCAGTGGCAATGGGAACATTATACTTTGATTTTGTAGCAATGCCCGATGCCGGACGGGGCCGACGAGTTCTCGAGTGACGACCACTCGCCGGAAGACGCTGCATAGGTAGGCCCCCGACAAGATGGACCGACGACCTGGTGAAGGCCGCGGAAAACCGCTGGATGCGGGAAGTGCAGGACCGGTCGTCGAGATTCTTGGGGGAGGCCTATGTCCAGCAGTGGACGTCTTACGGCTGGAATAATGATGATGATTGTAGCAATGAAACTGTTAATTCAAACGAATGCACGAAATCACTTTTATCTCTACGCGAAAGGGGAGCCATGTAATACCGACGTCAAGATATGAAATTCATGTAGCGGTACAAAATCCGTTTCAAACGAATGATATTTAATATACCAGTTGTATGTAAGAACAAATAACGAGAAACAGATATGAAGCTGTAATGAGTTCTCAACGGATATTATGCACTGAACTCTGTTATTGACGAAGAGGGCCGTATTGACAGCGTCATGTAACTTTACTTACTCTTGGGTAATGTGGTATTTTTGTAGGACCATTTATATAGAGTATACTAGCTGCGCCCCGCGGTTTTGCCCGCATAAATAGTATTGACATAAAAAGTAGATAAAAACCTATTCTCATGCCTAGCGAATGTATATACGAAATTTCATGAGAATCGGTCAAGCCGTTTCGGAGGAGTATGGGAACGAAAACTGTGACACGAGATTTTTATATATAAGATATTATTTATTGTTTCCACTTTTAGAAATATTCTCATTCTTAATTTCTCGGTGGTAGGCCAGAACATCGGCTGCCGATGCCGGCAGAAGTTACCACCCACCAGACAAAGTCTTGCCGCCAAGCGATTCGTCGTGTTCCGGTGATGTCTGGTGAAACCGTATGGAGGACGAGTCTGAACAGTTTTGTTGCGATGTGTGCCGGGTACGATGCCAAATGTTGTTGGGTCGGGAGTTAGGTCGTGGAGGATATCTATATCAAATCTCCCTCTGGCGGGGCATCGTTGCTCGTGTTGTTGGGTTTAACATCATCACATTTTTTTTTTTTTTTTTTTTTTTTACGCTGTGGGAATGCATTTACGCACCTTACCCCGAAGGGCGTGTGTGGGACTCGCCCAGCCGAAGCCGGGAATACCCACTAAACCCACAGCGGCACTCCGGCATCGCCATAGTGGCGGGGGAGTGGGAAACTAGCGCAGCCTGAGCTACCTCTCCCCCGCCGGCGAAACCCGCCTAGTAAGGCGGGCCCTCAATTGCCCCTCCTAGGGAGGGGCCGTGGCTCCCGCATGGTGAGCGATGTAAGGCGGGCGTCGGCCTCACGCCCGCCGCTCACCTCAGGGAGGGAGAAAGCGGGCGAAATCCCGCCTTCTCCTCCCCCTACGCCGCCTGCGGAGCGCCGGAGCGAGGGGATCCTCCTCCCGCTCGCGCTCCGCTGCCTCCTTCTGCGACATCACGACCTCGCAGAAGGAGGCCATCGCCACCCAAGCTTCCTCGCTCCCCACCATCTCTCTGACGATGGCGGGCAGCGAGAGGTCCCCTCCAACCGCCGTGACAAGATCGCGGCGCGGCACGGCCCACGACGGGCACACCGCGAGGGTGTGTTCCGCCGTGTCCTCCGCCGCGCCACAACCGTGGCACGACGGTGTCTCCTCTCGTCCTATCCGGTGCAGGTACCTGCCGAAGCAGCCGTGACCGGAGAGTACCTGCACCAGACGGAAGGAGAGGAACCCATGACGCCTGTCGAGCCAGTCCTCCAAGACCGGCCCGATGGCGTCGAGGGTACGGCGGCCGAAGACGACGGAGGCGAGGTCCTGCGTCCACTGCTGGACAAGAGCGACCCTCGCCTCCCGCCGGACGGCCTCCCTCAATTCTGGGGCCGGACGCTCGCCCAGCGCCCTGCGCCCCGCCGTCCACTCGTACACTCTGGCGAGTACCCACGCCTCGAGCTCCCAAGGCGGGGTGCCCGCCAGAGCGCATGCCGATGCGAAGCCTACTGTGCGGTAGGCCCGCGCTGCCCGCTGGGCGATGGCCCTTTGGGGCGCCCGAAGAGCGGTGGCATTCTCCCTCCTATGGAGGGAGTCCGCCCAAATGGGGGCCCCATAAAGGGCCATACTCCGCAGTATGCCGGCGTATAGACGCCGGCACTGCATGCTTGGCCCTCCCATGTTCGGCATGAGCCATGAGAGGGCGTCTGCAGCTTTCAGCAGGCGCGTCGACAGCCCGCTAAAGTGCGGGCTGAAGCGCAACCTGCTGTCCAACGTGAGGCCCAGATACTTCATCTGGGCCTCTTAACATCATCACCTGGCTCAACTGCCGTCTTCCGTCCTATTCACTTAGTTTTTTTTTTTTTTTGTGAATAGGCTCATAGCATGCTTTATCATCAACGATTGCATCATCATCATCATCTCAGCGTTAATCCCAGTCGCATCCGAAGCTTTTTTCAGCATTGGAGTCTGGGGTCCGCTGTACCAGTCTAACTGTTGATATGGCTAAACTTCGACATTTTCCGTGAAGCGACTGCCGTCTGACCTCCACAACCCGAAGGTGGCATCGAAGCATTGCAGCTAGACCAATTGTTGGATTTTTGAGGGCTCCAACAATCCGTAACGACTGCCATTAGATGTTCGTATGGCAACCGGGACCAACGGTTTAACGTGCTTTCCGAGGCAGTGCAAATATTCATATTTATGCATACAAATATTTGCACTGTGCGGGGATGGAACCCGCGCCTCCTTGCGCAGCGGCCGCGCTTGCTACCGCTACGCCACAGAGGCTGTCCAAATGTCCAGAGGCTATCATCAACGATTGCATCACTGCTTATCATCATCGTTCTAATCACAACCATATCAAAGGCCATAAAGCTACACTATTGAAGGATGAGTGACATATTATATTTGATAGGCAGACGTGCGTCATAGACTTACTACTTTTCCATCTAGTAATGACAGTTCTTTATTTCGGTTATTCCAGTGAATTGTGTATGTCATAATCATAATATATTTGTGGCAGACAACTCGTTTAATTAGCCGATTAATTAGCGAAGTCATTGGAGTGGAAACACTTCACCTGTAGGGTAATTATGTAACACGATCTATCAGTAGCAATGGGTTTCATTTTGACAGTTCAACAACATTCATTGCGTTATTTACTTTATTGAGGAAACCCTTTTTTTGAAGATATGGAACAATGGATAAGCAATATGACTCCAATTTGATATTAATAGTCCGTTACGTGACTAGGGTGCGAGCAATGATGTGGCTGTGGGAGAGAGAGATTACATGTTTTTTTATGATTATAAACTAGTGCTTGACTGCAATTGATGTGGATACAGCCAGAATTGTTTATTTTAGTTATTTTCATAGTCTTATGACTTATGGGATTCTTCTCTGGGGAACTTGTGCGGACATCAATACCATCTTTGTTTTACAGAAGAGGGCTGTCCGAGCCATTTACAACCTTGGTCCTAGAGATTCTCTTAGGGAAAAGTTCAAAGAGGTGAACATTCTGACTGTAGCTTCACAATATATGTGAAAATCTTATGTATGTTCATAAAAATATCTCGAATTTTAAGAAAATAAGCGATATTCATAATATAAATACCAGGAACAAACACAATCTTGCTGTACATCACACTTGTCTCCACAGAGTAGGCAACTCGTTCATGGGTCAATGTATACACTTTTACAACAAGCTTCCCATGGACATTCGAAACTTACCCATTACACGATTTAAGAACCATATAAAGGCCAAACTTTGCAAAAAGGGGTATTATAAAATCACAAATTATTTAGAAGACAAAAAAGCTTGGGACTGAGCTGCTCGCTCTGTTAAGCATTGTTATTAAGAAATATGCGTAATTATAAGGTAAATTATTGTAAACATTTTCATTTTTAATGTCTGGACTTGAAAAAAGACGATGATCCCTGAGTTTGTTTCGGCTATTTCTTCTAAGAGGTAGTCAGTTAGGAAATGCCGGTTTCATCTAGTTATAAAAATAAAATAAAAAATAAACATGACGTGTAAACGTGATATCAGTGATCCTACTTGCTTAATAAACGATTTAATTTCTATATTGACTGAGCAACAAGTCAGGAGGTATGACAGATTGTCACATATGACACGAAGGAACTTTCAAAGATGCTTAGGTTGGCACGTTGTGTTATAAAATGTACGGCGAAAATATAAAAGAGTCCTCTCGATAGAAACATTTTCATAACTTGACGCACCAGTCATGATAATTAAAATCCAAGGAATTTGTTGCTTTATTTGTCAGCCATGAAATTTATATTCTCTGGGACATTGCTAGTAAACGTATAACCAAAGCCATTATTATCTTCTTCTAGCTTTTTTCTGTTTTATAGTTTTGAGGTGTATTTATTTTGCTGTAACGCTAATAAACACATTATTTTATTCTAGTACTATTAGCAACTGCTATGCCGTGTGTACTACAGTTACGCTCTATTTTGACCCTTACTCTAATTATCTAAAAATAATCTTAAAATATCAAATTCATGGCCACATAATAGATTTGATGCGCTCTATTTTGACCCTTACTGTAAATATCTAAAAAGAACCTTAAAGTATCATATTCATGGCCACAGAATAGATTTAATGAAATGACGTAAACACAACCAACAATTTAAATCGTGAAAAACTAATATTCACCTAGAGTTTGATCCAACTCTTTGCATTCATTCTAATTTATACTTTGTTACTCTAAGATACTGATGAGTTTCATTTTTGGTTAGTTAAAAGTTAAACGTTTAAAAAAAAGACGAGAAATCGTTTCAACTGAAAGGAAAATATTTAATGCTTATCAATTGCTCCATGTGTACAAAAAATGTGTCTGATCAATTACGTAAATAACGCAATGAATGTTGTTGAACTGTCACCACAACGAAGCCCATTGGTACTGATAGTGTTTATGCAATTACCCTGCCGATTAAGATGATTCATTGAACTAAACTGATTCACCAAAGCCTAAAGGAAATAGGTTTTAACGTTTCAAAAAAATGATTCCGTAAGTCGAGACGCCATTCATGTGCCAACTTTTATGCATAAATCAAATACCGTTCCAATTACGTCCCTGTCTTCCTACTGTTGTAGAGTTTGTATTATTGTTGCCTGTTGTTGTCCACCTGAACAGTAGATGTGTGATGTAGAAATTATGAAGATGCACTTCATTGCAGGTGTGACAGCTGTTATGTTGGCAATTTCTTACCTACATAGATCTGTCTAAATCTTTAATTTATACCTCCTGCACCTGGTTTTTCCCATCATGACCTCATTTACCTATCTTATGTCCTAAGGCCACCTAAACCCATCCCAAAAGTTCTGCACATGCGGTGTTTTGCGCGCATGGACATTGAGAGGCTTCGTGAGGATGCGTCAGACCTTAATTGGGAACACCTGGCTGTGACGCCAACGGTTGATGATAAGCTGCACATCTTTGAACGGGCGGTCCTTTCACTCTACGACAAGCATGCTCCTGTCAAGCGGATTAAGGTTCGACGTCCTCCTGCTCCCTGGATTACGACAGGGGTTCGAATAGCGATGAGGCGTAGGGATCGGGCCTTTCGGAAATTTAGAAAGGATCGCAGTGAGGTGAATCGGAACTCTTACAAAGTCGCTAGAAATAGGTGTAACCAGATGATACGCAACGCTAAACGCCGCCATATTTTCGAGAACATATCTTCCTCTTCACCTGCTGATATCTGGAAGTTCCTTGGCACTCTTGGTATCGGCAGGCCACGGCATGTGGATTTTCCTAATTCAATTGGCCTTGATGATATCAACCGTCAATTCACAACTACAAGTCAATTGGATCCCCAAATATTGGCTCAGACGGTTGATTTCATT
Source organism: Sesamia nonagrioides (assembly GCA_017933935.1). Classification (NCBI taxonomy): domain Eukaryota; kingdom Metazoa; phylum Arthropoda; class Insecta; order Lepidoptera; family Noctuidae; genus Sesamia; species Sesamia nonagrioides. The sequence continues at coordinate 160,739 of JADWQK010001253.1, read as the reverse complement.
GCTGGCCTATCGAGTCCCCCCATAGAACCATTTCACTTCTCTCCGGTGACTGTGGACGAAATTAAAAAATCATCTTGTCAATAACATCCAGGGCCGTGGGCTGTGATGGCATCAGCCGTAATATGGTTGTCTGGATCCTTGATTTCCTTCTCCCTCCGATCACCCACATCATTAACTATTCTCTCGATTCCAGTCAATTTCCATCCCTGTGGCGCATGGCTTATGTCCGCCCACTCCCTAAAATTTCAAATCCTTCCCAACCCAGTCACTTTCGTCCCATTTCTATTCTTCCATTCCTATCTAAAGTGCTTGAGGCCTGCGTACATAAGCAGTTCTCTGGGTTTATTTATCGGAACAGCCTCATCAGTCCCTTACAGTCTGGTTTCAGACCTGGACACAGCACAGCCTCCGCTCTCCTTAAAGTGACTGGTGACATTAGAGAGGCTATGGAGGATACCAAAGTTACCGTTTTGGTATTAATTGATTTCTCCAATGCCTTTAACGCCGTCAGCCACGATATTCTGCTTGCTATTCTCTCTCACCTTATGGTTTCGTCCAAGGCACTGGAATGGTTCTCTTCTTATCTTCGGGGACGTCGGCAGTCGGTTCGCGTCGATGAGAGCTCATCGAGTTGGCGTGAGCTGGATGCCGGTGTTCCACAGGGCGGTATTCTTTCTCCATTATTATTCTCCATTTTCATTAATTTCTTAACTCACTGTCTTCGGTGTTCGTATCATCTATACGCTGATGATCTCCAAGTATATGCGGCTGAGCGGGTGGAATGTGTGTCGAACGCTATAGCGGAGGTAAACCAAGACTTGGAGGCTATGAAAGACTGGTCTGATAGGTTTGGGGTGTCAGTAAACCCCTTGAAGTGTCAGGCCATAATTATTGGAAGCTCACGTATGATGAGTAGGTTATCTCTTAGCTCTCTCCCTCCTCTTATCTTCAATGGTACCGTCATACCCATTACCCCCAATGTCAAAGATCTCGGTTTGCATATTGACTCGACGCTTAGCTGGCAACGTCAGGTTTCCTACGTTAGTCAAAGGGTCCACGGTACCCTGCGTTCTCTGTATCGTCTGAGGAACTTTTTACCCGTTAAAACAAAAACCATGCTTGTGCAGACTTTGATCTTCCCTATAATCGACTATGGTGACGTGTGCTACTTTGATCTGAATGCGGCTTTGCTGGATAAGCTTGATAGATTGCTCAACAATGGGATCAGGTTCATATTCAATCTCAGGAAATATGACCATGTGTCGAGCTACAGGTCTGAATTGAAATGGATGCCCATTCGTCAGAGAAGAAATTTGCGCGCCTTGACCACGCTTTTCTCCCTTCTTAAATCACCCACTCCTCCTTCTTATCTTGTGACTCACTTCCAATATTTATGTTCTTCACACTCTAAGAATCTGCGTTCTTCTAACAATCCCCTCTTACTCTGTCCTTCACATACGTCTGACTTTGTTCATTCTTCATTTCACATTCAATCCATTCTTCTATGGAATGCGCTTCCTCTTGATATCAGGATGGCCGCCAGTCGGTTTGCATTTAAGCGGAAATTGCAGAGTTATTTTCGCAACAACTAGCGTAGAGTTATTGCTACACCCCTCTCCCAAATTTTAGTTTTTTTTTTATGTATATATTATAAGTATATATTTTGGTAATAGTATGTATGTATATTTAGCTTATTTAAGTATTTTTTTAATAATTATAGGGTTTTTTTTTTCCTTTTGAAAGAAAATCAAGCTAAAGCACCTACCATCTTATCTCTTCACCACCTGGGGTTGACTGGTAGAGAATGCCTAAGGCATTAAGTCCGCCTCTGTACATCTTTTTTTTTTCTGTGCAAAAAGAATAAATAAATAAATAAATAAATACCTATGATAGGCCATGTTGGGCCATGGGTTGTGCTTGGGAGGCGGCCAGTTTGGCGTCGGCGGGCGGATCCTTAGGGGCGGGAAGGGTCCGCCGCCTGGGCTTGAGGGTGCCGCTGCACAAAACGGAGGCCGTGTTCTTTCCCGGCCCCCGGCAGCGCCCCCCACCTGACGCCCACATTTATGTGGAGGGGGTGAGGGTCAGGGTTGAAGCCCAGATGAAATATCTGGGCCTCATCTTAGATAGCAGGTGGCGCTTCGGCCCGCACTTTAGCGGGCTGTTGTCGCGCCTGCTGAAGGCTGCGGGAGCCCTCTCGTGGCTGATGCCAAACTTGGGAGGGCCCAGCATGCGGTGCCGGCGTCTATACGCCGGCATACTGCGGAGTATGGTCCTTTATGGGGCCCCGATTTGGGCGGACTCCCTCCATAGGAGGGAGAACCTCACCGCCCTTCGGACGCCCCAAAGGGCCATCGCCCAGCGGGCATCGCGGACCTACCGACGGTGGGCTTCGCAGCGGCGTGCGCTCTGGCGGGCACCCCGCCTTGGGAGCTCGAGGCGTGGGTGCTCGCCAGAGTGTACGAATGGACGGCGGGGCGCAGGGCACTGGGCGAGCGACCGGCCCCAGAGGTGAGGGAGGCCGTCCGGCGGGAGGCGAGGGTTGCTCTTGTCCAGCATTGGACGCAGGACTTCGCCTCCGCCGTCTTCGGCCGACGTACCTTCGACGCCATCGGGCCGGTCCTGGAGGACTGGCTCGACAGGCGTCACGGGTTCCTCTCCTTCCGTCTGGTGCAGGTACGGCTGCTTCGGCAGGTACCTGCACCGGATAGGACGAGAGGAGACACCGTCGTACCACGGTTGTGGCGCGGCGGAGGACACGGCGGAACACACCCTCGCGGTGTGCCCGTCGTGGGCCGTGCCGCGCCGCGATCTTGTCACGGCGGTTGGAGGGGACCTCTCGCTGCCCGTCATCGTCAGAGTGATGGTGGGGAGCGAGGAGGCCTGGGTGGCGATGGCCTCCTTCTGCGAGGTGGTGATGTCGCAGAAGGCGGCCGCGGAGCGCGAGCGGGAGGAGGATCCCCTCGCACCGGCGCTACGCAGGCGGCGTAGGGGCAGAAGAAGGCGGGATTTCGCCCGCTTTCTCCCCCCCTGAGGTGAGCGGCGGGCGTGAGGCACGAGAAGGTGCCGACGCCCGCCTTACATCGCTCACCACGCGGGAGCCACGGCCCCTCACTTGCCCTCCTAGGGGCAATTGACGAGTAAATAGGACAGGGAGAGTAAGGTGGCCCGCCTTGCTAGGCGGGTTTCGCCGGCAGGGGAGAGGTAGCTCAGGCTGCGCTAGTTTGCCACTCCCCCGCCACTATGGCGATGCCGGAGTGCCGCTGTGGGTTTAGTGGGTATTCCCGGCTTCGGCTGGGCGAGTCCCACACACGCCCTTCGGGGTACGGTGCGTAAAGGCATTAAAAAAAAAAAAGGGTTGTGCTTGTGAGGGAGAGTTGATCGCAATCCAGGAGGCGGGCCCCAGCTCGGCGTGATACTCGATTTACCTACGTCGTCGGAGATCATTGAACCAATATTTTAAAGGATGTTCTATTCCGTTTGCAATTTTATGCGATTTAGTTTGTTTGAAATTTTCATTTTTTTATTTGTGTTGCTAGTTTTTTTTCTATGGTTCAGGATTATTCCTATGAACTAGCATGGTCTGTGTTTTCATTTATTGTCGTATTGTCAGCACCATTGCACTCTTTATATATACGGACAAATCACACAGATTGAGCTAGCCCCAAAGTAAGCTCGAAACTTTTATGGGATACTAACTCAACGATGCTATATTTATAATAGATACATATTTAGATAAACATCCAAGACCCAAGCCAATCAGGAAAATATCGTTTTCCATCATGACCTGGCCAGGGATCGAACCCGGGGTCTCCACGTCGCAGGCAGGCGTGTTGACCACTGCGCCACGGAGGACGACGATAATTAGCTGGCGATTGCGTACCTACGTAGATCTGTATACCTGAATCTTTGCCCGTGATAGGCCTATAATGTTTCCTGCTGGAACACTACAACACAACCCTCTGCTTTATGGGGGAGTTGACCGCAATCCACAAGGCGGGCCCAGCTCGGCGGGATACTAGATTTACCCACGTGGTCTTTTTACCCGACTGCCAGGAAAGGTTATGTTTTTAGCGCGTATCTTGTATGTATGTAGTACTCTTTATTGTTTTCACTATCTCCAGAACCACTAAACGGATTTTTACATTTGTGGTATCGTGAGATTTGTCTTAATAGCCCAAGAGTTCTTTAGGTGACATTAAAAAACAACCAAAATGGCGGATGTTTGACGCCACATTGTGAAGTAAAAAACGAGAAAAATCTACCAAGCATATTGAGTTGGGTATCAAAATAAAGGATTTTGTACACTGATTCTAAATATGCACAAAAATATGCGAAATTGGCACAAAGTCCAAACTACAAAGAAAAAAATGTTTCCTAATTCCGTCATACGTTTTGGCAGCAGGGTTTTTTTTTCTTCTTAATTTAAGAGAGTCAAGATGGCTTCCGACAAACTATGTACGTATCATTCACTTTTCGATACTTGTGAATGCTATATTATCGTGATTATCCCGATTTTCGTAATGTAGTTGTTATATGTTATTGTTTTGTTTGTATTTTTACCATTATGTTTGGAGTTGTCAAAATTTTATCTGTATTGAAATTTGAAACCATTACTTACAAAAAAAAAAAAAAAACAACTCATCCCGAAAAAATATTGTGCCACTCTGTTATGTTTCTCTATAACTCTTTTGTCTAAACCTAACGTGATTGGAATATAGTATTTATTTATTTTGCAATATGATTAGATAGCTATGAATCTACACAAATATCTGAAGATAATTTCGATATGCTGATAATATGCGACACGTGTATTTAATCGGTTCTCAGCTATGTATATTGTAGACACTTGACGCTACTGATATGCCTTGATATTTAAATATTCCTTTATTATAAAAGGGTACTCAGAAAATACATAATGATATCGTGCGCCATTTTTTTGTTTTTTTTTTTTTATTTGTTTGTGATGGGAAATCATCAAATGACCTCTCCCGCTCTGGGCGGAGCGGAAAGGCTGGGAGTGTCTGACTTATACTGACTAAAATCCACCCGTGTTCTTTCTCTTGACTGTGCCCCAGGACCACGGTTTCTTTTTTAACCAACCCGCAACCATATCGTGTGTCCTCGAACTGTGGTAATGTAAAAGAAATATCTTGTAAAAAATCTGTAAATACGTTTGATAACTCCGTCCTCAATGACAAGGTCGGCAGTATTCTCGGCCGGTTCTGTGATTCACGTATAAATTGCTGCGTAGGTACAGTTCTTTGTCTCATAGTCAACATCAATCATAAGGGTTTGTTAGTCATCCTCCAAGAAATAACTGTCTTGGCACAGCTATGTAAATGCGCCTTATTTGGACGTGAACACCATAATCGTATACAATTTTTTAATTAATTCATGGGAACTTTTCACGCGATTTCTTTTATCTCATCTTATTGTGTTAGCTGACGGGTACTAGGCGAACATAAATATGTAGTAGAAAGTCGGTCGGTAACTGAACATTTAAAATTAATACTCTTGCAAAATAGACTTATAATCCTACAAAGAAACGGCAGGAAAATGTATCGCTGAAGATTTCCTCGTTCGCAAATACTTTTGTGTAAACGTTGTGTTAAAACTTAATTATACGTTTGTCTAATTACCTTACAAGTATAAGCACCCAATGATAGTTTGAACTCCTTTGTATTGTGTGATGTTATTTCATTTGTTGACTCGTGGAAGCACGGTTAGCGACTGAACACAACCGTATGAAACCGCTTTTCACTAGAATCTCCAATTTCTAAATAATAAAGAAAATTAGCATATAAAGGGTGGAGTCTTATTACTCCAATTTAGTTGTGTGACGACTGCTTTGAGTCGAACTTAACTAGTATACAGATCGATGCTCCTTGCGTCCTCGCCTGTCCGACTTTAATGAAGAGATTTACCGCCACTGTCAATTACACAGAAGACACCTATTGTGCAACCATCGCTTACAGAACTATTAAAACAAACTGGAATAACGATTGTACTGGAAACTGGAGCGCAATTTGGAACAGTACGTTTCGCGAACCACTTTTAGGAGGTTCGGAGAACGACGAAAATATCCTTGCACTGATAAATTATTTAGGTGGTATTGGGGTATAAATAGACAGGGAAAGGGGGGCATCGTTTGCAGCGTTTACAGTTACTGCTTTTCCGCTGAAAGTTAAATTAATCGGTTGGGTGCTTTGGTTGGATTTTATGCTTCAGGCAGGAAATGAAACAAAGATTACATGTAAATTTTACCTGTGAACAAGGCCTTGTAAAAGTTGCTAATTCAGAATAGTATATTTCATTACAAGTGCGGAAAGCCTGTCATTACAACGAGGTCCGACAAATGTCGACCCGAGCCGAGGCGCAGCCGAAGGTGAGGGTTGACAGTCGGAACAAGTTTCAATGACGGTTCCGCACGTGTACTGAACAACTATTTTTAATACAGTTGCGAAAAAATTAAGCAATTTATTAAAATAATAAAAACACAATAAACTCAACTAACTAATAATTTATTTCTTAGAAAAGTTATAATTCACATATACATTGAAATTGGTACAGTTTTTATACTAACTGGGGAAGTTTTAGGTTGCATATTTACTGTTTGAGACAAACTATTATTAATTTCGTATGATTGTTCATGTATATTTGTCAAAGGTGTTATACAATGGCGTTTGCTAGTTGATGGAATTGGATCTAATGACTTATCATTATCAACGAAGGTAAATGGACGAACTTTCTCTTCACTATTGTCATGTGAAGGTGACGGACTGGACTTTAAATTAATGGATTGTGTGATTTTTTTCCCAGTTTCTAGTTTGTTGTGTAATGAATCAGCAATATAGCCTTCTGCAACTTTGTCTGACTTCCAACCTCCTAGTCGCTTTAAGGACGTCAAATTGACTCCTGAATCTGCCAATAATGTAGCAGAGGTCCTCCTGAAGCTGTGCCCAGTATAATACTCTGCATCCGGCAGACCAAGAAACGTAGCTATTTCTTTTGGCATATTACCAAATTTGTATATCCCGATTGCTTGAGATGTACACTTTCCTTTTTGATAATTTTGGAAAAAACGGTCGGATTTTCCTTTTTGGGACCGCTGATTCATATATTTTTGCACTATTCTAAGAAAATCTCCTTCAACAACAAAGCTTCTCGGTATCTTATTTTTTGTATTCGGAATCTTGATTAGTAGCATTTTTTCAGGGGCTTCAATATCTTTTAAAGTAATAACAATGCCAAAAATCAGTGCAACCTACAAAAAAAAAGGGATTTGATTAATATTTTTTTAAATAATTTAATGACTGTATTTTGCGATTTCGTAAACTGAATACTAAAGAAAAATATAAGTACTTATTAATTAATTACCTTTGTGGCTAAATAACGATCATCGGGAGCTTCGTTTAAAAACCTTTCCACTTCATTCGATGTTAATATTTTCGACTTTTTAGTTGTAAAACCGTCTGATTGTCGTTTTAAGAAAGCATTTAGTTTTGGGTATTGACTTATATCCACGTTGTTTCTTATTTTCAGCATACTTTTTATCATCGAAAACCTCGACCATAATGTAGAAGGTTTTAATTTTGCTGACAGTTCGGAGAAATATGCCAACATAACATTTTCTGAAAAACTATTTGCCTTTTTCTCTTCTCTCCACGCAATAAATTCGTTGTATATAGATATGTAGCGACTTTTTGACTTTTACGGTAAAATGTTCTCCGAAGCATTTTGTGCAATTATACTGAGTTCCGGTGGTGTTAATTCAAATAAAATATCGTCGAAATTACTCATTTTGTGCAACAAACAACTATACTCACAAAGAAAATTTTTGAAAAATGGCGCAAACCGTAAAAGAATATAAGCAGAAATTTTTTTTCTTCACCCATTCGATTAGGCAAAGGGAACTATGCCCATACAGCCAAGTCTTCAGTAGAATTTTTTTATTGATATGAAATGAAAATGAAATGAGATGAAATTAAATAAAACCTAACCTAACTCATTGAATTAAATCATTAAATCTGATATTGAAACAAATTAGTAGCTTCTTTTTAGAATTATTTGCATGAATCATAAAAACTTCTATGATTTTTAGGGTTCCGTACCTCAAAAGGAAAAAACGGAACCCTTATAGGATCACTTTGTTGTCCGTCTGTCTGTCTGTCTGTCTGTCTGTCAGTCTGTCTGTCTGTCTGTCTGTCTGTCACCACCCTTTATCTCAAGAACGCGTGGACGTATCAAGCTGAAATTCACATGAAATACTCGGGTCTATTGTCCCTTTAAGCTGTGAAAATATCAAACTTCTAAGCCAAGCCAATCAAAAGATACAGCCGATTATGTCGATATTTTCAACAAATTTTCGACACTCGCAAAGGAATCAAAACCTACAGGATACTTCCCGTAAACTCAGAATCTTAAAATTGGCATGAAGCATTGTCATATAATGCAAATATAGGAAAAATTGCGAAAATCACATTTTTTAGTTATATAATATAATAAACATATTTTAATAAAATGGAACTTACTACCTTATTTCTCACGAACGAATAAAGGTATCAAATTGAAATTTATACCAAATACCTAGGTCTATTGTCCCTTTAAGCTGTGAAAATATCAAACTTCTAAGCCAAGCCAATCAAAAGATACAGCCGATATGTCGATATTTTCAACAAATTTTCGACACTCTCAAAGGAATCAAAACCTACGGGATACTTCCCGTAAACTCAGAATTTTGAAATTTGGCATGAAGAATTGTAATATAATGCAAATATAGGAAAAATTGCGAAAATCACATTTTTTCAGTTATATAATATAATAAACATATTTTAATAAAATGGAACTTACTACCTTATTTTTCACGAACGAATAAAGTTATCAAATTGAAATTTATACCAAATACCTAGGTCTATTGTCCCTTTATGCTGTGAAAATATCAAACTTCTAAGCCAAGCCAATCAAATGATACAGCCGATATGTCGATATTTATTATTTATTCCCGTAAACTCAGAATCTTGAAATTTGGCATGAAGAATTGTCATATAATGCAAATATAGGAAAAATTGCGAAAATCACATTTTTTCAGTTATATAATATAATAAACATATTTTAATAAAATGAAAATTACCATGTATCAAATTGAAATTTATACCAAATACCTAGGTCTATTGTCCCTTTAAACAGTGAAAAAATCAAACTTCTAAGTTAAAGCGATCAAAAGATACAGCAGTTTATACCGACACCTTAGACGAATTTCCGTCACACGCTAGGGAATCAAAACCTACAAGCAAAGACATTAAAATTATATTTACAATAGACAGGACATCACGAACAAAATCGTAAGCCAATACTTTTATCGACTTGGTTAAAAGTCGCTCAGTCTAGTCTGCGCGTCAGGACGTAATTTGTGTCCACCAAGAATAAACATTTTCTAAGGAAATATGCCATGTTGCGCTTTGTGTTACTGTACATCTCGTTATAGTAAAACGACTGGACCTAACTTCGGAATGTTTTTCTATGAATTATTTATATGTCGTCTGCAATTCAAATTTAAAAAAAATCTTAGTTCTAGAAAATTTTCCATTATTGTAATAAGCGCCCTCTATTGTTGAGTAGTTTTACTATTTTCTTGTAGAGATGTAGTAATGTTGTTTATCGATTTAGTTATCGATAATACTTATTAAGATGAATACATTTTGTTGTATTTTATTGACATTTAAAATATAGCTAAATAAACTTAAAATATTACTATACTAGCTTTCCGCCCGCGGCTTCGCCCGCGTGGAGGTCGGTTATATCGCGCTTTTTAGATTTCCCTCGGGAACATCAAATTTTTCCGGGATAAAAGGTAGCCTATGTTCTTTCTCAGGGTCTAAAGATTGTCTGTGCCAAATTTCATCAAAATCGGTGGAGAGGTTTAAGCGGGAAAGCGTAACAGACAGACAGACAGACAGACAGACCGACAGACAGACAGAGTTACTTTCGCATTTATATTATTAGTATGGATTTCAAGTTTATTTATTATTAACTCTATTTAAACATAATCATATCATATTAATAAACAAAATTGAATGAACAATTACTATAAATTCATTTATCTAGGTTTTTGTTATTTTTGGTTTTCGAATAAAAATAATGTCGTAGGGAAAAAGTGGATACGATTTGTCCAGATAGACCGTAGAGAAGAAAATTGGCTTCCGTCTCATTCGTCGAAATTATGCTCAATGCATGCGTTTTATGGCCTAAAAGGTCTATTACACTCAAAAATCGCAATAAACTGAGCGTTAAAATAATTCGTAAGCATAAAACATCTAAAATGCCAATAGACGGTGTCACGGTAAATGAATAGTAGCGAATAAAATTCTAAAACAGTTTTTGTTTGTACAAGACAAGTTTCACTTAATTTATTTACTTTTCAATATTTATTTACCCGATTTGAACTATACTAGGGCATTAAATCGGATCTGGCAACATAGACCACACCGGCCACCTACCGGGCAATAGCTGAATATATTTTATATAAACTTATTTCATTTTAACTATTTGATGTCTCCAATTGTCGATCTAATTTTGCTATATTGTACTAGATGGCGGAACTGAGCCATGGGATCACAGTTTTTCTATGCCATTTTGACACATGCCCTCTCTATATATCTTAAATCTCTTTGCCTACAAGGTACTTCCCGTGAACTCAGAATCTTGAAATTCGGCACGAAGCAACGTTATATTATAGTACAGACAGATAAAGGAAAAATTGTGAAAATGATAAATTTGAAGTTACATAAAATATTAAAATATTATTTTTGCTTACATGACATGAAATATTTTTTTAATAATTATAAACTTACTACCTACCCTTTTTCACATGAACGCGTAGAGATATTAAAGTTGAAATTCATATCAAACACTTCTTAAATCTAATTGCCTCTAAACTGTGAAAAATTCTAAATCAATGCTAGTATTATAAATGCGAAAGTAACTCTGTCTGTCTGTTACGCTTTCCCGCCTAAACCTCTCAACCGATTTTGATGAAGTTTGGCACAGACAATCTTTAGACCCTGAGAAAGAACATAGGCTACCTTTTATCCCGGAAAAATTTGATGTTCCCGAGGGGAATTTAAACAGCGCGATATAACCGAACTCCACGCGGGCGAAGCCGCTGGCGGAAAGCTAGTACGTCATAAATTGTAAACCGCTACGTTTGTACGGCGGAACCCTCGGTGTGCGAGTCCAAATCGCATTTGGCCGGTTTTTTTAAAGTAAAAACTTCATGGTTGGTTTTTTTTATTTTTAATAGACAATATTTTGACAGTTGGGAAAGAGAACGCACTAGTTCGGAAAAGGTAAAGAAAAAGCACAAATATGTAATAGCCCACTTTCCGAACGCTATACGTCCCTGTAATACACCACTTTTTGAGCAACTGTATTAAAAAATAAAATACAAACATTTTTGTTGAAGCAATCCGTTGCTTTTATTGAAACGAAATAATCTTGTCAAATATTCTAAAAAAACAATATGGTTTCAACCTAATAAAGAATCGAGAAAAACCTTTATGCAAAAAAGCGAGATGAAATAAAAAGCTTTACCTCAGAAAATCCTCACAACCGTAAAAGATTTGTGAGTAAAGCACCAGGATCACAAGAACGGATGGAGGTTTGAGCAGATAGCTCTGGAGGTGGCAGGAGGGATGCGGGCGGCGCGACCGGCGACCTAGGCCGAGAGGTCAACTCAGGTCATGTGCCAGTTAACTGGGTCACAGGCTACTGCTTGCGTACCGATCGCTACCAAAATAAACCACTCTGCATCATATACGATGCTTACAGGGCAAAGATAGACTGGAATGTTCGATAAATATCGATTTCATCTGTCATTGTGGTCATATTTTTGAAAATATTCGTCCATTACTAATGAAACTATTTTTGTCTTTGTTACAGGTATGTTTTCAAGCTCGGCGGTTATTTTAGGCGTTCCCGATACAGTGTGATCGGTTTATCCAACAAAGAAGGTGATAAGTATGACTTGAATTCCGTTTGCATTTTGTAGTTCAATACTTTTATGCAATCTTACTAAGTTTGATTCGATTTATTTACAACTTCATCCTTTGAAGATCGTTAAATAAATACTTTATAGTCTCGAAACATGGATCGAATGTTGAGATCTCTTTTATCACAGAGCGTCTCTTATAATAAATATGTAGACGAGTTGTTAATAACGTTCAAAATTTAATTAATCCATGTATTACGTATAATAGATACGTTTTTGTAATATGGCTACTATTACTTCCCAATTGTAACCCTCTTCCAGTTTTCTATTTAGATGTTTTAAAACCTTAACTACGTAGGTTTCTTATTCAAATAGTTAAAATGTAGGGTTGACGACAAATGCTGCAACTATTCTTTAAAATAAATGCCACCAGCACTTCGCGTCAATCGTCGATTCATGATATGACTCAAACGGACTAGGGTTGCTGACTAGCAAGGAGTTCGTTTACTCCTGCTCAGAGATAATGCAATGAGTCACTTACTTGCCTTGCTTATAAATGTGAATAGGAACTGAATATTTATATTTTTCTGCAGAATAAAATGTATCAAGTTGTGCTTGGATTAAGGGTTGGTTGTGGTGGTTAATTGCTTGCTACATTCATGAATATATATGGTCAGATTTTAGAAGTTCTTGCTTTGCATGTTTGTTAAAATAATTAAAGCAAAACTTTCTGCTTTTTGGGTTCCTCTTTTTACGAACAATTCGTAGAACTTTTCAGAGTTGTCACTGTTCAGGGGAAGGTAAATTTGGGAAAAATACCTTTAATGTTATCATTATTTTTTATTATTAAAGTTTTCTGTTATCATAAACTTACCTGGATAACATAAAACTGTTCATTAGTTTTTCAAACAAAAGAAAGTCCTGATAAATGAAAAAATAACGTCGGCATTAGAAGATTTCCCATCCGAAAAAAATTGCGTAAGAAAATGGCAAAGAATTGCTTTCTGCATAAAGAAAAAAAATCTTTGTTAAATAATTTCAGTTACAATCTTGCAAGAACAAAAGAGCTATTTTAAGACGGAGGCAAATCAATAAGTACCAGACTCGCATAGGTCGAAGAAAGTATATCGACACGTTTCGTCAACACAGATGCAGGCCGAGGGCACCGGGTCAACAGTCTCCACTAAATATAGGTCGCGCACTTCGCAAACGTGTCTGTAAACATTCTTTATTGCAATGTTTTTATGATTTTATTTTAGAGTTACATTTACACACGCGATCTTGGTTTCCCGGTTCAATATTATTTTACCTTTTTGGCAAAATAAGTAATTTTATTTTCGAAGTTGACGTTTGACATTGAACATTTGTCATTTAATCAGCCATCTGAAAAGTTAAATGTCCAGGCTACTGACCCCACTAATGTATTGTTTCTGGTTCAGAATGAAATAAAGAAATAGTAACTTATATATCATTATTAACAACTTCCTATTCTGCTATGAGTCCCTGGTACTTACAAAACTGTACTTTAGAAACTCTCTAACGTTTGAAGTTTTTGCTGGATATTTGTTTCATCAATTTAATAATAAATTCCATTAGCCCCGCCCAGGTACAGCAAAAACGAAGAGCGTGAATAACGCTTTTCATTCCATAAATGCATTTTTGGCGGGTTGCAAGTGCGTTTCGCTTTCAAAGTAAAAATATTGTATTATAAAATACTGCACTGAACTGGTTTCAGTGACACGGCCCCATTAAAACTGACCCAGTTAATCTCGCTAACTGAATGAACGCGGATAGATAGATGGGTGGTTTTTTCCATCATAATGCATGCATCTGCCTACTGCCCTTCCTTTCCGCCCAGAATAGGAGAGTTCATTTACGTTTTCCCAAAAAAAGGGGGCGGCTGTTAAGTTCGCGGTCTAAAACACTTCTTCTTCTTTGTCCTAGCCAGTTCCCATTATTTGGGGTCGGCTCTCCTCGTTCTTTTGCGCCAAGATGATCTGTCCTGGGTTGTCGAGATGTTCAGTTGGGCCCGCTCTAAGTCCTTGGCCACTGTGGACCACCAGGTGGTTAGTGGGCGTCCTCTACATTTTTGTTATCTGGCAGTGCTAGGGCCCGTTTCACGACATGATCTTCGGGGCGTCTCATGACATGAGCGAACCATCGTAGGCGGCTTTCGGCGAGTTTTTCCGCTATTGGCGCAACCTTATAACTATAAGCATTTTTTATTATTTGGGCTAAATTTGCCGCCCCTCTAAATCTGCCGCCCTAGGCTCCAGCCTACTTAGCCTATTGGTAAATTTGCCGCCCCTCTAAAACTGCCGCCCTAGGCTCCAGCCTACTTAGCCTATTGGTAAAGTTGCCGCCCCTCTAAAACTGCCGCCCTAGGCTCCAGCCTACTTAGCCCATTGGTAAATTTGCCGCTCCCTCTAAACCTGCCGCCCGAGGCTCCAACCTACTTAGCCTATTGGTAAATTTGCCGCCCCCTCTAAATCTGCCGCTCGAGCTTCCAACCTACTTAGCCTATTGGTAAATTTGCCGCTCTCTCTAAATCTGCCGCCCGAGGCTCCAACCTACTTAGCCTATTGGTAAATTTGCCGCCCCTCTAAAACTGCCGCCCTAGGCTCCAGCCTACTTAGCCTATTGGTAAAGTTGCCGCCCCTCTAAATCTGCCGCCCAAGGCTCCAACCTACTTAGCCTATTGGTAAATTTGCCGCCCCCTCTAAATCTGCCGCTCGAGGCTCCAACCTACTTAGCCTATTGGTAAATTTGCCGCTCCCTCTAAATCTGCCGCCCTAGGCTCCAGCCTACTTAGCCTATTGGTAAATTTGCCGCCCCTCTAAAACTGCCGCCCTAGGCTCCAGCCTACTTAGCCTATTGGTAAATTTGCCGCCCCTCTAAATCTGCCGCCCGAGGCTCCAACCTACTTAGCATATTGGTAAATTTGCCGCCTCTCTAAATCTGCTGCCTTAGGCTCCAGCCTAAGTAGGCTAAGTAACCTATTGGTAAATTTGCCGCCCCCTCTAAATCAGCCGCCATGCCCGCCATAGGCTCCAACCGCCATCCGCCACTACTCGCCACCGACGCCACCATTCATCAATCCACTTTTGCCCATTTTCGTGGATCGCGGTGGAAATCCTCATGGACAGCCTGATCATTGTTATATAATACTCGTCACATGTATATAATATGTTGAGCGAGCTTATTATTATTACCTCAATAAAGTCAAATATAGCAATCGATTTTCTGAACTCAATTGGTGACAATCTGGTTACCTAATCACAGCTATAAAATACATGTTGAAACAATATATTTCAATTGCTCTATTGAATTAAGTTATTTGTAATGTAAATGACTTAATTACATAAAATATGCAAGTTTGCACAGCGGGGGAGTGTAATTATTGTTTATTTAATACTTGCTGTAGACATATGAGGTGTTCTTGATTGTTAATTAAGGAATCTACTGATGCATTGAATCAATGATGCCGTAAAATTAGTTATGAATTTTTTTTATGTCAAACAACTTATATCATTCATCATCATCATCATCATCAACCTTTTTATCATCCCACTGCTGGATACAGGTATCTTCCCGTACAGAGAAAGATTGAGCGAAATCACCACACTTGCTTAATGCGGGTGTTGGCGATTTCAGACTTATGTAAAGTACAGGTTTCCTCAAAATATTTTCTTTTACCTTGTAATCAGTCATTGGTGTTCAAGAGTATATCTTGGACACCAATGTTAAGTATGTACTTTCACACTCTTACTTGAGAGGCTGGTGTTTTTACCACTAGGCCACCACGACTTCCCGGGGATGCGTTGCTATGTACGAACAACGACATTTTTAGTATATATAGTGTACTGATTTGCCTACATTATAAAAGTTTTTGTTATATATTTGTCGCCGAGTGGAGACTGCACTAGGACATTGATTTTTAATTATTTAACACTAGCTGCCGCCAGCGACTTCGTTCGCGTGGAGTTAGTTATGCTCCGCTTCCATTGGTCGCAGCGTGATGTTATATAGCCTAAAGCCTTCCTGGATTAATGGACTATCCAACGCAAAAAGAATTTTTCAAATCGGACCAGTAGTTTCCCAGATTATTTAAACTCTTCAGCTTTATATATTAATATAGATGTAAGTTAGAAGACCTGTTTTGTCAGTTTGAAAATAAGTTTGTCTGTGACCCCACAGACAAAATTATTTTTTAATTGCGTAAGTTCAGTATTTGTCATTAATTTTGACATTTCAACAACATTCATTGCGTTATTTACGTTGTTAAGCGGACACATTTTTCGAACATTGTAGCTTTTGATTGGTATTTCATTATTTAAAATAACTCTTATGATAGTAGAGGTTATATTAACTATTTTAATGGTTATCGCAATTCGGTAAAGTCATGTTTGTTACATTCACGATTCTTATTTTAATCAACATTTAACATGTCAACCAATTCAATGCTCATCAGATAGATTTATAAAAAATATTGAACACGTATTTTTTATTTTTTCTTTCATTCAAATACTTAGGAAGATATATTGATTTGAAATGTCGTATGACGTCACGCTTCGGTACAAAATACACCACGGCGTGACGTAATTAGCCCCCACTCCGTACCTTTAATACGCTATATCTCAGTAGTTTTGGTAATTTCGACAAAATAAAAAATACGGGTCTTAATTTTTTTTATTTTCTATGAGACGGACTAATTATTTTTTTGATTATCATACATTGGATACATCCCTATTGTAAAAGAAAATTTTGAATTTAATTTAGCACCCAAATTCCTGCCGTCTCTGAACCCAAATGGGTAAAGGTAACTTGAAAATCGTAAAAGCTGCCGGCAGAAATTACCACCCACCAGACAAGGTCTTGCCGCCAAGCGATTCGTCGTGTTCCGGCATGATGTCTGGTGAAGCCGTACGGGGGACGAGTCTGAGTAGTTGTGTTGCGATTTGTGCCGGGTACGATGCGCCAAATATTTTTGTGTCGGGATTTGGTCGTGGAGAGTCACCAGATCAATCTCCCTCTGGCGTAGCATCGTTGGTCGTGTTGGTCTTGGGTTCCTCCTCGTTCAACTGCCGTCGCCCGTGCTATTACTAGGTTTTTTAAGTGAAGGCTTAATAAACTAGTGCGCTTTAGCATCAACCATTGCATCGCTGCTTACCATCAGGCGGGATTGCAGCCAAGCACTAGTTTATAATTATTAAAAAAAAGCTACCTCATTGGTACGGCGGTGGGATATGGATAGTGGAGCTAAGTCCCAAACTCGTCACCTCCTACCCGGGCAGGGTAGTGGACTTAGCGGGTCTGTGCCCCAAAATAAAACAGCCAAAGTGACCTCTGCTCTGTCATCGATAACACCGTGGGCGAGCAGGCGAAGTTATGGGCCAAAAGATAAGAAGTGCTAGGCCCCTATTCTGTATTGTAATTATTATTCCCCGCGTATTCTTACCAAGTCTTCATCATCATCTCAGCGTTAATCCCAGTCGCATCCAAACCTTTTTCAGCTTAGGAGTCTGGGGTCCGTTTTACCAGTCTAACTGCTGATTTTGGCTAAACTTTGATATTTTCAATGAAGCGACTGCCGTCTGACCTCCACAACCCCAGGGCGATATCAAAGCATTGTGGTTAGACAAATTGTTGGACTTTTGAGGGCTCCAACAATCCGTAACGACTGCCATTAGATGTCCGTATGGTAACCGGGACCAATGGCTTAACGGGCTTTCCGAAGCACGACCAGACCAATGCAAATATTCATATTCATGCATACAAATATTTGCACTGTGCGGGGATCGAACCCGCGCCTCCTTGCGCAACAGCTGCGTTCGCTACCGCTACACCACAGAGGCTGTCGTATTCTTACCAAGTATGGTTGTTAAGCGTGGTATGGTCCAAGCCCGGGTCGACGGCGCGTTGTATTCTACGCGCGCCTCAAAGAGATGTCAGCACAATGTGACGGGATCCACTATGTTCAAGAAAAAGATATCGTGGCCCCCAGCACAGGCAAATGAAGGAACAAGGGTAGGTTTTAGTCAGTAAAATTCTGCCACTCCGCTCCTCGCAGAGCAGGAGACTGCTCCGGATTTAATGATTTCAGTCCTCTAAAAAAGCGTGGTATTTTGAGAGTTCTTTTTCTTCTTCACCCTACATAGGTCCATTGCTGGACAAATGCCTCCCCCAAGGATTTTCACAATGACCAACCTTGTGCTGCTCGCATCCTTCGATTTCTCGTGACATTCCCCAGGTCTTCGATCCACCTTTTTGAGCGCCTGCTTACACTGCGTCTTCCGGTACTTTGCCGCCACTTCAGAACCTTACTGCCACATCGGTCATCGGTTCTACGAGAAATGTGCCCTGCCCACTGCCGCTTAATTTTAACGACTCGAAGAGCTATGTCGATGACTTTGGTTCTTCTGCGGCTCTCCTCATTTCTGTTTCGATCGCGCTTCGCGATAGCTCTTTTTCGCAGTTCGCGCGATGTAAACTTCGCCTCTTTTCGCTTGGTGTCGTTAATAGTGTCATATAGTAAAAAGGTATCAGCAGATGTCGTGACTAGCTTAGGAATTGACATGATTTCGAAGAATTCATAAGAAAGAAAAAACGTTTATTTGCAGTGACGCAAAAGTTTACAAAAACACAAAAAATAAGACATAGTTGAGGGAAACATGCGTCACATCTACGCAGCTGAAGCCCAGCGCTGGTTTTCAGCGACAGCCGGCGCCGACGTAAAGACGTCACCCGGTGCAACCAACAATTGAAAGTGGCATCGAGACGGTAGTACAGTAAAAATAAAAACATATAAAAAGGTGATTGTGCATAGGGGCCTTGCAAATAATAATTCATTTTCCACATTGCCACTTCTTCAATACACAGTCCGCAGTTGCCTCTTTATGAACATGTAACATATCATCGTAGACACAGTGGGTTAGTAGGGCGTCTTGTAGCCCTGAACAATAGTGCTCTCAAGTGCTGTAAATTGATCTGGATACAATCAAGAGCGGTTCCACAATGGCCCAGCCGTGCTTTGTGAGTAATAGTCTTAGCCTTCTACTAGAATTGTGCCACATTGTGAACTATTTTTAAACAATCTTTTTAATTCTTCGCTATGATATAAGGTCAAGGCAGGTCAAGCTACCGGAAACTGCCAAATATCCTCAATCGAACTTAACAATTTAGCGATAAAGTTGAAAATCTAATAAAGTAATTTGACAGATTGTAATACTTTAAAGTTGAAAAAAAAATACGAATATTTCGTGATTCCATTTTTCCAGTTATAGATACAGTTTGTATTTTCTAGAGAGGATGAACTTTAAGCTGTTTATTTTTGCTAGAGAGCCAACTTTACGTAAGTTTAAATGGGTAAAGTAATTACTGTGCTTACTTTCGTTGCAATTAAAATGCAAATATGCATGGTTTTTATAATTTTATATCTTGTCATTTTGTCGAGATTCTTAAGGTTTTCCTTTTTTAGCTTTTACTTATTTATTACAGCGGTTGTGGCTGGTAGTATCGGCTATGACTTACCGAGTTGTAGGTCGTGGTGTCGAACCCAGGAGTGGCTTTACTTTGTGTGAAATAATCACTCAAAACGGTGAAGTAAACCGTCGAGACTTCGAAAGGAAGCCGGCATGACCAAAACATATCTAAGACATGTGACATCTACCAACTTGCACCGGGCTCATGTGGATCTACTCTCTCTGGAAGAGAAGACGCTTGTTTCCCAGCAGTGGAAACATTATTATGTAATTTTTTTAACTGATTCCTTTCAATCTCACTGAGCTGAAAGACTTGATTTTCCAAAATAATCTTTTGAAACACTTTTATAATGATTTATTGAACATCGACGATCGTCCATCACACTTATTGTTTAAAACACTTCAATCTGAGTCATTGTACAGGATATTGCTAACCCAATGCTTCATATGTTTGAAAAACGTGTCTGCTCAACCACGTTAATAACGCAATGTATGTTGTTTAACCGTCAAAATTAAAACAAACAACCCCGCCGATATTTCACTCGCCCATCTAGTACGTACTTAAAATAATGTCACCATAAGTCGCTTAAAATTTCGCACACATTTTGAATTATGAAAACAGCAGAAAATACTTTATAATATTTCCAAAGTAACTTTTCAAATACGTTTAATTTATTCAAACTATATTTAATGTAATTCAAAAGCCTGCAGTGGTACCTACGTTAATTTACTCTTCTGTTAATAGATCTGTGCCAGATTATAGATGTATAGTGCAGAAAGTGGCCTGCAAACAACGAGTGCACGCACTCATAGACGTTTTATTGCATAATGCATGGAGGCCTGGAGGAGGAGGCCATGTAGGTCAGACGGCAGTCGCTTCACGGAAAATGTCGAAGTTTAGCCATATCAGCAGTTGAGACTGGGAAAAGCGGACCCCAGACTCCAAAGCTGAAAAAGCTTCGGATGCGACTGGGATTAACGCTGAGATGATGATGATGCATGCAGGCCTCAAACCTAATGGTGGGTACATTAAGAGTAATCTATCTGCTAACTGCCTCATTGGTCCAAGCGCTCAACATCTGTACCTATATGAAGCGTGTCTTTTGCTTCAGTTTTCCCTCAATATATGGAGCTTACCTTCTATACCTGTCTTAATGTGTTTGTAGTGTCTAGGTGAAATCTCAGTCGTAAATGACAGACAGGTCATCAACCCTGTCTGCTGGGAATGCGAAACGTCTGCAATTTTCGAACTTGGTATTCATAGCTTTTGGATCATGTACCGTCCCTGCTTGATCACAATTTAGAATACAATGAATAGCTTGAAATAAGCTTGGTATTTAGTAAGCCCCCCTATTTGTCTCCCTTTTTGATTACTTTATGATTTCTACCAGTTTATTTGATTTAGAACAATGCCTTAGTCAGGGTTGCGGGTTGGTTAAAAAAGAAACCGTTGCCTTGGCGAATAGGCAAGTGAAGGAACACGGTTGGGTTTTAGTCAGTAAAAGTCTGACACGCCCTTCCGCTCCGCCCAGAGCGGGAGAGATCATTTGATGAATTTCCATCCAAAACAAAAAAAAAAGAATAACGGCTTCGTGTTCTCCTAGGCGTGGAGAGGTTAAAGGAGAAGGTAATACATACACAGTCACCCAATCAGGAACCGCCCAGGGAAAGCGTGGTCTAACCTGCAATCATCCCGTGCTGTTATTATTAAAAGCCACGAGCCTCTCCAGACACATGTTAATGGTCATAAAATCCATATATATAAATTAACTAATGCTTCCATCCTCATAAAATAAATAACCCTGCATTAAATCACGTCAAACCCTCTTGCGGTGTATTTATTAACCGCACTTCAGTGGCTAACCGATTATGCTGAGTTTATTTTCAGCAGAGTACTATATTGAATCGTGCTACTTACTACGGATTCAATTATTATTTCCCTCTGGTTTAATATGAATATTATTTGGGTAAAATGTTTAATAGACAAAAAAAAAACACATGAAAGAAACGCTACGAAAACACTCTAAAGGTAGCTATATTTATCTAACTTTGGATTTGGGGGTTTTGTGGGACATCACTAGTGCCAATTCTCTTAATTTGAATTCTAGAAAAATATATTTTAAATTAAGAGAATCAACAAAAAACAAATGTTATAAAAGGAAAGGTGCAGGGTTTTTTGACAGCTGACATTGACGTCGACTGTGACCCGTCATATGAAAATTACTATATTTCGGTACGGTATAATGTAATGTCCTTAACCTTAACCAGAGACAATTAAGAATAATTTGGTATTCCTTACATAGATAGTCAATCTCATTACTAGCTTGTCAAAACAAATGTAAAGAAATACAACACTCCTGGTCGGAGGAACCTCCCTTGTCTATGAAGGATAACGAACTATACACCCTATTCTTCAAACCTCTACACATAATTGTTAATTTGACATTCCCGTTGGGGGTATTAATTACAAGTTCGACTGTGGTAGCGTGGTGTTTTAGATAGGTACGTTTCCCGGTGAAATATAGCGTTATTAGAAATTTCTTATTAAGAGTTTGAAGTTTGGAAGATGGCTGTCGAAAGCACGTAAAGCCAATGCATCCTGCGTCTGGTCTCTCTCCAGTCGAGTCGTACTGCCGTCTCATCGAACTGTAAGAGTAAAGGAATAGAATACTCTGTATTTGGGAACACACTTGTGCACTAGAATGTCTCCTGCGAACCTGGCTAATCTTCGTTTAAATTGGCTACCGAGAACGAAATCGGTTGGAAGGCTATTACTTATTCCCTGAGGATACGGTGGAGCATACGGTGGAGGTCTGCCCGGCTTGGGCGGAGAACCGTCATGTCCTGGTGGTGACAATCGGCAGTGATCTCTTGCGTCCAGCCCTGGTCCAGGCCATGGTCCGGAGCGAGAGTGCATGGCAGGCCGTCACCTCCTTCTGTGAAGCAGTGATGATGGCAAAGAAGGACGCGGAACGCGTGAGGGAGCGGGACACTCAGCGCCCCCACACTTCTAGCCGCCGCAGGAGACGCCCTGGTCGGGAGCGGCTAGTCAGTAGTCAGGTGGTAGGCGCGGGCTTGCCGCCCGGGCGACGGCGCATTATGTCCCATGCGCGCCTTATAGAGATGTCAGCACATCGTGACGAGGTCCACGAAGACCAATGCCTGCCAAGGTTGTGGAATATTTGAAAGAAATACTGTACTCCGCCCAGAGCGGGAGAGGTCATTTGATGATTTCCAATCCGGAGAAAAGGCTATTACTTATTTATTTATTATCATTGTACTAATTCCTAGCCTTGGTTGGAGAGCAGCAATTTTATTTTATTTTCTTTTACTGATTCCAAAATATACTCATGGCTACATAGCTGTAATAATAACATTATTACTGCAGTCTCATTAACATTCTCTTCGTGTCACCAGAGGCTTAGAATTATTGTTAGTTAATACCGTACCCCGTTATGACATTAAACGGCACATGTAGGAGATTAATGGCGAGTACTGTTCTAATGTCAATTAAGTGGGTTAGTGGGGACTAATGATACGCAAATGTCATGTTGACGTGTTCGTAGATAGGTGGACTGCCTCGTTGGTTTCGTTGCAAGTGCGATCAATGAGCGTGGTTACGATTCCCAGGTCGCACAGACTGTTATAGCGCTTTACCAAGGGTTTCTCAAAGGGGCGTTTTATCAAAGGCTATCTTTAAAAGATCGGTCTTAGCGACAAGACCGCCCATTGTGTTACCTTTTGTAGATTCTTCATACTTGTGTTCTGTAATTTATATGGTGGTATATTCTATTCTACCACTTATTTTTCTTACTAAGTAATAATTTCTTAAAAACCACCTGGAGTTTGGAATTTGACGATGTGATGATCCTTTGCCTCGGAAAGAACGTTATGCCGTTGGTCCTGCTCCTTTTTTGTTTGGGATGGGAAATCATCAAATGACCTCTCTCGCTCTGGGCGGAGCGGAAGGGCGTGTCAGACTTTTACTGACTAAAACCCACCCGTGTTTCTTCAGTTGCCTATGCGCCAGGGCCACTGCTCCTCATATCTCGGTCGTGTTGAGAGAGTGATGGAAGAGAGAGTGCACCTGGGTCTGCTTGTACACTCATTCACCGTAGGAAAGGGAGGACCCTAAGATCAGGTGGGTGTTGTCTGGCGGGCAACTGTCAGTCGATTGATGTGGGGAAGTTATTATGTATGTTACTTACGCGGTAAACTCTGCTTGCGCGATTCAGGATTTTACATGATGTCAGTATGACGTGTTGACCGCATGTGTTACAACCACAGATTCATTAATTGGCATGCCATACCTAAAGGTCGTTTTAAAACTAATGAATAGAATTATCACATCACAATCTTAATTCATTACTGCTCAGACTGCCACGGACCAAATTCAATCAATCATTCCGATTTATCGAAATTCAATTCGCCGTCGATCTCCTGAAAGTACTTTTTTGTCTGTTAAATGGACTGTAACGTTTCGGCTTTAATCAAGGATGGGAAACAATGTGAACTGATTGTTGAGGAATGGAATTGTTGGAAGGATTTAGATTTATTTTTTAAAATTAGGATCTTCTCACTTTCCCCAAAGTAAGAGAAGTAATATGCTTTGTGTATTTAATTTCATCACCACTGCTCTCAAATTGGTGGAGGAAAATATCGTGAGGAAACCGGCATGTAGAAACCGTGGCCCTGGCCGTCGAACTTTCGAGTCTTCACAGGCAAGTGAAGAAACGGGTTGGTTTTAGTCAGTAAAAGTCTGTCACAGGTCATTTGATGATTTCCCATCCCAAACAAAAAAAAGTGAGTGGCACTAGTTAAAAAATTGTAATAATGTTAGTTATAAAAATTTTTAAACCTAAATCTAAGATAGCCTAAAATTATTGTTTCATGTTTTAATTAAGCGCTAACTAACATTTTTACATTTTCTTAAATAGTACTTTACTCACATGAAAATTAACTCAATTGTCGTTAAAATAAAGTTGAAATATGTTTAATCATCAACTTATTCTCACAGTCAAATTGCATGCAGAAAAAAAAACCGGATGTTCTAGAAAAAAATCTAAAACATGTGACATTACCAACCGGCACTGAGCCCACATGGTGGAATATGGCCCTCTCACTTGCACTGAGAGGCTGCCTGTTTCCCAACAGCGTGTACATTACAGATTTTGCTAAGTTGAAGCTAAGCAGACTTAGAATAGTAACAATATGTAAGAACCAATTCAGTACAAAAACAGTGCCATTGCCCCCCCAAAAAGCTCGACTATAAGTTCTCTTTAGCACCTCTTTTCCTCTAGCAGTTTTATGGCAAATCGAACTCCGCAATTGGAGTACTAAATATCATCACGAGCTGTTGGCATGTAGCCAATACGCCTTCGGTGTGACTCGCACTTTATAGCAAATATATACTCCAGCTAGTTTCCGATCATAAATAAAAGGTTGTGATGTTCGATAAAAGTGCAATGTACTGCATCATTGGTCTGAGGGTCGATTCTCGTAATTACGTGTTAAACGATTAAAAATCTTTTCCAAATATGACTTATTTTTTGACAAATTGAGACGGAAAACTGAACATTCTTAAAATTTGTAGTTAGCACTCTGGTGGTTGCAAGGAACTGCCTAGCGAAGATCTGGATTCCATTCCCAGGTTTCCTGAAGTGTTACTAAGTCTTTTTCATAAGAAACTATGGAAGGCGGATATAAGGCCAAGAAAGCTGCTAGTAACACATCAAGCTACTACAATCTATCAGACTTCTTTATTAAATTTTCAACTTTATCACTTAATCATTAAGGTTCAAGGTTGATTGGGAATATTTGACAGTTTAGGGTAGCTTGACCTGCCGTCAAGTCAAGTTAGACTTGCTGTCGTCCGTACATATTTTCGAGCAGGTCCTGAGGTCCTGACGCAAGTTTAATAAAAAAGCAAAAAAGTGCAATACGCCACTAAGAAGCTTTCACTTCAAAGGAAAAAAAAGAGAAAGGAACAGTAGCAAGAATAAAATAGAATAGAATACTCTTTATTATGTATCGACACCATATAGATTACAGAACATAAATATAAATATTTTACAAAGGGTTGCACAATGGGCGGTTTATCGCTAAGAGCGATGACAACCTTTTGATGGAATATTATGGGAAAGGAGAGAGAAATAATGTAGGTAGTCTAAAGTAGTATTAGCTAGTATACAGCAAGGCCATCGATGACATTGAGAACAGATAGATTTAACACAGCAGAGCAAAGACAAAGAAAAAAGTCAAGAAAGCAGTTGAAACCCCGTCTAAATATTAACGGTCGAAGCTGGATATGAAGTACCTGGCCACAACGTCGTTAAAAGATGCTCATCCATAGCAAATGGGATGCTGCAAGGATGGCTTTTATATTCTTCCCTACAAATATTGCACCACCCAGTCTTCTTCTTCTTCTTCAGCCTATAGAGGTCCACTGCTGGACAAAGGCAGCCTCCCTAAGGCTTTGCACGATGTCCGGTCTTCTGCTGCCCGCATCCATCGGCTTCGCTCGACCTTCACCAGGTCATCAATCCACCTTCTTGGGGGCCTCCCTACGCTGCGTCTTCCGGTACGTGGCCGCCACTCCAGAACCTTACTGCCCCATCGGGCAACGGTTCTACGAGCAATGTGCCCTGCCCACTGCCACTTGATTTTAGCGAGCTTTACCATCAACGATTGCATCACTGCTTGCCATCAGGTGGGATTCCAGTCAAGCAATAGTTTATCAATACATAGTATAAAACAAAGTCGCTTTCGCTGTATGTCCGTATGTATGCTTAGATCTTTAAAATTACGCAACGGATTTTGACGCGGTTTTTTTTAATAGATAGAGTGATTCTTAAGGAAGGTTTAGACTACCTTTTATCCCGGAAAAAATTGATATTCCCGAGGGAAATCCAAAAAGCGCGATATAACCGAACTCTACGCGGGCGAAGCCGCGGGCAGAAAGCTAGTAATTTAAAAAAAAAAGTCACGCTGTACATAGGTAGCTTTCACAAAAAGCGAAACCCAAAGGCAATGCACGGTGTTATGTTTGTGTAATTCAAATAATTTTGTAGGTACCTACACAATGAGCTCCAAAAAAATGACCTTTCCACAATAACTATACAATTCTTTTTTTTCTAACCTTAACTGTATTGTTGTAACCTTGAGCGAATATTAAATGAATAAATAATGAAGCTTTTGTATTGCGCAAGCGTCGCTTTTGTATAATTTACGTAATTTGAATATCGAATGAGCAGCCATGAACTTCAGTTGCACTCGTCCTCTGCTGCGCATAAAAACTACTTACTGCAAACATTAATCATGACGCAGTAGTTTTCGTATCTTTTTATTTTTTATTTTAACTGGCGACCCGCCCATGCATTACATTACCTACGATTCTATAAACAACTGCATCGTGAAATCTTAGGTGGAGTGACCTTTTATTCCAACTTATATTAAGGATTGACAGTTTCGTCACTGGGTCCACGAAGACCGATGCCTCCTGGGTCAGGGTTGCGGGCTGGTTAAAAAAGAAACCGTGGTACTGACGCACAGGCAAGTGAAGGAATACGGGTGGGTTTTAGTCAGTAAAAGTCTGACATGTTCGTCCGCTCCGCCCAGAGCTGGAGAGGTCATTTGATGATTTCCCATCCAGAACAATAAGAAAAAATAAATAAATAGGATTGACAGTTTACTGTAACCTCACTTCAGCCTCACTGTAACCTCACTTTGTAATTTTTAGCATCGATTTGATGGTTTGCGCAGTTTTTACGACTGACTTGTCCAAAAATACTTTTTTTTTACGAAGGCCTTTTCTGAGCATAGGTCTCCATATCATAATTATGTACTATGTAGGTACTTTTAGTATGAATAAATTATATACACATAAACCTATAAATAAATTCTCTAAATTCTGGCGACAATCAAAAACTGAAACAGGAACATCGACTTTAATACAGATTTTTAAGTAGATATTGATAGGCCATTCCTATGAATAGATTATTTTCTTCCTGGATTTAGACAGTCATAAAGAAAGTGAGAACGAAGTGGTTTTTCTTTAAACGAGATTTTGCTTTCGTCTCCTACCCTTTTCATCACACGGATATTATAAAGGCGAAAGTGAGTAATTGTGCTTCTTCGGTTTTGGTACTTCTTCACAGGGCTGTATCAATTTTGGTATGAAGGCAGGATTAACACATAAGATACTTTAATCCTGATATTCCTACAGGATCCAAACTTATGCGGGTGTCTAATCTGTTGAAATATGTCATGTGCAAATTTAAGAACCATCATAATTTTAGTATGACTGTGTGATAATAGATGGCGTTTGATAAAAACGTCATCATTGTGAATCGCGGTGGCGAGATTCTCCAGCGAGGGATGACAACCCCTGTATTTATTATAATAAATCGTATTACTTTGGAGTCTGGTTTTTTATTTGAAGAGAGATATTTTTGGGACGTTGTACAAGTGGTCCTTCGAGCCGGATAAAGGACTGGTGTGCATTGTCATTGCTGTGGAGGAGTCAGGTTGAAAGGTCAACCTGCTGCGAGTGGAACGTCAGCTCGATCAGGGGTGAGGAGCAGCATCGGAGGATCGTATATGGTTGGCGCGCAAGCGTGTATGTACAAAGTAGTACACAGCGGTCAGTGCTGGTGCAGTTCGTGTTGGCGAGAGCAGCAGGTGCGGTGAGGGGAGAGAGCAGCCCTCAGCCCGCATATCATCACGGCGATCTACGTAAAAGTGAGTGACAGTGAAGTGATACGAAGATAAAACTGTGAGTACTTTTAAAATATATAACAGCAAAATTGAACCTTATTGACTTAGAAAATTTGAATTAACATTTGGACTTAGAAATTTTAACGTGTGTATGGACTTAGAATATTTTCTACAAAAAGTGAACTACGGGGAACCTATGCCCAATTTTGCAGCGAAGTGAATTAATTTCAAAGACTTGTGATTTTTCGTGTTGTTTACGAAGTTAGCATAGCGTGCCACAACTGATAGGCTTAATTCAACATGGAAGCTTTGAGTAATTTACAGTTTAATTTATATTCTACTATCAGTAAAGCAAGGTCCAACTTTAAGAAATCACCAAAGGAGCGAGTAACCAGTTCATACATAGAAACTAGATTAGAAAGTTTAGATGCTAACTGGTTAGCTTTTTCTGAAACACATTTAAAAATTGTATCTTCAGTAAAGTCTGTTGAATTTGAAAGGTCTGATTATAATATTAAAAATGTATATGAGACCACGGAAGAATTATTTACCGATTATAAAACAGAGTTGAAGGAAGCATTGAAGAAAATTGAACGTTCTGATAGTTTAGGTAAAGGGCTTGAATCTTCTACAAAGGTTTCTAAACAGATATGTCCTATAAAATTACCAAAGATTGAGTTGCCTATGTTTACCGGAAGTTATTCTGAGTGGATTAGTTTTAGAGATTTATTCAAATCATTAATACATAATAATAGCCAACTGGACGATGTTCAGAAATTGCATTATCTGAAATCGCATCTGTCTGGAGAAGCTGAAGGTCTCTTACGGCACATTCCTATTACTAGCAGTAATTATGCAACCTGTTGGACTAAATTAGAGAAACGATATAATAATAAAAAATATTTAGCAAATTGTATCATGAAACGTTTTATGAGTCAGAAAAATATTGTAGCTGAATCCTCCAATGCAATTAAGGAACTATTAGACACTTCTAACGAATGTTTACATGCTTTGGAGAATTTAGGCATCATGGTTGAGCATTGGGATATTATAGTCATTTATGTATTGAGTTTAAAGCTAGACACTGAGTCACGTAAACAATGGGAAATGATAATTAGTGATTGTTCAGAGGACTTGCCAACAATGAATCAGTTCAAATCTTTCCTTGAACAAAGATTTAGATCTTTGGAATTCTTAGACAACAAGGATCCACGTCATCAGTACAATCGTAATGTACCAGTCAAATCGCTCCATGTGTCAACTATATTATGTATCTGCTGTCAAGATAATCACAAGCTTGCTTATTGTAAAAAGTTCGCCGGTCTCGATATAGATAAGCGTCGTAATTTTGTCCAAACAAATGGTTTATGCTACAACTGTTTAGGGGCAAATCACTCCGTATATACATGCCGCCAGTCCACTAGATGCCATATATGCAAAAGAAAGCATCATAGTCTTCTTCATCTCAAGAATATCTCTAAATCAGTTGATGATAGTAACAAAACTGATCATGTGCCAGAAAGCAGCGTCTCTGCTGATCACAGTTCAATCCAGAGTAATTCCACTAATGTTGTAAGTTGTTTTGCTAATAATCACAGCCAAACATTATTGGCTACTGCGCTTATTGAAGCGGAATCAAAGGGTGGTACTGCTGTAGTATTAAGATCCCTGTTAGACCAGGGATCTCAGGCTTCTTTTGTGACGGAGTCCGCAGTACAGCTTTTAGGTCTCAAAAGAATTAAAACCAACGGTTCACTTTTAGGTATAGGTGGTGATCAAGGCCAATCGATGATTTCATTAAACTCGATGGTTCTCATTAAGATTAAATCACGCATTGAACCTAGTTTTATTATCACGGTTAAGGCTTATGTTTTAAAGAAACTAACGGCTATTTTACCGGAAAGGAAGGTTAGGGCAAATGTTGTAACCACAATCTCGTCTTTGGCTTTAGCAGATCCTTCGTTCGATACTCCGAACAAGATTGATTTGCTTTTAGGTGCCGAAGTTTATGGCCAGATTTTGTTAGAAGGTTTAGTCAGAGGTTCACCTGGTCAGCTCATAGCACAAAATACTAGACTAGGATGGATCTTATCTGGTCAAGTAGGTAAAATCAACCAAAGCGAGACATGCCACAATACTGTAATCACATTGCATTCTACTCATACAGATGAGAATGTACTCCTTAAAAAATTCTGGGAACTGGAATCTGAACCCGTAGACGTTTGCAATAAGGCTTATTTGACCCCAGAAGAACAGAAGTGCGAAGAGATATTTAAGGCCACAACTAAACGTGACGAATCAGGTCGCTATATTGTCCATATGCCTTTTAGATCAAGCGATCCTGCTTGTAAATATGGCGAATCGAAAAACATAGCTCTTAAACGATTTTTAACCTTAGAAAAGCGATTTCTAAGTAATCCCGAGTTCAAGGCTCAATATTCAGCTGTCCTAAACGAGTATATAGCTCTTAATCATATGGATATAGTACAGGATAGGGACAAAGAAGGCTCTGTGTACTTACCTCATCACGCCGTCATCCGTAACGACAAAAGTACAACGAAGGTGCGCTGCGTATTTGATGCATCATGTGTAGGTAGCAACGGGGTATCTCTTAATCACGATCTAATGGTGGGGCCTACTTTGCAACCTGAGCTTCGTCATATTATCATGCGCTGGCGTTGTGAACCTATCTGTCTAGTGGCGGACATCGTCAAGATGTATAGACAGATTAAGGTATGCGACGATCATACAGATTTTCAGCGTATACTATGGCGTGAAAATCCAGATGACGAAATTCAAGTGTTACGTCATTTACGAGTGGCGTTTGGGTTATCTTCTGCTCCTTACCTAGCTGTAAGATCATTGCAGCAATTAGCTTGTGATGAAGGCGCTGAATTTCCTTTAGCGAAGAATCGTGTTATTTCCGACTTCTATATGGATGACTTGATAACGGGATGTCAAACCGTAGAGGAAGGAGTAGAAATTTATAAGCAGATGTCAGAGTTGCTTAAACGTGGAGGTTTCCAGCTCCAAAAGTGGGCTACTAACAACAAGAGGTTATCAAGATTAATTGAAGACGATGAGCAAATGTCGTCAAGACAAGGGAACCTGGAACTTAAATCAGACGCCTTTTCAAAAATATTAGGTTTAACGTGGGACAGAGACAATGACGAATTTGTATATACAATTCAACTTAAGGATCCAGATTTGCCAGTGACAAAACGTAAGGTTATTTCAGACATAGCGCGACTATTCGATCCCCTTGGTTGGTTAGCACCGGTAATCATCACCGCTAAGGTGTTTATTCAACGAATATGGATGACTGGAATCGAATGGGATGCAGAACTCCCTGCACCACTGTTAACAGAGTGGCTCGACTTTCGAAAGAGTCTTTATAACCTTACTAAGTTTCATTTACCTCGTTGGATCAACTCTAACAATAAAGACAAGGTTTTAGAATTGCATGGCTTTTCTGATGCATCCAATGTGGCATACGCCGCAGTAGTATACGTCCGCATCATTGATACAGTAGGACATATTCACACAAGTTTGGTAACTTCAAAAACCAAGGTTGCTCCTGTTAAACAGGTATCCATCCCGCGATTAGAGCTTTGTGGAGCTGTTTTAGTAGCGAAGCTTCTTCAGGAAGTCTCCTCAACTCTGGAAATTTCCAAACAGCATTTGTATGCGTGGACAGACTCATCCGTCGTATTAGCGTGGTTAAGCAGCCACCCTAGTCGATGGAAAACATTTATAGCAAATCGTGTTTCCGAAATACTTACCATTATGGATAGAAGTCAGTGGTCACATGTGTCGTCGTCGGAAAATCCAGCCGATTGTGCATCTCGGGGTGTAAGTCCTTCTGAGTGCAACGATATGCAACTATGGAAAAGAGGCCCAGTATGGTTACAGAATGAAAAAATAGACTATAATAAAGGAAATATACAAGTAACTACGCTAGAGGAACGAAAGATAAAAATTAAATGTCATGCAACTATTGCAGAAGGTGATGATAGTCTATTTAGTAGATTTTCTAAGTTCGGTCGGCTAATAAGAGTCGTAGCGTACTGTAGAAGATTTTTACGGATGAAGGAAATAGAACCTATTAGAAGTAAAATAACTACTTGGCTAACTACAAGGGAATTAAATGAAGCTGTACTTGCCTGTATTAAACTCTGTCAAATCCAGTCCTTTAGCAATGAAATAGAATCTGTAAAAAAGAACCGTAAATTAAGTAAGGGTAGTAGACTTACCTCGTTGAATCCTTTTCTTGACGATGACGGGATCTTAAGAGTAGGCGGACGCTTGCACCGGGCTTCTATTCATGAGAATATGAAGCACCCAATTTTAATTCCTCACAACTCACATTTCACTAATCTTTTGATTGCGGAGGCTCACGAAAGAACTTTGCATGGCGGTCCGCAATTAATGCTAAATTATTTAAGATCCAAATACTGGATACTCAATGCAAAAACTCTTGTTAGGCAATTGGTTCATAAATGTGTAACTTGTATTAGATATTCAGCACAAACACACCAACCAATCATGGGTCAGTTACCGAAGGTCAGGGTGTCTTCTCAGAAGCCCTTCCAATGCAGTGGTGTAGATTACGCAGGTCCAATCAGCATCCGAACCTCTAAAGGACGTGGACATCACTCCACTAAGGGTTACATTTGCTTATTTATTTGCATGTCCACTCGGGCTATTCATCTCGAGGTTGTCAGTGACATGACTTCTCAGAGTTTTCTAGCGTCTTTCAAGCGCTTTGTAGCAAGACGTGGCCGAGTACTGGACTTGTGGAGTGATAATGGAACCACATTTGTCGGTAGTGCAAAGGAATTGAAGCAGCTGTTCAACGCTGAAAGGTCTAGTGTAGCTTCGGAAATCGCTGATTTCCTGTCTATGAATGGTACGACTTGGCATTTCATACCTCCCCATGCTCCAAACTTTGGAGGATTGTGGGAGGCTGGTGTCAAGTCCACGAAGTACCATTTGAAAAGAATTGTAGGAACTAGCACATTGACATTTGAAGAAATGACAACTTTGTTGGCTCAAATTGAGGCCTGCCTCAACTCGAGGCCAATCTCTCAGCTCTCTACCAATCCAGAGGACTTAAGTCCTTTAACGCCTGGGCACTTTCTCGTGGGTGAACCTTTAGTAACTGTACCTGATTCAAATTATGAAAATTCATCTATTAGTAATTTAAAGCGGTGGCATCTTACGCAAAAAATGCTTCAAAATTTCTGGCGTAGGTGGTCACTAGAGTACTTAACTCAGTTACAACATCGATATAAATGGTCAGAATCTAAGCCTGCACCTGAGATTGGAGATGTGGTTCTGGTGAAGGAAGATAATCTTCCACCCGCTAGATGGTTATACGGAGTTATTACAAATAAACATCCAGGTTTGGACAATATTACTCGCGTAGTAACCGTGCGGTGTAAAAATAACGAAATTAAAAGACCTGTTTCTAAATTAATTATTTTACCTTTGAACACTTAGTTATTAAATGGTTTATTAATGAATTTCATATACAGTTTACTTACACAACACGTAAGATTGGTGATTTGCTTGAAGGAACTTGTATTTTATTTCTTATTTTCACTATTGTTTTTATTTCATTTGTTTGAATGAACTTGTATTTTTCTTGTTACTACTGTAGTACTTATTCTTTACTTATGGCATGAACTTGAATTGTAGATATAAGAGCCTAGGATTATTGTATAGCGCCTGCCCACCAAGAAATTGTTAATTTATGATTATGTTGTCGTGTTATAGTTAATGGACAGAGTCGTCCATGGTGGGCGGAATGTCTAATCTGTTGAAATATGTCATGTGCAAATTTAAGAACCATCATAATTTTAGTATGACTGTGTGATAATAGATGGCGTTTGATAAAAACGTCATCATTGTGAATCGCGGTGGCGAGATTCTCCAGCGAGGGATGACAACCCCTGTATTTATTATAATAAATCGTATTACTTTGGAGTCTGGTTTTTTATTTGAAGAGAGATATTTTTGGGACGTTGTACAGCGGGTGAAACCACGGAGTGCTGCTAGTGGTTATACAATATGTTAAGGAACCCCTGTCCGACCCGTAAGGATAGTAAAGGTTAGGTAAACACATGACCAAATAACAAATGAAATTTTACATAATCATCATAGTAACAATACTAGTGAATTTTGAAATAATCTTTTTTTCCCGCGAATTAATTCCAACTTCCCCAAAATTTGGTAATTTTTAAAAAGTGACAACATTATTTTTGACGGTATAATTCTGAGCGAATAGCGATGCGACGGCGTGCCGCGTGCCCGGGCAGGGCACGCGGCACGCCCGCGCCTGTATGGCCTACCGCACATGTTTTAAGTTACCTCTTTTTGCGAAATAATATTCATGTTTTTAGGGGGATTTGTTTTTTAAGTTTAGCCCGGCTTTGTCATTAGTAGAATCAGTTATCGATACCTAACAATACCTTCACGGATCGTACAGGGTTTTCTTTACATATTGTATAAATCCGTCTCGATTTTGTGAAAATTGGCACAGTGAAAAAATAAAAAAATAAAAAGATTTGTACTTTTAGTTTCCTTAGTTAATAATAAGGTTATCTTATCTTTAATATTATTTTTCTTGTTTGCAGGTAAACATTTACGCCGTATTCCGCTCAGGTAAACCGTTGACGAAGGAAAGTAAATCGACGAAGTATAATCGCAAAATAATTAAAAATGTATAAACGTTTGCTAATAGCCTACAAGTAATTTAGGTTTAGTTGCATTGAAAGACTACAGTAAAAAAACCTCTGAATTTAACTTTTTTTTTCTTCTTATAATTACAAACTAGTGCTTGACCGTAATCCCGTCTGATGGTAAACTAAGCAGTGATGCAATCGTTGATGGTAAAGCGCACTAGTTTATAAAGAGCCTATTCACGCTAGCCTTGAAGACACTTAAATTGTAGTCAGACGGAAACACCGCTGCTGGCAAATTGTACCAGTCTCACACCTCTACTACCATTTGTTTTTATTTTATTTTGTTTTATATATATTATAAACTAGCGCTTGACCGCAATCCTGCCTGATGGTAAGCAGTGACGCAATCGTTGATGGTCAAGCGCACTAGTTTATTTAGAGCCTATTCACTCTAGCCTTGAAGACACTCAAATTGTAGTGCGACGGAAACACCGCCGCTGGCAAATTATTCCAGTCTCTCGATGTACGCGGTATAAAGGAGGAAGCGAAGCGCTTCGTCCGGATCGTAGTGGTGTTAACAACGTAAGGGTGGAAACCAGCCGTACGACGGGTCGTCCGCTGGTGGAACGGAAATTAAATCGTGCAATTCCAGTGTTGAAGCAACAATTACAGTTGAACGATCTAAAAACAGTCTTAGGACAGTACAAGTCACCAATCTGGTCTGTATTATTGTGTGCCACGGCCTGAAGCTTGCATTGTATCATAACGTCGATAAGTTTAGCCTTAAATACACAATGAACGAAAAGACACAAAGAAAAAGTATTTATTGAAAAAACGAACATATGTACATTTATGCAATTTCCATACTGTACGACCACCTTTAATAAAGGCAACGGTAGTACATGCGCATATATGGCAAATTAACAGAACCTAAACTAAGACCTATAAGCTCTACAGTTCCTACGACCCTAAGTCCTATAAGCCCTACAACCCTGATCTACCATATCATCATCATCATCATCATCAACCTTTTTATCGGCCCACTACTGGGCACAGGTCTCCTCTCATACAGAGAAGGATTGAGCGTAATCACCACGCTTGCTCAATGCGGGTTGGGTTGCGGGTTGGTCATCTACCATATAGTTTGTAATAAATAAATATGTAAATAAGTGCGGGATGTATGCACCAAGAGACCTAAGGTAACAGACATCCTGCACTTATTTATATATTATATGGTAGGTCAGGACTGTAGGGCTCATAGCACTTAGACACCTTTAGCTACATACTTCTTCTTCTTCAGCCTATAGTGGTCCACTGCTGGACAAAGGCCTCCCCCAAGCTTTCCACGATGACCGGTCTTGTACTGCCCGCATCCACCATACATACCTACACTTTTCGAGTAATACGGTTTGCTCACCGCACACTGCTTCCATTAGAGAAAACGTAATGGGACAAACAAAGGGGCGTGAAAACGAATATGGTGTCTGTACCCTATAGGGAGAAGTTATAGGGGAAAATACTGCCGGAAACGTTTTTTTGGGTAAATGAGAATACAACACAACAGTGCTCTGGTTTGTTTCACAGAATTAGGGCCTAAGACACCTTTTTGTCAACTAATACAAGCATAGCATTGACCACAGTTTTTGATTAATGATTAGCCTTATTATAGGCTGACTGGTTCCTACTGCTGCGATGCAGGCCTCCACACGCCGAGAGGGAATGGGCTTTAATCCACCACACGGGCCTAATGAAGTTGATTATGTTAGATCGACGAAGATTAGTAGATATTTATTAAAAAAAAAACGTTGCCCCACCACTCTCCCAAATTTTTTGTTTTGTATGAGTATATATTTTTGAGTTCCTTTTTCTTTATAATTTTTTCACCTAAAGCACCTGCCATCTAATCTCTTCACCACCTGTGATTGACTGGTAGAGAATGCCTATGACATTAAGTCCGCCTCTGTACAATTTATGTGCGAAACAATAAATAAATTGCTCCAGTATTCGTGGGTGCGTTTATAAACATAAACATTTAAACTCGCATAAAGCCAAACCCGGTACAACTACCTGTGGTGGGCTGTACAAATATTCGGTCCGTGCGGGAATCGTAGTTGTGGGTCCGATTCCACGCAGGTCAGCAGTAAATTATTATTAGTAATTTTGGATTCCGGGATATGCCGATGTCCTAACGAAACTTTCTTTCATAGTTTTGAAAGCACTTATAAATCGGACGCGCTGGATCAACATCATCATCAACATCTCAGCGTTAATCCCAGTCGCATCCATAGCTTTTTCAGCTTTGGAGTCTGGGGTTCGCTTTACTAGTCTAATGGCTGATTTTGGCTAAACTTCGATATTTTCCGTGAAGCTACTGCCGTCTGACCTCCATAACCCGAAGGCGATATCGAAGCATTGCAGTTAGACCAATTATTGGACTTTTGAGGGTTCCAGCAACCCGTAACGACTGCCACTAGATGTTCGTATGGCAACCGGGACTAACGGCATAACATGCTTATCGAGGCACGACCAGACCAGTGCTTATATTCATATTCATGCATACAAAAATTTGCACTGCGCTGGGATCGAACCCGCGCCTCTTTGCGCAGCGGCCGCGTTCGCTACCGCTACGCCACGGAGGCTGTCAGGATCAACACTGGTCATATATTTCAGTCAGCATATTCTTATAATTTTTTTGTTAAATGAACATACAGCTTGCGCAATTTTGACAAAAATATTACACTATTTTTAACCTTATCGTCTTTCTATATACCTATACTCAACTATATATGTATACGAGTCTCTTACCACTTTTATATAACCATGTCTCGTCTTCACATAATGGGGTGTCTCGCCAGCCATTCACGTGGGAGCAATTCCGTTGTGTCCTTTTGTCGTCTGCACCCTGCACCGGTGCAGTCAATAATGCTATAATGTTGACATAAATGTATGTGTATAGGGGTTTTATTGGTCTGATAGAGGTGTTATGTACTGTATGAATGGGTTTGAGCGACTTTATGAAAATATCGGAAAGATGTTGTCACCGTTAGCCGTTTTTTTCTATTTATTGCTATACATACAGTGTATGCTATCTTCTCTAAGGTGTTTAGTTAGAAGTATATCTTCAAGAAAGAATGCATTTTAAATAGGTATACGAAAGAAAGAAAATACAAACAAGACAATATTAAAAGTAAAATTATATAAGACGTTCCGGAAAACAAGAAAATAAAAAACAGAAAGTCCTGTACTAAGCCAAAAGACTCATATTTAGAAATCAAAAGTCATTTATTCAAATTAGGCTGACAATCAGAAATTTTTGAACGTCAATGTTACATAAGGCAGTCCCCCAAAAGGCCCGCCCTTCGCTGCTACGTAATGCTTTCGCTGGGAAGAAGTGGCGGAAGAAATCAACCGCCGGTATTCCTGTAGAAGTCACTAGTGGTGCTCATTAATGAGCACGTCTCCTAATGCTGCCTTCAAAATTCCATTCAAACGTTTCCTAATAATTCCTCTAGTTCTTTCCCCCTTTTTACTCACTACACGGGGGTGTGGAGGTCACTGCCCCGTCAATTAATCGCGTCGTCGCTTTGTTGTCTGCGCTCTGGCAGCCATCTTGGAACTGCAGTCTGCAATGGTAGTCGGAAGTAAATCTCGACGAATAAATCAACGTATTGTTAGCAAGGACTAATCTTGTGGAGTGGGTGGTGGTAGGTGTCTTTTTTCTTAGGTAAAAATGTAGGAAGTTTTGCTGATAGAGACCAGTTTGCTGTGAAACGTGGCTCAGGTAGGGTGTTGTGAGAGAAGTTACTGTATTAGCACACAGGATAATCACTGAAATCCAAGAAGTCCACATGCATTCCATGCGATTAATATTTGCAGGGATTTTTTATCGATCTTTTCCCGAATTCTCTGGAATTGTTGGAATGAAGTCTGGCTAATTTTGAAATTATAACACTACTAGGTATGACTTTTGTTTTCACCCGTAAAAGTGTTGATCCCTTAAGAATATAGGGATAAATTGTATACTAAGTCCACCATGTACCGATTTTTATATTAATCAATTCAGTACTTTTAGCAAATCCTAAAAATCATATTATAGTTAGGTACACACATATTTAGAAAGTGAACTGTACAATGTACATACAAGGCCATGGCTGCTATCAGCTGTTATTTGGTATTTTGTATACAGAAATGGTTGGTGTACCATAAACATAAAGATAGTTTATAGAAACTCTTGTAAGCTAACTCAGTTAATTCTAAATTGTTTATACAATATGTAAAGAAAACCCTGTCCGATCCGTGAAGGTATTGTTAGGTATCGTTAACTGATTCTAATAATGCCTACAAAGCCGGGCTAAACTTAAAAAAAAATCCCCCAAAAAAAATAAAAATTATTTCGAAAAAGCGAGGTAACTTAACGCATGTGCGGTAGGGAACCCGATAGCCCCGCCCCCCTTCACCCGCGCATGTATGCGCGGGTGAAGGGGGGCGGGGCATGCGGCACGTGGTCGCATCGCTATTCGCTCCGTCACAAATGGTGTTGTCAGTTTTTTAAAAATTACCAAATTTCGGGGAAATTGGAATTAATACCCAGGAAAAAAAGATTATTTCAAAATTCATTATTATTGTTACTGTGATGATTATGTAAAATTTTATATTATATTTGGTCAAGTGTTTACCTAACCTTTATTATCCTTATGGGTCGGACAGGGTTTTCTTTACATATTGTATATTTTTTCCGCGGACGTTTTTTTAACGTGCAAGTCTTTTTTTACATGCTTTTTATTAGCTTCACTTGTATGTTTGCTTGCTTGTGTGCTTGTTTGTTTGTTTGTTCGTCTCTAACTCTTTGGAATACGAGTTGCCCGTAGCTTCATCTTACTGACTGACTCACCCTTCGACAAAAGGGCCTGTAATTAGTTTCATCATCATCATATCAGCCGAAAGGCATCCACTGTCATCAGTTTCCTGCGACCTTCACCATGTCGTCGGTCCACCTTGTCAGGGGCCTACCCACACTACATCTTCCAGTGCGTGGGTGCCACTTGAGAACCAGTCCGGCCCATTGAGCATCGGTAATTGGTTTACTTAAAATAAATGCTTTGATTTTGATTTATTTTATTTTTACCCGACTACGGCAAAGCAAAAGGAGGGATATGATTTTATTCAAATCATCTTCTAGTGTCGTAAAATCCTATATGTTAACATAAACTGTTGTACGGGAGTTGATGGGAACTCCAATATTTCCTGAACTTCCTTTGTTGTCTGCACTCCGTCTGCATATCAACACCGGTAATAGGTCTCGTCGAATAAATCAACTTTATGTCCACGAAACTACAAATCGTCCAAAATATTATACAATATGTAAAGAAAACCCTGTCCGACCCATAAGGATAATAAAGGTTAGGTAAACACTTGACAAAATATAATATAAAATTTTACATTATCATCAGAGTAACAAAACTAATGAATTTTGAAATAATCCTTTTTTCCCGGGAATTAATTCCAATTTCCCCGAAATTTGGTAATTTTTAAAAAAGTGACAACACCAGTATTATTATAAGCGAATAGCGACGCGACCACGTCACAGGTGCCGCGTGCCCTGCCCCCCGCCGCCCG
Source organism: Sesamia nonagrioides (assembly GCA_017933935.1). Classification (NCBI taxonomy): domain Eukaryota; kingdom Metazoa; phylum Arthropoda; class Insecta; order Lepidoptera; family Noctuidae; genus Sesamia; species Sesamia nonagrioides. The sequence goes on along the minus strand of JADWQK010001253.1, from coordinate 120,255 downwards.
CGAAAGGGGTTGTTTACCGCACATGTATTAAGTTACCTCTTTTTGCGAAATAATATTTATTTTTTTAGGGGGATTTTTTTTTAAGTTTAGCTTGTCTTTGTGGGCCTTAGTAGAATCAGGTATCGATACCTAACAATACCTTCACGGATCGGACTGGGTTTTCTTTACATATTGTATGTACCTATTGTATGTATATGCATTAAAATTTATTATACGAATGTTTTCGGGAAATTCTGTTAGCTTTTGTTGGAAATTCATGCAAAACACTGTTGTTAGATTGTTTTGTATTATTGGTTAGCTCGAACAATATACAGGCAATTAAAAACTCATTCATATTCATGCAAACTTTGTAACTTTTAACGTTTTTGTTGAAAATTTTCATCTAGCGAGCGAAAATCGTTTACCTAGGCCAGCATATAATTGACCAGCATAATTAGCCTATAATGTCCACTACAGATACATAGGCCGCCTCTCTTGGAGACGGAATGGGTCTTATGTGGGCAGGGGCGTGCACAGAGATTTTGTGGAGGGTATGCACTACCCAAATATCTGTGCTTATACAAGTGCCACTAGATGTTCGTATGGCAACCGCGACCAACGGCTTAACGTGCTTTCCGAGGCACGACCAGACCAGTGCAAATATTCATATTCATGCATACAAATATTTGCATTGCGCGAGGATCGAACCCGCGCCTCCTTGCGCAGCGGCCGCGTTCGCTACCGCTACGCCATGGAGGCTGTCAAAATACAATGAAATGTTATTATTAACGCAACTGTAATTATGTAATAATTTATTTCTCAAAAAACTGAAAAAAATATTTTACTATCTATAAATTACATCAACATGCCTATCTTTTTTAAATACTTAACTCTATAAAAATTAAATATGTGATCATTTTAAAATCGCTAAAAGTTCTTTTTCAATAGAAATATAGACAAATCTGGGAGTCTACTTTCAGGGGCGTGCACAGAGATTTTGTGGAGGGTATGCACTACCCAAATATCTGTGCTTATACAAGTGCCACTAGATGTTCGTATGGCAACCGCGACCAACGGCTTAACGTGCTTTCCGAGGCACGACCAGACCAGTGCAAATATTCATATTTATGCATACAAATATTTGCACTGCGCGAGGATCGAACCCGAGCCTCCTTGCGAAGCGGCCGCGTTCGCTACCGCTAAGCCATGGAGGCTGTCAAAATACAATGAAATGTTATTAACGCAACTGTAATTAAGTAATAATTTATTTCTCAAAAGACTGAAAAAAATATTTTGCTATCTATAAATTACATCAACGCGCCTATCTTTTTTAAATAACTCTATACAAATTAAATATGTAGGTATAAGATCATTTTAAAATCGCTAAAAGTTCTTTTTCAATAGAAATATAGACAAATCTGGGAGTCTACTTTAAACCTATGTATTTCATAAATATACGTGATGCGCTATTCATTGGAATCATAACTATTAAATTTTGCTAATTTGTAAACTTCAGGAAAATTATTACAATATGAAGTATAATAGTATTGAAATTCATAGCAAGTAGGTTGAAAAACTTAAGGTCTTTTAAGTTTTTATAACAACGAATTGTCAATACCGCGTTTTAAAATAATATAGGTACCTACACGGGAAACAAAATAATAACGTTAACGTTGAAAAATTCACCGTTTTAAATTTATCTAAATATACATCACAAGTACACATCTTTCCTAAAACAATCAATATATTTATGTTACCAGATACACCAATAACCAAACAACATAAGCTGATAAAATAAAAAGGTATGTTCACAAACAGCAATTGTGCTAGTTTTGTCAACTTCTTGATTCGGCCGCGTAAAATGAAGCACTGCTTATCTGGGCTTATAAACCGAATGAAATTAAAAGACAACACACGAAAAGTTTACACATACAATCAAATAATTTTATTCACACACGCGAATCAGAGACACCTCAGAGAAGCACATTTCGATTCTGCTTACGGCCGCCACGCGAATGTGGCGCGGTCGTCGCGACAAACAGAGTTGCGCGTAGTTTAGTTTGAACTAGCCCCAATAGATGGCAGTGTTATCAATAACTGATTAAAGAAGTCTTTAAGTTTGTAGTATATAAATTATTTTATTGTACTATATTATAAATTATTATATATTTTTTTTGAAAATTATTAGGGTATGCAGTGCTTATCTGCCTCTATGGAGCGCACGCGCCTGTATGTGGGCCGTATCCATATACTCCCCTCGTAGACCCATGTCTACGAGGGGAGTTTGATAAATGTCGCATATTGTCGAATTTTTAGTTATTTTCCGTTTCCTCCATCGTTTTAAGAGCAGCAGTGATGAAATCATTTCATCCGACAGAAGCGCGGCTTCGATCCCCGCACAGTGCAAATATTTGTATGCATGAATATGAATATTTGCGCTGGTCTGGTCGTGCCTCGGAAAGCGCGTTAAGCCGTTGGTCCCGGTTGCCATACGAACATCTAGTGGCAGTCGTTACGGGTTGTTGGAGATTGAGTTCTCCAACAACCCGTAATGACTGCCACTAACGTCTAAAGTCTAACAATTGGTCTAACTGCAATGCTTCGATATCGCCTTCGGGTTGTGGAGGTCAGACGGCAGTCGCTTCACGGAAAATGTCGAAGTTTAGCCAAAATCAGCAGTTAGACTGGTAAAGAGGACCGCAGACTCCAAAGGCTGAAAAGCTGCGGAAGCGCTGAGATGATGATGAGTGATGAAATCATTTACACAACCTACATCTCGTAAGTGCGTAAGTGCGTTGCTTCCACTACCGGTCTCCTGTGGGTCAGACATGAGACAAAACACTTGAACGCCATAAAATAAAGTAGGTACCTATGTACAAGCGACCTTAGGTACATGCAACGATCGAAATGATCCACTAATATTTGATACCTATATGCATACATCGCATTCCATACCATTTGCGCTTAATTTTAATTACGCTTATGGATTTAATTTGGCGGAAAGCATTTTGACGGTTCATCAACATTCATTGCGTGATTAAAGTTGTTGAGCAGACAACATTTTGGTACAAATGAAGCAATGGGTTAGTAATATACTTCAAAATGTTTCAGATTATGAGGTTGGGTGCTGGCATTCCGTCCACGCGTTAAGCTAGTTTATAGGACCTTTGTTGTAAACAACAAATCGATTCATAACATATTTGTTTACGTCATTAAATAGTGCTTGAAGTCCCTTTGTCTAAACCGGTTCGGTTGAAGTGTTTACCACAGGCGTAGTTCTTTCTTTCTTTTTGGCTTCGCACGGTTTATGCATTTAGCCAATGCCACGTAGGTAATGAATATTAGTCATGTTGAAATAGAGCGGCCGCGTGAACCGTCTTACGAGCTAGGTTTGAACAAAGTCATGATGTGGCCACTATGTTGCGATATTTCACTGTTCTTTATGAATTATTTACTGAATGCACTTTTTACTACATAAATCACGCACTTTTATTTAGTAAACAACACTATAAATAATTTTAAAAGTCCAATGAAAAATGAGCGTGACACTCAGCTTGACTTTCCCGCCAAAACCCGGCGTAGTTCTAATCATAAGAATGTCCACAGTTTCATCTGTCTCAATCTGTCATTCTTCTGTTTTTTTTTAAAAAAAAAAACGTTGCCCTGCCCTACACTAGGAATTTCAAACAAACAGCAGTAGTTTTCAAGCAGCAGTCAATAACTTAACCAGTGCGCTAACCGTGCAATTACTTTAATTTCAGCAAAATATTAAAGTATCCCCGTATTAATTTATGCGGTTACACATACAAATTCAGATAAAACATTGTGACCGTTTCTTTCTGTCCATCAACTTGCAGCGATTTATAGGTCCTGTGTTATGTTTTCGAGAGTGGAGAGTTTTGACTGTTTCTACTGGGCCAGCACTATTTCAATCTTTGTAATGTATATTCAGAATTCACTTGTACTTTGATTATTTGTCCGTTCCAAGAAGTTATTTAGTCCACCACAACGGTAGGCTTGGAATAGTTGAAATGGCTTTATCGCACAGATTCAATCGACTGCTCAATACTTGTTTGATAGATCCATTCGATCGTGTAATCTGTGACTTCTGACATCAACATTCTTTAGGTATCATTTATTGATTGCAAGTTTCTTAACTGAATCATGCAATATGTACGGACGGCAGCAGTTGAAACCCCGAAACTGTCAAATATTCCCAATCAACCCTGAGCTTAATGCTTTAGCGATAAAGTTGAAGATCTAATAAAGGAATTTGACTACTTTAGCTTATGAAATGCGACAGGTAATTATTCGGTGCGTGTAAATTGCAGGCTTAAGGTCTATACTAAGCGATTTCTCAGAAATTTCCAGCCTTCAATAGTTTTCTAGCAGTTACTTATCTTGTTCCTTTTCTCCTTTTACTGAAATGATATGAAATACTTTCACGCTAAAACAAAAGCTAATTTTCTATCTGAGCCCTAAGAGGACATCGTAAAACAAGCCCCCCAGGAGTTAGTGTCTTTTAAAACGTAGACAATTTTGGACAGAACATGCAACTTAATGTGTGAAATGATCTGAGATTTTTAACATTTTTTTTTTTATTTCTAAAAGAACACTCACCTCTCACAAAATTTATCTTTGATCTCAATAAACGGTGCACCTCCTTGATCAGAGTTCAACAACCCATCTCACAAGTGCATTCATCACTTTACTACTGCATCTAATAAAGAGATTATCAACACTGCGTGGGTGGTTGTACCTCTGTCGAGAGAACGGGCCCCGCTGTGTGATATTGGATGACATCAGAATAATACAGCTGCAACTGGTATGTACGGACGACAGTTGGTCAAGCTACCCGAAACTGTAATATATATCCCCATCCCAATCAATCTTGAGCCTTAATACTTTAGAGATAAAGTTGGAAATCTAATAAAGAAATCTGACAGATTGTAGTAGCTTGATGTGCTTTTAGTTGACCTCGCATTGTATAGACTGTAGTACAATCACAAGTCAGTTTATACTGGTTATGCTTGATGTGTAGCTGTGCGTACGAGTATATAAATATGAGTTTGTAATTGTTCTTGATAATGGGGAATTAATAATGTTTCCTACATGAGTGGTTTTTAAACATACCAATTCAGGCTATAACGTGACCATTTCGGGTACACAGACATCGTAGTCTTGTTGGGGGTGCGGTGAATGCTTGCACCCTACCCTTACACACTTAAATTATAGTCAACGGAACTACTGCCGCAGGCAATTTGTTCCAATTCCTCGATGTACGCGGTATAAAACACGAGGCGAAACGGTTCGTCCGGATCCTAGTGGACACAAGTGGTTAACAACAGGTCAGGTGGATACTTGCCATACGGACTTGATGGTCGTCCGATGATGGAACGGAGATGGGGGAATTAAGTCATGCAATTCCCTCGCACGCTCTCCAAAATGCACCAAAATGAACACCGACAGGCTCGCTACTCTTCGACTGTGCTCCAGACTTCGGAGACCTTTTTGAACTAAATCTGGGTCACCAATTAGCCTCTTCGCACGCCTCTCCACCGAATTCAAAGTTGGCAGGTGGCATTTTGTAGCACCAGCCCAAATGTGGCTGCAGCAACATCATAAGCTGATTATGTAACACATAAGGTATCTAGACCGCAGTAGCGTATCAGCCAAGTTCAAGTTGGCGAGCAGTTATGTGTATAATTGTCATTTAGGTACGCTATCAGACGAAGACTCTGTACTTCCTTTCACATTTTACAATTTTATGCAAACAATCTTTTATTTATATGTAGAATCTTGACCCAGTCCAAGGAGCAGACAAATAATATCATTTAATACTAAATAAGGTCATTAAACATGAATACTCCATCATTTGCATTCAATTGATATCATTCGCACAGTTTTATGCAACGCTCATTTTACATAAAACTGTATAACAATATTATAATTTGTATGAATGTTTCATTTACATAATGGTGTTGTTTATTTACATCTCACATCTAGGACATCTAAATTGTTAGTGAGTTTTGGAACTTCAAAGCTGTTTTTGGAAAGACTTGCCCTTGGCCTTGCTAGAAACGTCACCTTTTGACAGTTTGTTAACAGCTGTCACACGTCAGATTGGATTTGAGATATGATTACATAATCGGTACCCGGTGTCAACCAGGGAAAGCTGACGCCCCCCCCCCCCCCCCCCCCCAGAGGAAATCTCGCAGAACATGAACTCCCCTAATTACTAATCAAAATATAAACGGGGACTTATACAGGATCATTTGCGTCTATTTGGCCTACACACTACACTACAAATAGGTACCTATATATAAATAGCCGGGGATGATTTCCCTATAACTTTTGCCCCATTTTAACAAGCTCAGACGATTCTTTACCTAGACAGTCCTTTGAATAAATGAAGATAATTTGATGAAGAGACAGTTCACTATAGTTGAGGTTTGAAGTTTTATTTATTCAGCAAATTGACTATAAAGCTTGAAGTCTTCTGATGTCAATGACAGTTTTAAGACCGCAAGTTTTGTTTTTTTATGTTTATAAACTAGTGCTTGATCGCAATCCCGCCTGATGATAAGCAGTGATGCAATCGTTGATGGTAAAGCGCGTTAGTTTATTAAGCCTATTCACTCAAAAAAACCTGAGTGAATAGGAAGGAAGATGGTAGTTGAGCGAGGTGATGCAGTGTTAAACTTAATAACGCGACCAACGATGCTGCGCTAGTGGAAGATTGATGTGGATCACTTCACGACCAAACTCCCGACCCAACAACATTTGACGCATCGTACCTGGCACACATCGCAACACAACTGCTCAGACCCCTCCTCAGTACGGCTTCATCAGACATCATGACGGAACACGACGAATCGCTTGGCGGCAAGACTTTCTCTGGTGGGTGGTAACTTCAGCCGGCAGCCGATATTATGACCCACCACCGAGAAGTTTCTGAATTGTTTATTTGTCTTGACAATAACTATGACTGTAAAAACTGCGCCCCTTGGTGTCCCGCATAGAGTAACAAACGTGCAAAGTCACACCTTTTCTTTGCCTTTTTTTTTGCCAATGGGTTAATCATCAAATGACCTCTCCCGCTCTGGAAGGAGCTGAAGGGCGTCTTACATTTTACTGACTAAAACCTACCCGTGTTTCTTCACTTGCCTGTGCGCCGGGGCCACGGTTTCGTTTTTAACCAACCCGCAACCCTGACCCAGTAGGCATCGGTCTTCGTGAACCCCATCACGGTGTGAACAAATTCATACCCTCACTCTGAAACCACCTCATTTATAATATTAGTGATATTTCATACAACCTTATTTCTTAGAGAATATAAGAAACTTAGCATAGATAGAGTTGAGATTTGTTCAAGCTTTAGATTCCAGTCGTTACACTTGAACAATTTCAAAATCATCCAGCTGAAATTAGGCATTCGGGGAATTAATTCACTTAGATATGTTTGAGACATAATACGCGTTTAATAATCTATTGTGTAAATATGAACAAGATCTGTCAAAAGCAGGCAATTTGCTTTCATGAAGTATTACTTGATTGCGAACTTACAGGCTATCATTTTAAACGCCTGTCATCTTTGTAGATCCTATGGGGTAATTGTATAACACACACAGTGGATTTTATTTTGGCAGTTCAAAAACATTCATTGCGTTATTTGAGTTTTTGACCTGACAAATTTTACGATCATATGAAGCAATGTATTAGGATTATTATTCAAAATGCTTCAGTTAAGTGCTGGTCTGTAGGGAACAGTCGTAGCATAAAGTCTCTATTCTGTCAAGTCTATTACTCAAAAACTCAACAACCAATCAGGTTTTCAAAGCCTTTGAAAATTCACACCATTTCATTTAAGCGTTCATAAAAATTTGAGTAAACGCTCCTCTACAGAAAAATCGCGACAAATTCACCAAAAATGTAAACAACATCGGAAAAAAAGTTTGTTTATAAACGGTAAGTGCAGTTTTGTACAGAGCTGCAGAGGCAGTGAGTTCTGCGATTAAAATAAGAGTAATAAATTATGTATTTTTATTAGTGTTACATCTATACTAATATATAAAGCTGAAGAGTTTGTTTGTTTGTTTGAACGCGCTAATCTCAGGAACTACTGGTCCGATTTGAAAAATTCTTTTTGTGTTGGATAGCCCATTAATCCAGGAAGGCTTTAGGCTATATAACATCACGCTGAGACCAATGGGAACGGAACATAACTAACTTCACGCGGACGAAGTCGCTGGCGGCCGCTAGTATTAAAATAATTATCGAGATTTGTTCTTTCTGAATATGTATAAATACTTTGTGTCCAATGTCTGATAAGTTGACTTTACGAGTGTTAAAGAGGACGATGAAATTATTGCTCATTAGTCATTGCTCATTGTGTGCCGGATTTTCGTCAAGTTTTTGTTTGATACAATATCTTAAAATATGACAAATTAATCCCTTAAGAAAAAAATGTTCACATTAAGTAATTAAATAGACTTCTGCTAAAAAATAAGGAGAAAATAATGAGGATTTTACGAGCGTTTGGCGCGGCTTGATACCGACTTGATACGCGCGCTCGGACGTACAACGCATTCCTAGCTGTCAGTCACATCAAGACGTTCAAGTGGATATGAATTAATGGAAAAATAACTCATCATCATCATAATTTCAGTCGAAAGACGTCTGCTGCTGGACATAGGCCTCCCCCAAGGATGTTCTCCTGCATCCAGCGGTTTACCGCGACCTTCAGCAGGTCTTCGGTCCACGGTTTTCCGGTGCGTGGTCGCCACTCGAGAACCCGTCGGCTCCATCGGGCATCGGTACTACGGGCAATGTGCCCGGCCCACTGCCACTTAAGTGTTGTAATTCTTCGGGCTAATAAATAACTATAATTCCTATACAATAAAGTTTAGTGACCTAGTGGTATCGCCTGCGACTTACGAGTTCTAGATCGTAGATGCGAACCCGTTCAAGCGCTTTACTTTGTAAAAAAATCCATTATCACTGCTTCCAAAATGGTGAAGGAAAACATCTTGAGGAAACTGGCATCTCCTAGAGACAAAACCTCGAAGACGAGCAACCCGCACTAGGCCCGCGCGACCGCCGACCGACGCAACCGCCTTGGCGCCTAACAAGCGGAAACCCCGCCTGTATCATTTAAGAAAGGCGGGAACTGGAGGTCGCGGGCGATTAGAGCGGAGACTCAGCCGGCCCATTGAGCGACTTCAGGGAAGGCGGCGCACAGTAGTCATGTGTTGTCTTACATAGTTAGGTTCGGGGAGACCCCTTCATAGTCTCCCAGAGATGTGCCCTAACAGGCGTTGCACGGCAGGGGCTCCGGATTGGTCTTTTGAGAGGTAACGGTGCCCCTGCTATGTGCCCGTGATAATTATGTAAAGCTCAGTTCGTAAGTTTTTAAATAGTGCTAGTTACACTAGAATCAACTTAACTTTCAATGGAATAAAGTTGAAGTTTGTATTACTTGAAATAGGATAGGTATGTTCAGCATGGAGTCTTCACTCGGTCGTACATTAGAAATATATTTAGCATATTTGAATAAGTTGGTACACGTTCTGTCTGTATCGTTCACGTCTCCAACAGGAAATTAAATTGTGTTGAGTTACTTTGTATTAATGCTCTATTAGCGCGTAGGACAGCCTTCGTGGCGTAGCGGTAGCGAACGCGGCCGCTGCGCAAGGAGGCGCGGGTTCGATCACCGCGCAGTGCAGATATTTGTATGCATGAATATGAATATTTGCACTGGTCTGGTCGTGCCTCGGAAAGCACGTTAAACCGTTGGTCCCGGTTGCCATACGAACATATAATGGCAGCCGTTACGGGTTGTTGAAGCCCTCAAAAGTTCAACAATTGGTCTAACTGCAATGCTTCGATGTCGCCTTCGGGTTGTGGAGGTCAGACGGCAGTCGCTTCATGGAAAATGTCGAAGTGTAGCCATATCAGCAGTTGGACTGGTAAAGCGGACCCCAGACTCCAAAGCTGAAAAGGCTTAGGATGCGACTGGGGATGATGATGATGATTTCATACGACTTACTGCCACACTGAGGAATTTCTGTTTATAATTTAGTAACCATGACACATCTTACACAAAGGTCGTCATTGGCTGGACACCTGGAGGAGGACATCGCCTTCAAGTACATCTCATAGTACCACTATCTTTAAAAACGGCAAAAAATCACGTTTGTTATATGGGAGCCCCCCTTAAATATTTTTTATTTTTTTGTATTTGTTGTTACAGTGACAATAGAAATAGGTACATAATCTCTGACAATTTCAACTGTCCAGCCTGGTGAGAGACGGACGGACAGCAAGGTCTCATGAATAGGGTTCCGTTTTACCTTGTACCTACGGACCCTAAAAAAGGGGTGTCGCTGTATGTAATGATCACCCTTCCTCTTAGAAACCGCGGCTACACTAGCTTAACCTGATCGATCAATATGTGCGGCTGTTTTTATTAATTCATGCCTCTTTTAATTCATTCCATTTCAATGTCTGTTTTATATTAGAAAATTCGATTAACTAGACGTGAAGATCGAAGACGTGTAAATCGATACTCGCTCTTGGCAGCCAAACATGTTCTGTCCTCTATTACATAAATTAGTTGTAGGTACATTACTATAGTTATTATAATGGAGTCTATTTTGCAAGCGGTTTAAATGAGCTTTAAGTTTGTGCTGTACCGCAATTTAGGAGAGCTGGCAACACTGAACAACCTAAGCGGTACGTTCAGAAGTATCTAAGTTGTCAGAATTTGGTATACTTCCATACTGCATGTTATTTAAGACAGCCTTAAAAGGCTTACGCTGCTCCTATAGGTTGTAAAGTTTCACAATACAGGGTGTATCTGACATCGTAACGCAAACTTCGCGAAAAGGCTAGCCCGCATACCACTAATAAAATGATGATAGTCATTTATGTCGTTAATGAACGGTTACAGAATACACACTGTTTAAAAAAGTGCCGGCTCGGCTTTTGGACGTTGCAAGCGTGCCGCCGCGCGAGTTTGTAGGTATAACGTTGATCCCTGATGTGAACTCTATTAAATCAGCTGATAAGATCGTTTTTCGGGTTTTGTTTTCAATGAGCTTTTTTATGTAATTAGCGAATAATTTAATTTTGACTTTAAAATCTTATTGGGTTTTAAAAGTAAAGCAATTGTGAATGGTCTGAAGTAAAAAAAATACATTTATTTTTTTTAAATCATGAAAAAGCCGACGAAAAATTCCACCACTGGGGGGTTCAGAATCATGTACTGGATCCATGGTACTCGTTTGTGCGTCGATGTCAGATACACCCTTTATACAACGTTATTTTTTCTTTCTACGAAACCTGAATATAGTTTGTTCAGAATAACCAACTGAATCGATTCCAATCATTTTTACACAATGTTATATTTTTTTTCCCAAATACATTTGGAAATAGGGATGTATCCAAGGTATGAAAATCAATAAATTAATTAGTCCGTCTTATAGATAACAAAAAAAAAAAAATTAAGACCCGTATTTTTTATTTTGTCGAAATTACCAAAAACTACTGAGATATAGCGTATTAAAGTTACGGAGTGGGGGCTAATTGCGTCATGCCGTGGTATATTTTGTACCACGACGTGACGTCATGCGACACTTCAAATCAGTATATCTTCCTAAGTATTTTAATGGAATAAAAAATACTTGTTCAATATTTTTTATAGATCTATCTGATGGACATTAAATTATTTTTTAGGATGGAACCCAATTGTTGCAACGTTGTAACCGAGCGCACACAGCTGATGGTAGATCATACTACTAGGAGCACAGTGAGACCCTCGCACCGTGCCGCTTCAGGCGCGGGCGGGCGAGCGGTGCATTGGCCATATTTTTGTTGGCACAACCAAGTAAGATAACAAGCTCATAACTTTGTGGATTATGCGAAACCCGAAACACGTGTCCAGAATCTATGTACAAAATTTCAAAAAGATAACCTGAAAAACCACAAAGTTATGACCTTGTTATCCTTTTTGGCTATCCCAACAAAAATATGATACACGGTCCGCTCAGGTTGGGGAGCGGGGCGTTGGCCTCTGGCGTCAGCTGTTGCGCCGGCGTGCGCAATACTATGATCTACCGTGCGCTCTTGGTAACCAGGTGCAACAATTTCTAAATGTATTTGGGGAAAAATACTGCCGAATATCTCATGAACTACTAATTCTATCAATATGTAACCTTACCTAATTAGGAATAAACTTAGTTTTAGATGACGGTTCCCAACTAGATAATTATGTATTTTGCGGGAGACTGAAAGGGGACCTTAAAAAGTCGAAGTGTGTCTACTAATGCACGTGGAGAGATATGTAAGAGCGTTGTTTGCTTGTTTTCAAACATTTTCTTTTTTTTTAAGCCGTACAGTCAGTGCGGTTCAAGCGTCGTGTTAGTCGTGTAAGAATTCGAAGGTTAGTGTGGAAATCGGAACTCTTTTTCTCAATTTTTTCCTTTATAGACTCGCGCCCTCCTGTCGCAAACACCCTATGTCGATTAAAACTTGTCACGACAAGCCCACAATTTACATACGGTAAGTAAGTAGCTATCCAAAATATTTAAGCCAAATTGATGTAAATTTAACATTTAACACACAGAGTGATATTTATGTTGTAAACGATATAGTTTGGGACGAAGATAGTGGTTAGTGAAATTAATTAAGTACACTTTCGGTGCGGTGGTGGTGGTTCGATTCCAGGTCAGGCAAGTACCAATGTAACTTGTCTGTGTTATAATGTACTTTCTAAATATATCTTGGACACCAATGGCTGATTACAAGGTGAAGGTAAACATCTTGAGGAAACCTGGACTTTAAGTCTGAAATCGTCAACCCGCATTGAGCAAGCGTGGTGATAACGCTCAATCCTTCTCTGTATGAGAGGAGACTTGTGCTCAGCAGTGGCACGATAAAAAGGTTGATAATGATGACTTTTGGTACGCCCCAGCTGAAAGACGTCAGTCGACTGCTGTCAAAAGGTGGCCTGCGTCGTAATTTTTCAAAGGAAGCTTCTAGAATATTCTAAGAGCTTCGATTCACTCTTACTAACCGAGCGGGATCGAGAGGCGTATTCGCCAGAAACGCGTGGATTGTGACGGGAGCGGTCTTAAAATATTTTCGCATTATAAGAAATTTCAATGTAAGTGTCTCTGTTTCGGACAACAGAGAAGCTATTGTTTTATAAGACTTGTCCCAAAATAAAAGAAGAACCTCCGCTATTTTATGAACTGAGTCATTTGCATATCAGTGGTTTTCAGAAAAAAAAAACAACTTGGTTAGTCAGATGCTGACCCATTCACACGCTGCCGCCCGCGCCGGTTTTTGGCCCGCTATCCGAGACAGTTTTCAAGGGCAAGAGGTCCTCGCCGCCTCCATCAAAAATAAACGTTGCAGAAGGACCATTTTCAGTATATAGTTATCAGTAGATGCAATAGCCAACGAACGTACTTACCCATGACAAATGGTTGACATGTTAAATCAATTCTCATAATATAATGAACAACACCAAGATTATTTTACTTAGCTACTGTTATTTACTTACCATTTTTTTATACTTTTTTCTTACAATGTCTCAATATTACTTTTTTTTAGAAATTTCGATTAAATTAATTTATTTACGTGTTTTATTACAAAGTTTGTTAACCTAATTTTATTTTATTTTTTTATTTTATTCGTATTCAGTTGTGTTACAAAGCAACAAAGACCTTTGATTAATTGTTGCGCTGTAATGTAATTTTAGTTTATGTAAATTAGTTAATTGTTAGTTAACCTAATAAAACAAACATGTATATTTATTTAAGCATTTGAGTAGTATATGTGTGTGTTGATAAAATCTTGAAGGTAAAAGTTCAATAATTTATTTCAAACTAGCTTTCCGCTTGCGGCTTCGCCCGCGTGGTGTTCGGTTATATCGCGTTTCCAAGAGAAATCTTCAAAAGTCGGGAATCAAAACTATCCTATATTACTTCTCAAAGTCAACTCTATCTTTGTACAATGAATAAATTTCAATAAAATCAGTTCAATGGTTTAGACGTGAAAGCGTAACAGACAGACAGACAGAGTTACTTTCGCATTTATAATATTACTAGCTTTCCGCCCGCGGCTACACCCGCGTGGAATTCAGTATTTTTGTTTTACCTCGGGAATATAAAATTTTTCCGGGATAAAAAGTACCCTATTATTTAATCCGGACTTCTAACTTTACGTCTGCAAAATTTCAAAGCAATCGGTTGAGTAGTAACGGCGTGAAAGCGGAACAAACAAACAAACAAACTCACTTTCCCATTTATGATATTAGTAAGATATATAGTAGAGATTGGTACGGACGACAGCAGGTGAAGCTGTCAGATATCCCCAATCAACCTTAAGCCTTAATGCTTTAGAGATAAAGTTGAAAATCTAATAAAGAAATCTGACAGATTGTAGTAGCTTGATGTGCTGTCGTCTGTACATAAAAGGTAGTATTGGACGTCAATATTTACAACAAAATTGAATTGATTCAAGTCGCCCTTCACCGAAGTCCATAGTCACTTACTCATCATCATCTCAGTGCTAATCCCAGTCGCATCCGAAGCTTTTTCAGCTTTGGAGTCTGAGGTCCGGCTTTACCAGTCTAACTGCTGATTTTGGCTAACCTTCGATATCCAACCGGGACCAACGGTTTAACGTGCTTTCCGAGACACGACCAGACCAGTGCAAATATTCATATTCATGCATACAAATATTTGCACTGCGCGGGGATCGAACCCGAAATCCTTGCGCAGCGGCTACGTTCGCTACCACTACGCCACGGAGGCTGTCCCCATAGTCACTAACTGACTAGGCAATTCATGATTGTGATCCTTCTTGACATTTCTGTTGCGTGTCCCCCGCTATTTATATTATGATTGAGTAGATCACTTGATTAGAGACAATACGTCTGAAAGCTTTGTTTTTTATTTGAGTGTTTCTGCGAATCCTGGCCGACTCACATCCGCTATGGACTTCGGTATGATTGAATTTGTAAAATCATTTCGTCTCGCTTTTTGACAGCCTCCGTGGCGTAGCGGTAGCGAACGCGGTCGCTGCGCAAGGAGGCGTTGATTCGATACCCGCGCAGTGCAAATATTTGTAGGCATGAATATGAATATTTGCACTGGTCGTGCCTCGGAAAGCACGTTAAGCCGTTGGTCCCGGTTGCCATACGAGCATCTAATGGCAGTTGTTACGGTTTGTTGGAGCCCTCAAACGTCCAACAATTGGTCTAACTGCAATGCGATATCGCGTTCGGGTTGTAGAGGTCAGACGGCAGTCACTTCACGTAAAATAACGAAGTTTAGCCTAAATCAGCAGTTAGACTGGTAAAGTGGACCCCAGACACCAAACCAGAAAAAGCTTCGGATGCGACTGAGATTAACGCTGAGATGATGATGATTTCGTCTCCCTTTTTAATGTACTCAATTGACAGTATAGATGTTCTTAAAAATATGATTTAATAAAATTACGGAAATAAATTTCAGTCAGGTGCTTAGTACATAATTTGACAGGAATAAACTAAAATATATTTTCTGTCCTTTTCTTAATGATACCTACAGAAAGAAAAATAGGCACTGGTGCCAATGAACCTGTTGGTGGCACCGGGATAACTATTCTGTTGCTACCAACATTTTCATTTTTTTTTATATTATCACAATATATAAAAAAAAAAAACATAACTGCTGACATTTTACGCTTATCTATACTAATTTAAAAAGCTGAAGAGTTTGTTTGTTTGTGCGCGCTAATCTCAGAAACTACTGGTCCGATTTTAAAAATTCTCTTTGCATTGGATAGCGCATTAATCCGGGAAGGCTTTAGGCTATTTAACATCACGCTGCGACCAATAGGAGCGGGGCATATAAAAAAAACGCGGGTGAAACCTTGTGGCGCAGCTAGTATACCATATGCTTATATACCTGTAATATGTTGCTTTGTAATATTGAAACAAAAAACCAAAGTTGTTGCTCTTTATAGAGAAATTAATTTTTTTATAAACATCACACATCTTATTCTTACATTTACGGTACAGACAACTATTAATTAAGTACTAACCTGTAAAGAGAAACAACATTAAAAGCTATTATTCCAAATATGAGTTCTTTCACAATCGTAATTTAAAATCTTTATATGATAACCTCGCCATCTATCCTTGTAAAAATCTCAGTCAAACCCCTTCATAGATGATTTTCAAGCACAGAGTAAAAAGTGCTGTCACCACAGATAATATTTTGATGCAGGTATTGACAATAAGGAGCGGGTAATATAATTTAAATGGAGTGTCAAACAGCTTCATTTACATACCCATGCTGCGAAGTGCATTTAGTCAAACAGATCGAAGCCTGTCCTCATCTTCTGATTCACACTCTTCTTGACCTCTTTCTCTTCTTTCTTCTATCACCAACAGCAAATTGGGACTTCCAATTCGCTTTATAACTTACAGCCTTCTAAAAATGTTATGTTTGTTCTCTTATCCTAGGTATTACACTAGTCTTTCATGATCAAAGGATAATAAATGAAACTCCAAAGGAAATAAATTTCGCGAGCTCTGAATCCAAATCCAACTGCTTTAAAGAAACTTTTCGAAAAAAAAAAAACAACGGAAATTGGACAAGAATTAAGCGGGTTTATCTGTTTCTGGCCTTGAGCCTTCTTATGAGGCCCATTGTTAGCGACCACGTCTCAATTCCATAAGTCATCATTGGCAACACACACTGGTCGAAGACTTTTGTCTTGAGACACTGTGGTAAGGTAAGGGCAATCGAGTGGGTTATGCTTGGGCTTACACTGCGTGATCGAATCAGGAATGAGGAGATCCGCAGAAGAACGAGAGTAATCGACATAGCCCGAAGAATTGCAACACTAGAGTGGCAGTGGGCCGGGCACATTGCCCGTAGGACCGATGCTCGATGGGGCCGCCGGGTTCTCGAGTGGCGACCACGTACCGGAAGACGCAGCGTGGGTAGGCCCCCGACAAGGTGGACCGACGACCTGGGGAAGGTCGCGGAAAACCGCTGGATGCGGGAGGCGCAGGACCGGTCGTCGTGGATATCTTTGATGGAGGCCTATGTCCAGCAGTAGATGTTTTTTTGCTGAAATGATGATGATCTGTTTCTGTTCTCTTCAACTCTGTTCAGTTTCTGTCCATAGATGACAAAGATTTTAATTTTTTTTATGGGTAGTCTTCAAGTGACTTCTGAGCTCTGGACGGAGCGGAATTGGGTTGCATACTTGTTTGATAATGGTACTGATATAGGTATCTTCGATAGCTGATGAACTGCGTTTCTTAGGCGCGATTTGGGAAATTACATACCTACACGCAACATCAAAAAATGTGAATAGGAAATAATAAAAAGTAAAAACTAAAACCCAACTACGACAAAAAACGACGCTGAAAAAGTATAAAACAAGATTTTCAGAATACTGAACTGAACAAAGTTGCTAATGTAGTTGCAAGTAAATGGACACAGTAGACTCTACCAAGATTTATAATTGGCAAGTTACATATACCTACCTACCGTAGCACCTTGACGACGTGTGACTACGCCTTTCCAAACATGAAAATTTATCTCTACATATTGAATATTACATACTTCAGAATAGTATTGTATGACATTATTGTCAATTTACAACGAAGGCATCTTGGTAGAGTCTACTGTGTCCATTTACTTGCAACTACATTAGCAACTTTGTTAGGTTCAGTATTCTGAAAATCTTGTTTTATACGCGTTATTTCAGCGTCGTTTTTTGTCGTAGTTGGGTTTTAGTTTTTAGTTTTTATTATTTGTACTATTTTGGTGTTAAAGTGTATTTGTGGCGCATAATATTACCAAAAGTTAAATTGATGAACTAAAAACTAGGTACTTGACATATTACATCTAACATATAACAACATAAGCCCGAAGGCATATAGTGCAGAGGACATTTTTGTCGGAGTTTTAGCCAGTTATCAAACTGTTTCCGCCTTCACCGCGTGGAGTTACTCCCAGCTTATGTCGTTTTCATTAGTGCATTACATATTCTATTAATGTTCACACTGCTCTACATTGCATAAAGCGATTCACAGTTCCCGTGATCCGGGCTTTACTCTTATCGCTCATATTTAACATCATTAAATCATTCTTGTAATTATGTACAAGCATAAAGTACTCGTGAAGCTCTTTCACGTCTAAACACGGTATATTTATTTTAATTTTATATTCACACTAGCTTTCCGCCCGCGGCTTCGCCGCGTGGAGTTCGGTTTTATCGCGCTTTTTAGATTTCTCAGTGTTTCTCTACTATATTATGCATTTATTATACATACAAACCTTCCTTAAGAATCACTCTATCTATTAAAAAAAAACCGCGTCAAAATCCGTTGCGTAGTTTTAAAGATCTAAGCATACATACGCACATACAGCGAAAGCGACTTTGTTTTATACTATGTATTGATAGAACTTTTTGTCCGCTAGAGGGCGCAATACTAAATTTGGTGACAAGCTTTATAGCTCATAACTAACAGAATATCAAGGCCTTTCTAATGGTACTACAGTGATCTTATTCTGATAAGGAATAAAAAAGCTATGAACGAAAAGATGTGAATTATATGCAACCAGCCCATGAATACAGGTAAAGTCACGAGCAAATGCTAGCCATGTATATATATTCAAAATGTACAAGAAAAGAGCTTTCAAATGATACCAAACACGCCATATTTATCTTAATTTTATTTTTTTACTCTGTATGTTTTGTCCGCTAGAGGGTGCCACATTAGATTTTGTGAAACCCCATATAGCCTATAACCAGCGGACAATTAAGACGCTTCTAATGATATGTCATTTGTCGAATTCTGATAAGTAGTTTAGAAGTTACGAGGGAACAGATGAACATACATACATACATACATACATACATACATAGCCTGTCAAAATCATAACCCTCCTTTTGCTTTGCCGTAGTCGGGTAAAAAAAAAGGAAAAGGACTTACTGAAATATACAGCGTTGCACTCTCCGGGTTGTGATGGAGGCCTCCGTAATTGTCCACTTGTTCACTTTGGTTGTTGGATTCAAAGGCTAATTATTGATTTATAGAATTTTTATATTTGCCGGCCGGCGTACGATCTTGTAGATTTTTTGATGGTGAAGTGTTGTTGTAGCAGAGAGAAGTTGGTTTTGTTTTTTGTAAGTTCTTCTGGCTTAGTCTCTAGGCCTTTAAGCCAGAAATATATGGAAGTAGGAATTACATGGGAAGGAATCGGGAAATTTGAATGTGCTTGATGTAAGAATGGTTGCATGCTTTAACAATACTTTTACTGACTAAACCCCACCTGTGTTCCTTCATTAGCCTGTGCCTTTCGAACAATCCACAGCCTGAGTACCTATGCATCCGTTGTTTACGGACGCGTACTCATTTAAAAAAAAATCGATGTTTTCTATAGAAATTCTCCCTAACGCTAAGCATTAATTTAGGTGTCGTCTAGTTCTTTGTGTGTGTGTGTGTTGTGTATGGTGTAAAAGTGTATCCATTTCACATTAACTTTTACACGTACCTACATTATCATGATGGTAAACAAGTTTCATTACTGAATGAATACAGCTTTTACTCTAAGTAATAACTGGATAATTGGAATACCTG
This sequence comes from Sesamia nonagrioides, assembly GCA_017933935.1. Lineage (NCBI taxonomy): Eukaryota > Metazoa > Arthropoda > Insecta > Lepidoptera > Noctuidae > Sesamia > Sesamia nonagrioides. Next base: position 100,619 of record JADWQK010001253.1, on the reverse strand, counting down.
GGTTGCTCACCTTTAGTCTCCAAGGACCAAAAGCGATATTAGGTACCTACATATTTCATATGCTGTCAACTTTGACGCCCACAACTCCTAAGCAATTAAACACGTGTCGATCTAATGTCGTCGGCTATTAGATCGATTATTCCTATAATTAACGGTCCGCGTTAATTAAGGTTAAAATTAAGGGTTTTGTATCTTTAAAGTAATAAAACAAATTCATCATAGTTATGAATCGTACACCGTCTTATAAAGGGTGTCTTTGACATCGACGACGATTCTGAACCCCCTAGTGGTGCTATTTTTCGTCGGCTTTTTTCTGATTTAAAAAAAAATATATTCAGTTTTTTCACTTTAAACCGTTCATAATTGCTATACTTTTATAACCCAATAAGGTTTTATAGGAAAAATTAATTAATTCGCTAATACACAAAAAAGCGCAATGTGAACAAAACTCGAAAAACTGTCCTATCAGTTGATTTAATAGAGTTCACATCAGGGGCAACGTCATACCCACAAACACGCGCGGCGTGGCGGCACGCTTGCAACGTTCAAAGGCCGAGTCGACACATTTTTTTAAACACTGTGATTTCTGTAACCACTAATTAAGGTCGTACCCTCACCAAATGACCTCGAGCATTTGCTCCCTCTTCACCGCGCCCCACCTCTACAATACTTCGCAAAATATTACTAGCGCCGTCTGGCGGACGAAGTACTTACTAATACAAGTTAAATTCATAGACCACAGAAGTAACAGACATGGCACTTTTATTTTTGTTTATTGGTGCGCCCAAATACTTTTGGTTATTATAGACTGAAACAAATGTTGACGATACTTCATATTAAAAATTTTGCGTATTTTATTTTTTAACCGATTTCCGAAAAGTGTGGTTCTCAATTCGATTTATGTGTGCTCGCTGATAACTTTATCGTTAATGAACCGATTTTGACCATTCTTTTTTCATATGAAAGAGTATGCTGCCTATGTAATCTCATTGTTACCACGTCAGTGTCGATAATGGAAATTCTAAGAAATTTAGGCCAATTATCGAAAATTGTAGGCACGCTTCGGGTGAAAACTTGATACTCGTATTTATATCGGATGATACTATAAAACCGTGAAGATTTGGGCCTGACCTGATGATGGAGATGACAGAGAATCAAGGGAATCCACATCGGAAGCAACTGTCATGTGTTTGGGCTTACTTAATTTGTATTGATTAGACCTTTACAACTAAATATGTTATGACTATAACTTCAGGGTTGGAAGTTAGTTTTGTAGATTGAAAGTTAGCTAAGTCAGATGGTCAAAGAGATAGAAAAATAATATAATAAAGGTTAATTTATCATTATTACCTGGCTGGGTAAAAGACTTCCTGACTGAACGGTCCCTCCGAGTTGTTGTCGACGGATGCTCTTCTGAGCCCATGTCAACTAACGCCGGTGTTCCTCAGGGGTCTGTTCTCTCTGCAACTCTGTTCCTGCTGCATATTAACGATCTGCTGATGCCCGGTATCTATGGGTATGCAGATGTCAGCACAGTTGTAGAGAGATACCTACCGGATGCTCGGGCTAGTAGGGAATCAATCCAGTCCGAAAGAGAGGCCATGGTTGAGCGAACGAGTGTTGCACTGCAGGCAGTCTCCGAATGGGGCAATGCCAGTCTTGTAGCATTCAATGCCGCCAAAACACAGGCGTGTCTTTTCACCGCCAAAAGGAGCCCGTTCACCTTGGCCCCTACTTTTCGGAATGTGTTCTTGGAGTGTTCCGACCGCCTTCAGCTTTTGGGAGTTGAGATTTCCTCGAACCTTAACTTTGGGCGGTTCATTGAGTCCAAGGCCAAGGTGGCTGCCAGGAAACTTGGCGTTATCGCAAAGGTCCGGCAGTACTTCACACCTGGGCAGCTTCTAATGTTATACAAAGCACAGGTCCGTTCGTGTGTGGAGTACTGCAGCCACATTTGGGCTGGTGCTGCCAAGTGTCACCTGGCCACTTTGGATTCAGTGGAGAGACGTGCAAAGAGGCTGATTGGTGACCCTGATCTAACTCGAGTTGGTCTCCAAAGCCTAGAGCACAGGCGTAGAGTAGCCAGCCTTTCGGTGTTCTATAGGATGCATTTCGGGGAGTGTGCGAGGGAATTGCATGATTTAATTCCCCCATCTCCGTTCCACCAGCGGACGACCTGTCGTACGGCTGGTTTCCACCCTTACGTTGTTAACACCACTACGATCCGGACGAAGCGTTTCGCCTCCTCCTTTATACCGCGTACATCGAGGGACTGGAACAATTTGCCAGCGGCGGTGTTTCCGCCGGACTACAATTTGAGTGTCTTCAAGGCTAGAGTGAATAGGCTCTTAATAAACTAGTGCGCTTTACCATCAACGATTGCGTCACTGCTTACCATCAGGCAGGATTGCGGTCAAGCGCTGGTTTATAATATGTAAAAAAAAAAAAAAATATTTTAAGGGAAAACGTAATCAGGGTCAAATAAATTTCTGCAGACAGGAAACCTACATACAAAAAAGATTTGATGTATTTTTTTGGGCTCAGGCAAGACTGAAATTATATTATTATTCTCGTTTAATATAACAAATACGTAAATTGTAAAAAATAAAACGATCGTATAATAAAAAAATATTATTTAAAAACAAAAAACCCGCCTGCATAAAACTCTAACGAACTGAAACGGTAGAAACAAGTTGAACAATCGCAGTTGGGGGACTGTTCTATGGAATACTTGTTTATCTAGCTAAGAAGTCCCCCAACTGCGATTGTTCAACTTGTTTCTACCGTTTCAGTTCGTTAGAGTTTTATGCAGGCGGGTTTTTTGTTTTTAAATAATATTTTTTATTTCTATCTTTTTAGTTTTAACAAATTATGTTTCTAATGTTGGAAAACTTAAAAAAATTGTTTAATTTCTTTTTTCATCGTTCCATTTAATATTAAAAGTGCACGTTATATACATATTTTCTAATGAGTACCTATTTTAAATCCTTCATTTTAAAACCAATGCGATAAGTTTGGTAGATAAAAATTACCTCATAATTATGGCGTCAAACATCCGCCATTTTGTTTTTTTTTTTTAATGTCACCGTCTAAGACAAATGTAACGATGTCTCAAATGTAAAAATCCGTTAGCCGATTCTGGAAATACAAGATAATAAAGAATATTACATACATTCATATGTACAAGATACGCGCTTTGTGCATGCCTCCGAATGTAATTCTGTTTATAATTTTGCAAAAAATTGGAACTGACGACTTTTGTGCTGAAATTTCTAAGTGTACATTAAATACGTAGGTACGGACGACAGCAGGTCAAGCTACCCCAAACGGTCAGATATTTCCAATCAACATAGAGCCTTAATGCTGTAGAGATAAAGTTGAAAATCTAATAAGGAAATCTGACAGATTGTAGTAGCTTGATGTAATGTCGTCTGTAGATAGGTTTGGTACTGTTTCAATGTATGTTTCTGGATTTATCATTGTTATTTTTTTTAAATGCCTTATCATTGAATTTTCATCTTGTTTTAGTCTTTTCAGTTGATTTTTAATAGTAGTTAACCATGCAAGTGTTTTTTTTTTTTGTTTATTTAATTATTATTTTGTTTATGTCTTTTTAGTTGAGAAATATTACGTAACCGGATTAATTTCTTAAATGAGTTTATGTCATGTGGTTGATTTAGCAATTTGTTAGGGTTAAGAAGACAGATATCAAGTCCGGAAAGAGTCCTCACTCTACTCAAAGCAACATAAGCTTGACCTTTTGCAAATAAGTTTCTACTTATATCTTCAACTGCTGGGTCTAAAGTTGTGACCTGTAGTTTATGCACCGTCACTGCCCAGCATAAAATTAAGAGAAACATTCGTCGCTCAATCTCGCCTTTACCACGTAAAGCATCAAATTCTGTAGCACGAGGCTGGATCCAGACTCCAATACCAGGTAGGTTCCCTGTTATACTTGGGTCATCGAGCTCCACAAATATCGCTTGTGGTAGTTTTCTTGGCTCCAACTGCTTTCTATCATATCACCGTTAACCAGCCCATGGTTAACATTGATGTTCCGTCTTAGCATGGCTCGAGAGCTTATACCTAATTTGAGTTGGTTTGGTATACCACCTGATTTATTGGGATCTTCAGGTATGTATTCGTCGTCCTCCGTGGCGCAGCGGTCAATACGCCTGCCTGCGACATGGAGACCCCGGGTTCGATCCCCGACCAGGTCATGATGGAAAACGATATTTTCCTGATTGGCCTGGGTCTTGGATGTTTATCTATATAATATGTATCTATTATAAATATAGTATCGTTGAGTTAGTATCCCATAACACAAGTCTCGAACTTACTTTGGGGCTAACTCAATCTGTGTGATTTGTCCGTATATATTTAATTATTTCCTCTCGTGGTTTGTGACCATATGTTTTAGGATCAAATGAGATGTCTACAGCACTAACATTGTATACTTTTGTGAGCTTTTCTAACTTTTCTGTCATGGTCGCGTTATATACATATTATTAATGTAGCAGATTTTTTTCTTTCCATTTACTGCACGTTATAATAGTTCTTTACTTATTAAATTGCCATTCTGCAGTACTGGCCATTTCAAATTAAAAAAAAAAAAACCTGTTTGGCTAATAATTCTAATTTCAAATTAATTTTATCTTGCTTTTTTGTTTGTTTCAACATGGAGCTCTTTTTCCCAAAAGTAGTCATTTGTTTATTGATTACTAGTACATTTCCATCACATTTTAATCTTTTTCGCCATTATGGATAAGTTAAAAATTCGAGTAACTATGGAATATGAGTACCGTTATGCTAACAACGCGGCATAAGCGGCACGCAACATCTACAACATTTACGGAGCTAACACTACAAACTAACGCAGCAATTGTTATTGGTTTGCTCACTGCTATTCTGGGAATTTCGACTTTAAAAATGAACCCCGCGGTCGTCTGAAGACTTTTGGTCGACAATGACGAATTAAAAACGATTGTGGCAGCTGATGATACACAATCTACGGCTGATATAGCAACGGCTTTCGACAAAACAAACAAAAAATACAAACTATGTTGGACCATATGTGTCGAATTGGCAAGGTAAAATATCTTGCCAAATGGGTGCCCCACGAACTCAATGATCGCCAGCGCGAAGTACGCGAGACGTGCCTGGCACTGCTCAACAGACAAACAAATGAAGGAATTTTGAAACACATTGTTACCTGCGATGAAAAATGGATTCTGTTTGCTAACCGCAAGCGCTTAGCAAGTTGATTAGATCCTAGTTCAGCGCATAAACAATGCCCCAAACGAAATCTTACCCCTAGAAAAGCGATGGTCCCTGTTTGGTGGTCTAACCGGTGTGATTCATCACATCTTCTTACCAAACGGGATCAGCATTACTGCAGATGTGTACTGTGAAGCACTGAACACAATGACGGAGAAACTGGCACATCGCCAACCAGCATTGGTAAACCGCACCTCTCCGCTGCTCCTGCACGACAAAACGCGACCTCATACCGCACAACAGACAGTCTTCAAGTTGCAATAAAAGGTTGGTGGGGTTGGAGACTCTTCGTCATCCGCCCTACTCACGAGACCTTTCGCCTACAGACTACTACTTTTTCCAGAATTTGAATAGATTTTTTTTTAAATTAAATTATAAACTAGCGCTTGACCGCAATCCTGCCTGATAGTAAGCAGTGACGCAGTCGTTGATGGTAAAGCGCACTATTAATTTATTAAGAGCCTATTCACTCTAGCCTTGAAGACACTCAAATTGTAGTCCGACGGAAACACCGCCGCTGGCAAACTGTTGCAGTCCCTCGATGTACGCGGTATAAAAGAGGAGGCGAAACGCTTCGTCCGGATCGTAATGGTGTTAACAACGTAAGGGTGGAAACTTGCCGTACGACGGGTTGTCCGATGGTGGAACGGAGATGGGAGAATTAAATCATGCAATTCCCACGCATACTCCCCAAAATGCATCCGATAGAAGACCGAAAGGCTGGCTACTCTACGCCTGTGCTCTAGGCTTTGGAGACCGTCTCGAGTTAAGTCAGGGTTACCAATCAGCCTCTTCGCCCGCCTCTCCACTGAATCCAAAGTGGCCAGGTGACACTTAGCAGCACCAGCCCAAATGTGGCTAAAAATGAAAATGTGGCAATGTGGCACACGAACCGACCTGTGCTTTGTACAATATTAAAAGCTGCCCTGGTGTGAAGTACCGCCGGACCTTTGCGATAACGCCAAGTTTCTTGGCAGACGCCTTGGCCTTGGACTCAATGAACCGCCCAAAGTTTAGGATGGAGGAAATCTCAACTCCCAATAGCTGAAGGCGGTCGGTAAACTCCAAGGATACATTTCGAAAAGTAGGAGCGAAGGTGAACGGGCTCCTTTTGGGGGTGAAAAGACACGCCTGTGTTTTGGTGGTATTGAATGCTACAAGTTTGGCATTGCCCCATTCGGAGACTGCCACTTGCCTCTCGTCCAGCTGATTTCTTTAAGAATCAATAAACTGCCACTGTGTTGGCAAAAATACATTGATTGCATGGGTAATTACTTCAATTAATACAAAAGATTTTTTTTTCTATTTAACGGCAATTTTATGTTTAAAGGCTTTTTTCATATAAACTATATTTAGAATCAATATATTTATTATAATCAGTGATTACAATCCTTAATTTTGATACCCAACTCGATATGCTTGGCAGAAAAAAATATATAATTCTTTTTTTTGTTCCATTTAATATTAAGTTATATACATATTTAGAATCAGTGTTTCAAATCCTTCATTTTGATATCCCACTCGATATGCTTGGTAGAAATTTATTTCTTTATATCTCACATTATGGCGTAATACATCCGCCATATTGGTTTTTTTTTAAATGTCACCTATCTAGTAGCAGTTGGGCAATTAAGGCAAATCTAACGATACCTCAAATGTGAAAATCCGTTCAGCGGTTCTGGAGATACTAGGTAATAAAGAATAATACATACAAGATAGGAGCTAAAAACATAACCCTCCTGGCAGTCGGGTAAAAAACAGACAAATACATATGCTATAATATTATTTACACAAAGCTTCCTTTTGCAGAAAAATAATAAACATCTGACTAATACAATATCCAGTCAGACTGGACGCTGACAGCAGCATATTTGGAAAAGGCCTGCAAGCAAACGACGTATTTCGTTTGCTTTAATTCCTATAAGACCACAATGAAAGTATGAGCATTTCTAGAAATAACGCAATGAAATAACACAACTTAAATTCAGTCTCTTGATTTTAATTGATTTTTGCATAAGCATGACGAGTAGGTAGTGTTTGTACTATGTTAAAGTACAGTGTTGTAAATTGTTGAGGAATTCCCTCAACTGTCTATGGTCTTCATCATCAGATCTATTGCAGACCTTCATTTAAAACTTTATGGGTGTAAAGTTTTCATCAATATAAATGAATTAAGTCCAAACACAAGGTAACTATTGTAAACCTTTGAGGAGTTCCCTTAACTGGCCTTTGTCTTCATCATCAGAGCTCTAATGACAATCACAACTCATTTAGGTATAAAGTTCTTATCAATATAAATTTATTAAGCACAAACACGAGGCAGATGATGTGAATCGTTAAGGAGATCCCTCGGCTGTCTCCCGGCTCCATCATCAACTCCGAACTTTACTAAATTGTAGTGCGTTAAAACACTTAATGAAAAAAATATAGAAATGCCCTAGGCGCCCCTATGATTTTTTAAATTTCTCCTAGGTTTCTTTAGTCTTCCATCATCAGACCCTAATTTCCTTAACATGAGACTACCTTGAAGATATAATCTTTCTCATTAAAAAAAAAAAAGCTATTGCATAGCATTTTTTATCAACTTAAGCAATAGGGTACCTATTTGACTAAAAAAACCTAATTAGTCCGTCAGTCAGATTTCCAAAAATACTCATCATCATCATTTCAGCCGAAAGACGTCCACTGCTGGATATAGGCCTCCCCCAAGGTTCTCCACGACGACCGGTCCTGCGCCTCCCGCATCCAGCGGTTTCCCGCGACCTTCACCAGGTCGTCGGTCCACCTTGTCGGGGGCCTACCCAAAAAATACTAGACACATTTTTTTCTTTTTTCATATAAACAAAAAATGAAGACTACACAGTACTTTGAAAACTCGTGTGACGTCACTACACGCTACACTTTTTAGCGGCCAGTGACGTCACCAGCCATCACTCCTGATCTTTGATGCCTATTATATTTGTCAATTTTTATTGATTTGATAAAACAAAATATACGAAATGTAAAACGTATATAATAAACCTATCCAATAATTTTCTATAATCTGAATGACGGACTAATTAGTTTTTTTTGGTCAAATACCCTATTATTTATATTATAGTAAAGTTATCCGCAAACAAACATAAAAAACATATAACCTCCTCCCTTTTGAAATCGGTTAAAAAAAACGAACACCAAAATCAACATCAATAACAGAAACACTTTAAGATAGTATTATACTCTATGCGACATGCGGTGCGTGAGCGAGCAAGCAGATGCTTTCTCGCTCACGCGCCGCCCGCTATGCTAGCGGACCGCGCGATGACGAACGACACGGGTTCCCCCTTCGAGAGCTTGTGGCATACTGAATCTCAGTAGCTCGGGCAAGAGAAATGATGGGGAATACGCTCAGATTGCTGAATAAAATTTTTGTTTTGGTCGTTTTAAAAAAATATTTCTACAATAATATTCGTCATGAAATTGCCTATCCATTAGTATAAGAACGCAATCTAAATAATGCTTACTTTTAGAGGAGATGCACGTTTTTGATAATTATTTCTCTTGTCAGAGGTTTCGTTGCGAAGGAATTATCTAAACATTATGATTAGTAAAAAAAAAAAAAAATCTACAATTTTGGAGCCAAGATTATGGAGAAAATTTATGTATTTTTAGTAAGTTGATATTTCTTTTGGATAAAGAGTAGATAGCTCCGAAAAACTACATAAAAACGGCCTGCGGTGTGTTTTTCCTCTGGAGCCGCCTTAACGATATAAATGACTGTCATAATTTTATTAGTGGCTCGCGGTGTAGCCTTTTCGCTAAGTTTGCGTTACGATGTCAGGATACATCCTGTATAGTGGCAATATTGAAGTAGGTATTAGTTTCGTCCCGCGGAAAAAGTCGCATCAGTTTCGATCCCATCAGAATATTGGGGTAAAAAATATTCTAAATGTTAATCCTGATTATAAATCTGTGTGCAAAATTTCATTTGTGTGAAAGAGTAACAAACAACCATCCATAAACAAAATTTCGCATTAATTGTTTTAAGTTGTTTTAAGTACTTTTTTATTTATTTACGTGTCAAATTTAGCAATAAAAAATACTAAGTAAGAATAATGTTTCGATTTTGTTTAAAACGAACATTCTAATGCTCTATTCCAATTTTAAAACAAAAACCAACGTTTTATATCTAGGAAGGATATTTTTTAAATCGTTTGAACTCCTGTATCGTGGATGCGTTTACAAACATTTAATTTTTACTCGTGTACAAAACAGGACCCGGAACAACTAACTACCTGTAGACCTTGTAAATATTTGTTCTGTCCAACCTGCGACAGGCAGCAGTCGATCTCTCAACCACTCCACCAACCGTGTCGTCAGTTAACAAGACATGTAGCATATTCAGCCTATAATGTTCCCCCTACTGGGCCTACCTTTTTTTTTGTTTGGGATGGGAAATCATCAAATGGCCTCTCCAGCTCTGGGCGGAGCGGAAGGGCGTGTTAGACTTTTACTGACTAAAACCCACCCGTGTTTCTTCACTTGCCTATGCGTCGGCCAGGGCCACGATTTCTTGTTTAACCAACCCGCAACCCTGACCCAAAAGGCTTCGGTCTTCGTGGACCCCGTCACGATGTAGTGACATCTCTTTAAGGCGCGCATGAAACAACGCGCCGTCGACCCGGGCCCGATCCTTACCGGGCGGCGAGCTGCCCTCTGCTCCCCGCCCGCAAGCCCGTGCTTACGGTGACCAGGAGTTCGATGTTGTCTCCCGACCAGGGTGTCTCCTGCGGCGGCTAGTGGCGTGAGGGCGCTGGGATTCCCGCTCCCTCACGCGCTCCGCCTCCTCGTTTGCTAACATCACTGCTTCGCAGAAGGAGGTAACGGCCTGCCATGCACTCTCGCTCCGGACCGGCCTCCTCTCAGTGCGACTTAACTCACCACATGGATCTAGTGTAGTGTTAGTAGACGTCACGTATCTTCGAATTTTTCGTTCTAGCACATACCGGTTTCTTCACAATGTTTTCCTTGCCGTTTTGAGAGCAGTGATGATGAAATAATGTTACACGAAAGCAAAGTTCCTGTTTGTACGAACTCCCGACCGAAAACTCAGCCAGCCGGATGCAGCTAAATATTCATATGGATCGGCTGCTTATTTGACCTCCACAAATTAGCTGGTGCTTCTTGATAATGCTGGTTGGCCGACTGTCGGGAGTCGCTGCTATAACCAATGGGCGATAACTGTTCTCTGTCACGTGACATCTGAAAATAATCATACTGGTATTTCATTCAACTATTTCGAATTGACATAGTTTCAGCTGCATACATAATTTTGCCCATTTGCAAGTTTTGACGTTTACCTACCTTTCGATACCGAAATAGATTTGTAGTATTGAAATTATTCCTTTCCTTGGTCCAAGGCTTAGGTACCTTGGAGGTAACCTCTGGCTTTAAGGTTACCTTTAACTGCCGTCTGAATAAACTTGTTCTAGGGTTAGGTCGTATAGTATTGAAATAAAATTAAATTGATGAATTGGACTCCTTTGATAAGTAGTGGAAGGAGAGTAGGGAGGCTTTTGCCCAGCACTGGGACATTAAAGTATAGAAAAAAAGCATGAAATTACAGAGTTAATCATATAGCTTTTGTTAGAACCATGGGAGAATCGTGAAGGCAGGCTACCTGGAATAATTCAAATATTTAATTTTTGAATAATTCAATTGTTCTTAGATTTTTGTAATTTGCTTGATATTGTTAACACCCTAAATGCGTAGCACAATGTCAATCTCAATCTTAATCCTTTTAAAGGGTAATCCATTGATTTATATGTTCGAAAACATTGTCTGCTAAACAAAATTATTAACGCAATGAATGTTGTTGAACTGTCAAAATGAAACCCATTTCAACTAACCCGTTAGGTTGTATGTTGAAGAACATTTGCGGCTGTAAAAAGTAAGTATTTGCAGAAATATAATAATAAAAATTTTCTATATTTCAGAAAAAGTCATTCATTCATATAAAATCATTCTAAAAACGTACAGGTGTGCATCAAACAGTATCCGACCCCTAGATAATATCAATTTGATGCACTCCATGAAATTATGATAAAATAAATATGTTATAAAATTAAAATATATATGTAATAAAACAAAAATGAATAAATAAATAAAATATGAAAGTCACAACTTTTATTTGACTAGAAACCAGAAATGGAAGAGAAGGTCGTGTAAATATGAAAATGCATGAATATGAAATCACTAGATTTGTTCTCAGGAATGCATTTTGCCTCGCAGCTAAATCCGGAGCGGCAGTTTGTGGTGCCGACAGCCAATCCTTCTGCACCGACAGATTAATATGTTTACACGTATTCGTAACTCTGGTAGTAACGTAATATTAAATCGGTTGCCTTCCACGTGTATTTCAGTACGATCTGAATAATTTGTTTGTTTCATTCTGTTTTCAATAGTTCTTTTACCTAAGTACAGACGATATTCCAATAAGCCTTGAGCCTTAATGTTTTAGCGATGAAGTTGAAAATCTAATAAAGCAATTTAACTAATTGTAGTAGCTAGATGTGCTGTCTTCTGTAATGAGTATAAATGATACAACGTTAGAATTATTACGATTATGTCAAGCAAACATGTTTAAATCGATTTGCCTATAGTCTTTCGTTTTCGCCTATTTATTTTCGAAACAGTTCAAACAGTAATGTACCAACTACGATAGGGCAGTAAGGTTCTGGAGTGGCGGCCACGTACCGGAAGACGCAGCGTAGGGAGGCCCCCAACAAGGTGGACTGATGACCTGGTGAAGGTCGCGGGAAGCCGATGGATGCGGGCAGCACAAGACCGGTCATTGTGGAAGCCTTGGGGCCGGCTTTTGTCCAGCAGTGGACTTCTATAGGCTGAAGAAGAAGAATAACGTACTAAAATAATTTTAAAGCTCATTCTGAATTCGCTTCGCAGCCCTTGAATTCACAATTAATCTTCAATTCCTCGTTTGACATGCATACTCATAGGGACTGTTACAACAAAAGGTTCTAAGCGACATAATTTTATAATACAATCCGTTCCATCACTGCAATAACAGATTTCACCCGTAAAGATAAAATGGCCACGCTTTAATGGAATTGGGCTGGACACATCTGCCATATGTCAGAAGATCAATGGACCAAACTTGATCCAGAGAATCCCGCTTAATGGAAAACGACACCGAGAAGGCCCAGAGATGACGGGATGAACTTTGGACTCCTTTAAAAAAAATATTGGTCCTGGGCAGGTTTAGAAAGAGAGATGTGGTGGTAGGAGAGTAAGGAGGCTTTTGCCCAACAGTGGGTCGTTATTGGGTAATAAAAAATTATATTCATTGATTTTACATTATCGTGTCCATCAAGGAGTGTTATTATATGTATATATACAACGTGTAACAAAAAGGGTATATACATACCAAGGGCATGGCATCTTTAGATGATATCAAACGATATCGGAAGGGTCTCAACTCAAAATAAAATACTCAAAAAATTGGTACCAAATTTTCGGTTTCGTGTGTTTCTTAAAATAAAATCATATCAAACGTGCCAGCACACTACATACGTTAATAACTACTCGTTACCCGTCACGTTACTTGCCAAAATCCGATAAATGTCGTCAGTATCTCTGTGCGACTAGTATGATAGTAGCCTATCTCAGGCGGTGTTTTTCCTCATAACTTCCTAACATAAAGAGATAGGATTAAAAAATCCCTTCAAATATCGTTTGATATCATGTAAAGATGCAATGCCTTTCTTATGTATATACCCTTTATGTTACACGTTGTATATTTAAATTTTGACCCACACTAGGAATTTCTCCTGTATCGTGGATGCGTTTACAAACATATAAACGCACATACACAAACAGCCAGAGCCAGAACAACTAATTGTAGGCCATACAAATAAAAAAATAAATATTTGTTCCGTACGGGAATCGAACCCACGACATGCGGCACGATGTCGATTGCTCAGCCACTGCGTTAATAGACATTACAACACCTTAGGAGAATGTTGGGCAAGATTAAGACGTGATTCAGGAAGTGGTAGGTACTTCTGGACACGGCTAGCGTTGTCAGGTGTCTCTCTTGGAACCCTGACCCCGGCAGCTTATTTCTGTTTCCCATACCGGTGGGCTACTAATATATCTTCTATGTGAGTAAAAATATTTACACTTATTTGTAACAATGTAATTAAAGTACAACAAAAACTTGAGTACGTCGTTATCTAAGAATTCTTAAGTCAAACAAGCGTTGTCTATTACGTCTTCTTTCTCGAACTGTTCCATTTCTCGCTAAATCTTGTTATGACTGACTCCAATAACGCAATCTGTAGTTTTGAAGTTATGAGCACAATGACATATTTCCTCGACACAGAATGTCGCTAGTAAAATATTATGATACTACTCGTTACTTTCAGAGGAGACTTCATTACGATGGTTGATATAATTTGTCATATTGTTATACTTGTTGTCTTTATAGGAGTTTTGGTGTTTAACTTACTCCTAGCGATATAAACTAAAGGTTTCAATTCTTTTGTTTTGTTTGTTTTGATTGTACATTTTGGATACAGCATCTGTTAAAACCTTGGTGGTAGGCCACAACATCGGCTGCCGGCAGAAGTTACCACCCACCAGACAGTCTTGCCGCCAAGCGATTCGTCGTGTACCGGCATGATGTCTGGTAAAGCCGTACGGAGGACGGGTCTGAGCAGCTGTGTTACGATGTGTGCTGCCTGGTACGATGCGCCAAATTTTATTATGTCGGGAGTTGTTTGGTCGTCGAGGGTCTCCAGATCAATCTCCTTCAGGCGCAGCATCTTTGGCTTTCTTGTTGGGTTTAACATTGCATCACTTCACTCAACTGCCGTCTTCCTTCCTATTCAGTTTTTTTAGTGAATAGGCTCTTAATAAATAAGCGCGCTTGTACCATTAACGATTGCATCACTGCTTACCATCAGGCGGGATTGCAGTCAAGCACTAGTTTATAATGATTTAAAAAAAAAACTATCAGACTCGAAATCAGATCTAAATAAGTCAGTAGATTAATCCAAAGGTTCAAGTTTGGTCCTTCGATCCGTTTCGGCCGGACAACTGGCCATGTACTCAATTGCAATTAACAATATCCTGTACAATTTAACCCACTTTACTACTGCACGATCAACATCTGCGTGACCTAGGAAGACATAACAAAGACGTATTTACTAGCTATCATGGCGTGACAAATAATACGTGACACCGTGACAGTAGTCACACCAGCTGCCGGAACAGCCCATGATTTAGCAGCGTGACAAACGACCGGATGTCGGCGTGGTAAAAACCCAATTGACATGACATTCATGAATATATGGATGATATGATTAATATTCCAGACGGGTTTAGCAATATTTCAAAGTGCGACAAATATGTTTTTTGGTCCTTTGTCTCGGTAAATTTGAATGGCAAAGACGCTCCGAGGGTAGTACAATTGCGTCTAAAAAGGCGTCCGATATTTGTAGTTTTGAAGACAATTGATACTGATAGCTTTGGGCATTGCATTGCAAGCCTATGTAAAGGAGAAGGGAGAGACTGAAATGATTTTATTTCTGCAAGTAGGGTTGTGAAGACGCCAGAACATCATTATGATCATCATCATTTCATCAGAAAGACGTCCGCTGCTGGACATAGGGCTCCCCCAAGGATCTCCATGACGACCGGCCCTGCGCCTCCCGCATGCAGCGGTTTCCCGCGACCTTCACCAGGTCGTTGGTCCACCTTGTCGGGGGCATACCCAAGCTGCGTCTTCCGGTGCGTGGCCACCACTCGCGAACCCGTCGGTCCCATCGGGCATCCGTCCTACGGGCAATGTGCCCGGCCCACAGCCACGTAAGTGTGCAATTCTTCGGGCTTCGGGGTGGCACATCATGTTACAACATTTTTTCTAATTTCTGTAATGGATTTTCAACTTTATCTCTAAGGCATTAATCAACCTAGTTTAGGAGGCAGGAATATCACTATTTGTACAACCCTTATTTCTCCAAATTTAATATGCCTACATGAAATGTACAATGTACTTATTTGCTATTGAGGTTTACTGTGTCATTATTTATTTTATTTATTTACCTTGCAGGTTGACTGGGAAATTTTGACAGATTTGGGTAGCTTAACCTGTTGGTGTCTGGATAAACCTACCTGCAGGAACAAAATCATTCATTCATATGATGAGCAGAAAGTCAAGTTTCATTTCAGTCATATGATGAGCAGAAGCTTCAAAAATATGCTGGCTTAATAAATATTCTAACTTCACGATATTTCGTACGTTACCTTTTTGGGGTAAAACCGGACTGTGTTCTATGAAAACCCAGTGAAAACTTTACTTTTCGTATAATAAACGTGTTTGTTAGTTATAATAGTTATGTCACGCTTGAAGTTAAAATGGGCACAATGCACGTTTTTATTTAATCAAGTGTAATTTTAGACTTTATACGAATGTAGGACTTTCAGGGCTGCCACGTTGGCTTTAGCAAGAGTTTTCATATGATTTAACTCGTAAGGTTTTCAGAAAAACTAATAGAAAAGAAGTGTAAGTGGACAGGAGAAATGGAGACTTTTACCCTGGAGTGAAATTAAGTAGGCTAGAAATAAATCGTAATATAAAAGACAGTTAGCTGTTTGCTGATAGAGGTTCGTTTGGAGCGAAAGACCATAGATAAAACCCTCCTTACTCGCTTATGAGAGTTTTAACCACTTTAAAAAAAAAATTATTTATCTATAAAGCATTAAGGCTCATGGTTGACTGGGATTTTTTTACAGTTTCGGGTAGGTTGACCTACTTTCGTCCATACCTACCAACTAAATAATCATCATCATCATCATCCCAGCGTTAATGCCAGTCGCATCTGAAGCCTTTTTAGCTTTGGAGTCTGGGGTCCGCTTTACCAGTCCAACTGCTGATATAGCTAAACTTCGACATTTTCCGTGAAGCGACTGCCGTCTAACCTCCACAACCCGAAGGCGACATCGAAGCATTGCAGTTAGACCAATTGTTGGACTTTTGAGGGCTCCAACAACCCGTAACGACTGCCACTAGATGTTCGTATGGCAACCGGGACCAACGGCTTAACGTGCTTTTCGAGGCACAGACCAGTGCAAATATTCATATTCATGCATATATTTGCACTGTGCGGGGATCGAACCCGCGCCACCTTGCGCAGCGGCCGCGTCCGCTACCGCTAATATATCTGATCTTGTTTCGAAATCCGCTTTGTGTACAGCAAAATAAAACCGATTATATGGATCGAATAATATCGCGTGAATTGATTAAATTTTATACTCCTGGCGTTACGAGCGTTTTATATCACGGATTAAAGATTCTGTTAAAATATTCAAGTGAATTGTATCCATACTAATATTATAAATGCGAAAGTAACTCTGTCTGTCTGTTACGCTTTCCCGCTTAAGCCTCTCAAACGATTTTGATGAAAGTTGGTACAGACAATCTTTAGACCCTGAGAAAGGACATAGGCTACCTTTTATCCCGGAAAAAATTGATGTTCCCAAGGGAAATCTAAAAAGCGCGATATAACCGAACTCCACGCGGGCGAAGCCGCGGGCGGAAAGCTAGTGTACTATAAAATGTTGTCCCTTGATTCCATGAATGGTAATTGCTTTTTACTTTTAACATCAATGTTCTTTATGAACAAGGCTTACATCAACAAATTGTTGTTTACAAAATCCAAATTTTACCCTTTAAATAGTGGTTTAAAAATAAGGATAGATGGAGGCATGATTGGTACTCTTTCACGCAAAAACCACTAAGGGTTTGATTGTTTAGCAAACAGATAGCTTATAACCAAGATTAACACATAACATAAGTTTTATCAAAATGACAGCCTCCGTGACGTAGCGGTAGCGGACGCGGCCGCTGCGCAATGTGGCGCGGGTTCGATCCCCGCACAGTGCAAATGTTTGTATGCATGAATATGAATATTTGCACTGGTCTGGTCGTGCCTCGGAAAGCACGTTAAGCCGTTGGTCCCGGTTGCCATATGAACATCTAGTGGCAGTCGTTAAAGGGTTGTTGGAGCCCTCAAAAAGTCCAACAATTGGTCAACTGCAATGCTTCGATGTCGCCTTCGGGATGTGGAGGTCAGACGGCAGTCGCTTCACGGAAAATGTCGAAGTTTAGCCATATCAGCAGTTAGACTGGTAAAAGCGGACCTCAAACTCCAAAGCTGAAACAGCTTCGAATGCGACTGGGATAAACACTGAGATGATGATGATAAGTTTTATCGAAACATATGTGGGTGTAACCGCGGGGCGCTATTCTTTTTCTTCTTCTTCCAGTGCCTCTTCAATCCTGAAAGCTTTTTTTTATTAATTATAAACTTTAGCTTACCATCAGGCGGAATTGCGGTCAAGCGCTAGGCTTGACCGCAATCCCGCCTGATGGTAAGCAGTGATGCAATCGTTAATGGTAAGGCGCACTAGTTTATTAAGAGCCTATTCACGGTTGGCCGTCAGCTTCTTGTACTCAGTCTTGTCAACCGCGAGTCGGAACAGTTTTTCGACGGAAGTAATGCTAATTCACTCCCTGATGATTCGCAGCCACGTTTTCCTCTTTCGTCCAGCGCGCCTCTTCTCTTTTATTTTGCTCATCATAATCAGTTCGAGTAGCGCATATCTATCGTGTCGGAGCACGTGGCCGAGATATTCTATTTTGCTAACTTTCGAGGCATTAGAACGCGCTGAAGGACGCTGTCATTAGAACGCGCTGAAGGACGGTGTCATTTCTGACCTTTTGGAGCCAGCTTATGAGCAGCATGCGACGGTAGCACCACATTTCAAATACCTGTAAGCGTAGTGTAGTAGTGTAGTGTCCTCTTTCAGAGTCCATGCTTCGCAGCCGTACATGACGACAGGCCATACATAGCTCTGTTAATCTATACTTCTATACAGTAATACCCCGACTTACGCGAATTCGGAGTGACGCGATTTAATTTTCTCGTCTATCTTTTTTTTTTTGTTTGAACGCCGCACAGTCAAGGAAAAGCGGCGGCGTTTGATTCTGGCTCCTCCCGCCCGCTTTATTAATCGCTCAGTTTACAACAGCACATACGCGTAGTGCGGAATCGGCGCGTAGGTACATAAGTTACGATTTTGTGTTTTTGTAAATTGTACCCCGACTTACGCGAATTCGACTTACGCGGATAGCGCTCAGTCCCACCCATCGCGTAAGTCCGGGGTATTACTGTACTAATATATAAAGCTGAAGAGTTTGTTTGTTTGTTTGAACGCGCTAATCTCAGGAATACTGGTCCGATTTGAAAAATTATTTTTGCGTTAGATAGCCTTTTAATCCAGGAAGGCTTTAGGCTATATAACATCATGCTGCGACTAACACGAGCGGAGCATATAAAAAAAAACATATCGAACCTACGCGGGTGAAACCGCGCGGCGCTGCTAGGAGTAAATAAATATCAGGCAGAGTAAATCATCGCGTATCAACCCTAATACTGCAAATCGGTCTTGGTTATGTTTCGTTATTCTATATCGGTGTCAGGGCGAAGTATCATAGATACATATGTACTACTTTATGTACAGACAGATATTTAAGAGTTGAATATACAAGGTTAGGTGAGCGGCCTAATACTCTCAGATCTAGATATTAGACGTTCTACTTCTGGTTTCCATGGCGACTGTCGGCCGGATTTGGGTTAAAAGATTGTTTGGTACGTTGCTATAGCAACCGCTTTGTGGTTGACGTAAGTCTCAAGGTTGGCTTTCTTTGGAAAGCGTTTCATAATATAATAGCGCTCTAAAAATCTGTTGTTTTCACCAGTATTCGAAATTTATATCACAAAAACAATAAGTAAAAATCACTAAAAGTATATCACAAAACAGGAAGACGGAAAAATCACTATTATTTATTGGTAGTGATTTTTCCTTCTTGCAATTTTTAGCCATTGACTTCTGAGTATTTTTCATTTTGTAATGTATTTTTGGAAGTCGCACTTTTAGGATTCCGTTGCCAAATGGCAAAATGGAACCCTTATAGATTCGTCATGTCTGTCTGTCTGTCTGTCCGTCTGTCCGTCCGTATGTCACAGCCATTTTTTTCATACTATAAGAGCTATACTGTTGAAACTTGGTAGGGAGATGTATTCCGTGAACCGCATTAAGATTTTGATGCAAAAATAAAATAATAATAATTAATATTGGGGCTCCCCATAGTTAGAACTAAAACTCCAATTTTTTTTATCATACATACGTGTGCGGTATCTATGGATAGGTCTTCAAAAATGATATCGAGGTTTCTGAAATATTTTTTTCCATACCGAATAGTTTGCGTGACAGACGCTTCCAAAGTGCAAAAAGTTGGTCCCCCCCGTCTAACTTCTAAAATAAGAAAATGAAAAATCTAAAAAAAGCATATGATGTACATTACTATAAAAACTACCAACGAAAATTGTTTTGAACGAGATCTAGTAAGTAGTTTTTTTTATACCTCGTAAATCGTAAACCGCTTATTACCGCGTAATCTTTCATACAAATAACTTAAATCCTTTAATTTCATAAAACAATGGTATGGAACCCTTTGTGCGTGAGTCCGACACGCACTTGGCCGGTTTTTTTTAAATAAAATTGCATCGTTTCATTTTCACTATTCATCGCCTGCTTAGCCTTTTCCAACTATGTTGGGGTCAGCGTCCAGTCTGACCGGATGCAGCTAGCTGGTTGCCAGTATTTTTTTTTTATTATAAACTGGTGCTTTACCGCAATACCGCCTGATGGTAAGCAGTGATGCAATCGTTGATGGTAAAGCGCGCTAGTTTATTAAGAGCCTATTCACTCTAGCCTTGAAGACACTTAAACTGTAGTCAGACGGAAACACCGCCGCTGGCAAATTGTCCCAGTCCCTCGATTTACACGGTATAAGAGACGAGGCGAAACGCTTCGTCTGGATCGTAGTGGTCTCAACAACATAAGGGTAGGTACTCGCCGTACGACGCGGACGGGTCGTCCGATGATAGAACGGAGTTGGGGGAATTAAGTCATGCAATTCTCTCGCACACTCTCCTAAATGCATCCTATTTTTTTTTTTGGACAATTCGCACAGATTGAGGTAAAGTAACTTCGAGACTTGTGTTATGGGATACTAACTCAACGATACTATATTTTTATAATAGATACATATATAGATCGACATCCAAGACCCAGGCCAATCAAGAAAAGATCGTTTTCCATCATGACTTGGCCGGGAATTGAACCCGGGGCCTCCACGTCGCAGCCAGGCGTGTTGACCGCTGCGCCACGGAGGATGTCAAACATTCTATAAAAATCCTATAGAACACCGACAGGCTGGTTACTCTTCGCCTGTGCTCTAGGCTTTGGAGACCGGTTTTAATCTGAAGTATTTTTCAAATAATAATACAGGAGTATTATACTTGTTTGAACACTCGACAGCCTCTATGGCGTAGCGGTAGCGAACGCGGCCGTTGCGCAAGGAGGCGCGGGTTCGATCCTCGCACAGTGCAAATATTTGTATGCATGAATATGAATATTTGCACTGATCTGGTCGTGCCTCGGAAAGCACGTTAAGCCGTTAGTCCCGGTTGCCATACGAACATCTAGTGCCAGTCGTTACGGGTTGTTGGAGCCCTCAAAAGTCTAACAATTGGTCTAACTGCAATGCTTCGATATCACCTTCGGGTTGTGGAGGTCAGACGGCAGTCGCTTCACGGAAAATGTCGAAGTTTAGCCAAAATCAGCAGTTAGACTGGTAAAGCGGACCCCAGACTCCAAAGCTGAAAAGCTACGGATGCGACTGGGATTAACGGTGAGATGATGATGATGATTATACTTGTTTGAACAGCAGTGAGCTTAGTTAGTTCAGTTGTTTAAGCATGAATGAACCGTTTTAAATAAACAAATGAATGTTTAAACCAATGCGTATAGAATTTTAATGAGGCCGAAAAACTCTGACTTTATTCTGACACTAGCGACCCACCCCGGCTGCGCACGGGTGCATGTATTATACATATATACTATTATACATATATACCTTCCTCTTGAATCACTCTACCCATACTAATATTATAGATGCGAAAGTAACTCTGTCTTTCTGTCTGTCTGTCTGTCTGTCTGTTACGCTTTCCCGCTTAAACGTCTCAACCGATTTTGATGAAATTTAGACCCTGAGAAAGAACATAGACTACCTTTTATCCCGGAAAAAATGTATATTCCCAAGGGAAATTTAAAAAGCGCGATATAACCGAACTCCACGCGGGCAAAGCCGCGGGCGGAAAGCTAGTCTACTTATAAATCATCATCTCAGTGTTTATCCCGGCTGCATCCGCGGCTTTCGCGTTGGAGCCCGGGGTCCGCGGTCTATCTACTTATAAATATCGCATTAAAATCGGTTGCGTAGTTTTAATGGTTTAAGCATACATAGGAATATAGGGACAGGAAAAGCGACTTTGTTCTATACTACATAGCGGTCGCCCGCAGCTCCGCTCGCGTGGATGACTCCGTCTGTCTCTGTCTGTCTGTTACGCTTTCCCGCTTAAACCTCTCAACCGATTTTAATGAAATTTGGCACAGACAATCTTTAGACCCTGAGAAAGGACATGGCTACCTTTTATTTATTTTTTTAAAAAGGTGTTCCTGAGGTAAGTCCAAAAAGCGCGATATAACCGAATTCGCGAAGCCGCGGACGGAAAGCTAGTGTTACATAAGGCAGTGCCCCCAAAATGCCCGCCCATAAAATAAAGATAGTATCTATATTTTTTAATTGCATAGAAAACATAGGTACATTCTAAGCATTGTTGTCAAACAGAATCAAATTGTTCTTTTACAGTTACTTACTGTGCACTTAACCACTTATTCCATCACAGAAACAAAAAAGCTTTTCTCTTCAAAGCAACATTTTCAGCAAAATTCCACAGTAAAACCCCGCAGATCGAAAATAAACAGATCTCCTTCCATCACAAGTAGCCGTATTCCATTTGGCCACCCCGCAGGGATCACTCGGGAGGAATAGCGTGGATAGGATATCGAATACCAACACTTGGGCCATCCACTCCCGACTATTGAGTCTTTGGAGACTTCGGGAGACTTCGGGGAACTTCGGGCTTTGTCGTGTTTTATGTAGGTACGTTGCGTTCTTCAGGTTGATGCCCTGGTGATGTAGTATTAGGGTGGGGACACATCTGCAGAACGTACGGCGGCGTAAGCTCAGCGGCTGAAGTGTCAGTTGCAATATTCAGTTGTGATGACAAACCAAACGGTCAAAACGCGGCGTCTTGTTCAGCGCGCTACGCGACGGAAAGCAACGTGGTGTCATCGTCAGTCTGTCTGTGTCGACACTTTATGGTGTACGGTTTTTGTGACGTAACTGAATTGCACAGAAAAATGGATTTAATTAGAATATTAGCTATTATAGAGGGCTTAGAAGACGTTGCCGCTCCTCGCTACCCCCACGCGTGCAATGCACAACACACGCCGAACGTTCAGCTACGCCCGCCGAACTTTCGGTCGCGCAACGCATCGCGTGATGTGTCGCTTGCTATGCAAAATACATTAAATGCGTTTTAGCAGAAAAACCCGCCTGAAGGAAGGTTAGGCCCTACGCCGAACGCGGCATAATTTCGACTGATTTGTCATAGAGTACTTGAAATACACTGCGAGCGTATTTAGCCGAACTTTCGGCGCCGTACGTTCCGCAGATGTGTCGCGAGTTCGCGAGTTGTCTAAGTAAATAAGAAATTGATTTGTTGAGATTTTTACTTGCTACTAGTTGGACGTCCGGGTTTTTTGATTTGTTGAGATTTTTACTTGCTACTAGTTGTCCGGGTTTTTTTGATTTGTTGAGAATTTTACTTGCTGCAAGTTGTCCGTGTTTTTTGATTTGTTGAGATTTTTACTTGCTACAAGTTGCCGGTTTTTTTTTTTTGCTTTGGATCAAAATCTTGAAGAATAATAAAATTTATTTCCTTTTTCAGGTATGTCCTGGTGTGTCTCGGAATGAAAAGGTATGAATGAAAAGAAAGAAATAGAAAAAAGGTGATAATAAGGTAAGCTATAAAATGCAGCATTTGTAACAAGAGACTAATTTTATCACAGCAAATAATAGAGAAAACTAATGAACATTTTACACAGCTTGCACTTCTAATCGTACCAAAAGGACCTACGTGTAGCAAGCAACTTGTCAATTTCAATATTTTCCTGTCAGCTCCATTCTCATTCGAATTGTAGATGTAATTTTATTTCAAAGTGAGAAAAATCTAATAAATCCCGTATTGGTCCTCGCCCCTACAAATATATCGGCGCTCACAAAATTGGCTCATAAAAGATGGCGACTGACAGCTGTCAACGGCACGCGAAAATAAATTCGGTCCTTGTGGTTTACGTGGAGGTTTTGGCGGGAAAGCTAAGATGAGTGCCACGTTCATTTTTCATTGGACTTTTAAATTATTTATAGTGTCGTTTGCTAAATAAAAGCGCGTGATTTATGTAGTAAAAAGTGCATTCAGTGAATAATTCATAAAGAACATTGAAATATCGCAGCATAGTGACTTCATCATGACTTTGCCTCAAACCTCCCTCGTCGACGGTTCTCGCGGCCGTCTTTTTCGACTGTCATTGGCAATATTCGCCATTATTGTGTAATAAAAATTTCAAAGTTTCTGTAATTTGTTACACGTGTTATTGGCAAAACTGTGGTATCTATTCCACAGAGGCCATTGATCAAGAGTTGAAGTTGATTTACGCGCAAGGACCAATAAAGGGCCAGTATTTGTAAAATTTGTTCTTTTAACGTAAATTGGTAGATTGAACTAAGACATACAGAGATCAACGTAGCATGTTGCAAAAAATTCTGCTCCATAACGTAAATGATACAATTAACGTTGGCGAAATAGCAAATGAACATCTTGCTGAATGAGGCTGACGTGGGGATTGAAATCACCCCAACAGTAGGTGGTGATGGGCTGAGGATAATGATTTTGATGTATTCTATACGATTTAACTACACACATCAAAAGTGTCTAGGGATCAAGCATTTTTATGCGGATTTCTTGAGATTGAGATGTGGCTTTGTAATAAATTTATGATTTTATAAATTTATATGGATCCTTTTTGGTGCATTTCATAATTTGAATCAGGAACTGTGAATCAAATTCGAGTAAAAGATGAAAATCAGCTGTCAATATTTTCCCTATAAAAACATACAACGCATTGAAGACATTATTAGTGCTACTGTTTCCCTACTACTGATTAAAACCAACGTTATTATGGAGCGGCGACGTCATTTAAGCAGGGAAGAAATGCTCAGAGCCGTGGGAATGATAGAAGCTGGTTCCCGGCAACGTACTGTGGCTTTAGCTCTGAATACAAGTCAGAGTGTTATCAGTCGACTTTGGACACGTTACCGAAGCACTGGTACCGTGGCTGAGCGCCATGGAGGACGGTATCGCTGCACCACACGGAGACAAGACCGATACATTCAAATCTTAACTCGAAGAGCTCCAACAATAACCGCCATGATGTTAGCCGTGAGGCTTCATCACTCTTCAGGGAACTTAATTAGCGACCAAACAGTCAGAAACCGCTTGCATGAAGTGAACCTTCATTCCCGAAGACCGCTACGGGTACCACCTATAGCAATGCACAATCGTAGGATTCGATATCAATGGGCTCTTGAACACAGAAATTGGGCAGAAGAACAATGGCGTTTCGTGTGCTTTTCTGATGAGTCTCGTTTTGGTATGAGACCGGATACAAGACGTATACGACACTGGAGAACCCCTGGACGCCAACAGCGATTAAAATCCTGCCAGGAAGTCCATCCTTATAGTGGTGGAACCATCATGGTATGGGCGGGTATTTGGATCGGCGGAAGAACTGAGTTGATTTGGATCAGAGGCAACCTCAACGCTCAAATTTATGCTGAAACGATTGTATCAGACGTCATCGTTCCTCTACAAGTGCAAATCGGTCCCTTATTTCAGTTAATGCATGATAATGCACGACCGCACACCGCAAGAGTTGTAAGACAGACTCTCGCCGCAGCTAACATCAATGTCCTGCCCTGGCCTGCTCAGTCGCCAGACTTGAACCCGATTGAGCATGCATGGGATATGCTACAGAGAAGAGCTCTGCCGAATATGGAGGGTATCCAGTCGCAAGAAGACCTTTTTTTGTTGTTGCAACGAACATGGGCGGCCATTCCACAGCGTGATTTGGATGAACTCATTTTGAGTATGCCAAACCGATGTTCTTGTGTTGTTAGTGTTCGCGGTAGAAACACGGATTATTAATTGTTTAAGTTACCCAATAAAATTTTAGAGAAAACTGTTATTTCAGTCTTTTTTTCGAACTTTTGTGTTAGTGGTTCAAATGTCAAATATCCCTTTATTAGGAAAATGGCAAATTTCTTTATTAATGCAAAGGTGACTTGGTTTATCGTTACTGTGACAAACGAAAACACTTTATTTGATGAATCCTTAAAGAAAATTTTAATTAATATCAATCAGGAGAAAAGTTATTGCAAAAATATATGTTGATCCCTAGACACTTTTGATGTGTGTAGTTATTCTTAAAAATTGTATGTTACCAAAAAAAAGGAACAATCTATTGCGATCAGGCTGAGAAGTTTCGAATTGTTTCAAATTAATTACTCACACTGAAAGATTATAATACAAAAAATAAAGTAATATGATCATGCTGAAAGGTTTTGGGGTATTTTTAATTTAATTACTTCTTCGTATATTTTCTTTAACATAATTATTATTCTAATCGAGTTTACATACCACGCCGCCGGCTCGCCGAACTTTTCAGACGGGTAGGTATGACTTTTTAATCTAAAATGACGGTAAGATGTATTTTTTGTTTATTTACCTTATGAAATAAACATATTAGTGTGGACATCTTTGCTGTTAGCAAAATGTATTTTTTTTTATCTATCAGGTTAAGTTCTCTTGCTGCGGTTGGTCGGTAGATGGGACCATCTTGAGACCCCTCCGTGCCTCGGCAAACATGATCCCCCTTATTCATAAACCTTGTTTGAAGTTAACTAGTGATTAGCGATTCTTTAACCATACATTTTTGACATTTTAACGTCACTTAACTTTAATCGTCGTTTATGAATTAACACCACAGTGTTTAAGGGGTTTATTCATAAACGATGTTTAAAGTTAAGTGCCGTGCAAACGTCTAAATTGTACGGTTAAAGAATCACTAATCACTTGGTTAACTTTAAACTAAGTTTATGAATAAAGGGGAAAAAGCTCGAAAGTCAGTTTTACGAAGATGTGTCGTGTTACCCAGTACCTAACTGGATTGTGGTGGTCAGATTGACAGTAGCTCCATGTTAAATGATGGTATTCCACTGTAATCGGTTTGATTGAAAGGCAACCCCAACATAGCAACATAGTAGGGAGAAGTCACCCAGATGACGATCTTCGCTAATAGCACTAACCAGTCTATTTAAAGAAATGTGCAATTTATATTATTTGGGCTTCGAAATTCAAAATCAAAATCTGACATAACAGCGTGTTCCAATATTGCATAGTTTTTTTTTTCTTTTCTTCTTTTGCTTTTCACGGTTTGTGTTTGCATAGTTCTGTAAACGAATTCTAAACTTTTTGGTGAGTTTGTGTTGTCAGTTGTGATATAATTTACTGTTTTCACGGGAGTTTATTGACCTATTATAAATTCTGATGGGAGATAAAATGTCTGCTATTTTAAATAATGCTCAGTCACGTCGTACTAACTATTGCTGATTCATATTGCGAATTCCCGAGATACCTAATAATAGCTTGTGGTATTTTTCAAAATTGCTCTTCGAACACATCGCTCATCTAAATAGTTTGATCCATTGTGCTATGTTACCTCTGTAACCACTTCCGTCCGACGACCATCCTTTGAGAAGTGCCCTATCGTTACGATAAATGTTTAAACCTCATCTTCGGTTGGTTTATTGAAGTTCTCGACTCCCAAGCGACTATATTACCGACCATATGACCGTAGTGATTAGAAGGGCAAGTCATAGCTACTGAAACCCTATGTCATTTAGATTTCTATGAAAACTTGAATCGAATACGATACTAGCTTAAAATATTGGTCCTACCAGTCGATATTATTAGACTTCCGTAATCAAAGGATAAAAACCAGCCAAGTGCGTGTCGGACTCACGTATAAAGGGTTCCGTACCATTGATTTATGAAATTAAAGGATTTAAGTTATTTGTATCAAAGATTACGCGGTAATAAGCGGTTTACGAGGTATTAAAAAAGTGTGCGTTCGCGCAGCGGAATGTTGTTGAATTTAAAGATTTTAAATATGCAGATATTTAGTGTATGACGTCGTGTAATTGTGTATGGTAAAAAAAAAATTTGTGCGTGCAGCCATTGTGGAGAAATTCACCAA
This sequence comes from Sesamia nonagrioides, assembly GCA_017933935.1. NCBI lineage: Eukaryota > Metazoa > Arthropoda > Insecta > Lepidoptera > Noctuidae > Sesamia > Sesamia nonagrioides. The sequence continues at coordinate 72,932 of JADWQK010001253.1, read as the reverse complement.
AAACTGATTCCGCTGGGCGAACGTTGTCCTGGCGGAACTTTTTTTAATCCATTGACTTTAGAAAAAAGAGATGTGTCCAAAAATTAGTGTGTATTTGTGTGTAATTGTGTATGTATGAATAAAATTTGTGCATGCATAGACTTCGGAGAAATTCAAGTTTCCGCTGCGCGAACGTTTGGCCATTAGCTAGTTTTCATATAAAGCGCTTAGATAGAGAGCTGTAGATTTTTACATACGTTGTTTTGAATTTGTGCATATTTGTGTACAAAACAGATTTAGAAAAAATCGTAGGGCTAAAAAGATAAAAATATAAACGTAAAACACGCTTTTTAGGTCATAGTTCTTAAAGTATGCACTTTGGGGTCTAGATTTTCACGTTTATACAAACCTTGTAAGTGTCTGCAACATATTGCCAAATATCAATGATGTTCCTTTAGTAATTAAAGAGATATAGAACAATTTACCATGACAAAATCACTGTTTACAAAGCAGTCAAATATCACGACATTCTAAAGGAATTGCATGGTAAAATGTATGCCAATAATTAGTGTATTCATTCAACTATTCACATGCAAAATTTCATGTCATTAAATTCAGTAATTAAAGAAAAACAATTAAAATACTGACGAAGCATCGAAAACCTACATAACCCGACCAAGTTCGGATAGCTATAAAAAAGCGGCCGTGCAATATATTTAGGTAACATTCCAAAATTTACAGTATAATACCGGTATTGAATTGGTATAGGTGATAACACAATTGTTTCGATATAATATAAAGGTCATTTATTTTTGTACACCTACTTTTTTAAATGTATTTGACTATGACAAAGTAGGTACTATTTACGTAGTTACTTTATTTAAGTATGCGCTTGAGACTTGAGATATAATCTAAATATATTAATTTAGGCAAATAAAATTCATACAGCTAATTTCTATTGAATATTTCACGGATCCGGATTCTTACTATAGACCTCTCAGGGAAATTAAATAATTACCACAAGTAAGTACTACCTACTGTTTTTAAATGTTGATTTATTTTTATATTAGGCAGACTCTCAAACCTAAACAACTGAATAGTCTACTTTATTGATCTGTGATTGTTAATCTGTAATTTTATTATTGGAACTAGAAAATATTAGGTATACATAGAAATGTTGAGGTTATTTACTGTATTTGCTACTCATTTAAAATATTTCTTGAAAATACCTTTTTTATACAAATGTTTTAGTTTACAAGCACTTTTTTAATGTTGATCAAATATAATACGACTGAATAGTCCAGTTATCTGATGTGATTTTAATTTTTATTGAAGCTCGAAATATTATACGTCTTACCCTTATATTCATAATAATTTATTAAACCTATTTTAGTAAAACACATTTAAGTCTATTGCTGCCGTTGCAAGCGTTTGTTAACGTTATTATAATTACATAATTAAGCATTATATGTAATTAATAATATTTTTGTACACGGATATTTAAATAGAGAAGTACTTGTTAATTGAAGATTTATTTTTGTCGTAGGTAGTGGCGTTATTATAAAAAAAAAACATTATTCATTCAAGAAATGCAATTGTTTTATTTTTACCTAACGCTTGTGTACGCAACTGTGCCATATTAATAAATACTATATTGGAAGGTTAAGAACGTTCTTATGATATATGGCACGGCCGCTTTTTTATAGCTATCCGAACTTGGTCGGGTTATGTAGGTTTTCGATGCTTCGTCAGTATTTTAATTGTTCTTCTTTAATTACTGAATTTAATGACATGAAATTTTGCATGTGAATAGTTGAATAAATACACTAATTATTGGCATACATTTTACCATGCAATTCCTTTAGAATGTCGTGATATTTGACTGCTTTGTAAACAGTGATTTTGTCATGGTAAATTGTCATATATCTCTTTAATTACTAAAGGAACATCATTGATATTTGGCAATATGTTGCAGACACTTACAAGGTTTGTATAAACGTGAAAATCTAGACCCCAAAGTGCATATTTTAAGAAATATGACCTAAAAAGCGTGGTTTACGTTTATATTTTTATCTTTTTAGCCCTACGATTTTTTCTAAATCTGTTTTGTACACAAATATGCACAAATTCAAAACAACGTATGTAAAAATCTACAGCTCTCTATGTAAGCGCTTTATATGAAAACTAGCTAATGGCCAAACGTTCGCGCAGCGGAAACTTGAATTTCTCCGAAGTCTATGCATGCACAAATTTTATTCATACATACACAATTACACACAAATACACACTAATTTTTGGACACATCTCTTTTTTCTAAAGTCAATGGATTAAAAAAGTTCCGCCAGGACAACGTTCGCCCAGCGGAATCAGTTTTTGGTGAATTTCTCCACAATGGCTGCACGCACAAATTTTTTTTTACCATACACAATTACACGACGTCATACACTAAATATCTGCATATTTAAAATCTTTAAATTCAACAACATTCCGCTGCGCGAACGCACACATTAAAAAAAACTGCTTTGTAGATCTCGTTCAAAACAATTTTCGTTGGTAGTTTTTTATAGTAATGTACATCATAAGTCTTTTTAGATTTTTCATTTTCTTATTTTAGAAGTTAGAGTGGGGAGAGGGAACCAAGTTTTTTCCACTTTGGAAGCATCTGTCACGCAAACTATTCGGTTTAGAAAAAAAAAAATTTAGGAACCTCATTTTTGAAGACCTATCCATAGATATATATATATATATATATATATATGTACCGACAAATCACACAGATTGAGCTAGCCCCAAAGTAAGTTCGAGACTTGTGTTATGGGATACTAACTCAACGATACTATATTTATAATAAATACATATATAGATAAACATCCAAGACCCAGGTCAATCAGGAAAAGATCGTTTTCCATCATGACCTGGCCGGGGATCGAACCCGGGGCCTCCGCGTCGCAGGCAGGCGTGTTGACCGCTGCGCCACGGAGGTCGACAACCGACAGATACCCCACACGTGATGAAAAAAAATTTTGAGTTTCAGTTTTAAGTATGGGGAGCCCCCAATATTTATTATTATTTTATTTTTTTTGCATCTAAATCTTAATGCGGTTCATAGAATACATCTACTTACCAAGTTTCAACAGTATAGCTCTTATAGTTTCGGAAAAAAATGGCTGTTACATACGGACGGACGGACGGACAGACAGACATGACGAATCTATAAGGGTTCCGTTTTTTGCCATTTGGCTTGGGAACCCTAAAAAACGGGACCCTATTTCTAAGAATCCACTGTCTGCCTGTCTGTTTTCTGTCACCAGGCTATATCCCATGAACCGTGGTAGAGACAGTTGACATTTTCACAGATTATGTGTTTCTGTTGACGCTGTAACAGCAAATAAGTCATTTTTCACTTGGCCAATATTTTTGCATGCACTGATCCTCCTCCCCCTCATGTCGTTCTCCTCATTACTGAGGGTCGTGATGTCCCTGTGGAATTATCTACTCCTTTACCATAGTTCGCCATGTATTACGATCCCTGGCTGCGTGAATAGTTGTCCTGAGATGAACGAATTTGGTCAGTCCACCTTATTGAACTGCGACCTCTAAAACATCGTCCATCCACCTTCCCAGTAACCATCAGATGTCCGAGGTTGTCTCCATCTTTTCTGGCAATATGGCCACCGATCATCACTGTATTATTGTTCGGTTTCTAAAATTTCATTTCTTTATGACGGTAATCCAATGTGTAACTTTTATTATCATTTTTTATGAGCCATAAATGTCCCACTGCTGGGCAAAGGCCTCTCTATTCTTCGTCCGAAGTGGACGAAGAGTAGGGAGGCTTTCTATCCAGAGTTTCAAGGGGCCAATCCTTATTAAAGACAGCAAAGTCAGCTCATCCCTTCAACTAGTTATCTGCGACATATGACGGAGTTATACTCTTTTTTTTCGAAGGTGGGAAAATCCTCATGAACTATCCTCCGCTCGGGGACGCGGTGACTCTTACCGGCTAAAAAACCACCTAAGCGTTCGTCATCTGCCTTTCCGGGGGACCATGTCCTCCCAATTCTACGAACATAAAACATCCTGATTGAGAACTTACTTTTTGAAGTCGGTTAAAAGCCACACATTCACAAATAAGCACCCTAATTGCGTAACACACTGTTACTCTCAATTTGCATCACTTTCATCACATACAGCATATTGCTAATCCATTGCTCCACATGGTATCTGCTTAACAAAAAATCGTAAATCACGCAATGGATGCTGTTGAACTGTCAAAACGATATCCATTGCTTGCTACTGATAAATGTGTTACTCAATTACCCTGCTGTAGTGAGTGTGCCCTATTATCTGTTCACAAAGATCTCATTTTGCATCTTCATCTTACAGATGGAGTCATTATTTTGTATTGTGAATGTCAAATAATTTGCATTGTCCCTGGCCCTGACATCAAGCAGTGGACAAAATTGTCAACATTGTTTACAAAAAAAAGCAAGAGAATCGAAAGCCTCGTACTCAAAGTTAAATTTGAGTACGAGGCTTTTAACTATAATGTTTTTTTTTTAATTTATTTGTAACTAGCTTTCCGACCGCGGCTTCGCCCGCGTGGAATTCGGTTTTATCGCCCTTTTTAGAATTCCCTCGGGAATATCATTTTTTTCCGGGATAAGTACCCTTTTATTTAATCCAGACTTCTAACTTTATGTCTGCAAAATTTAAAAGCAATCGGTTTTGTAGTTACGGCGTGAAAGCGGAACAAACAAACTCACTTTCCCAAGTAAGGATAATGTGTTTTGTTTGTGTTATTTTTTTTCTAATTTAGGACTATCTATCTAGCCCCGTGTGGGACCGGGCTTAGAATAGTACCAACGGATATCCTGGGTGGGTGGGTGTCTTAAGAGGCGACTAAGGGAAATCTCACCAGGGAAGCGCGCAGCAGCGCTTCTCCCGAGGAATATCAAATTACTGCTAATTTAGATTTTTCATTTTCTTATTTTAGAAGTTTTTTCCAATTTGGAAGTGTCTGTCACGAAAACTATTCGGTTTAGATAAAAAAAAATTTGCGACCTCGATATCATTTTTGAAGACCTATCCATAGATACACCACGGTAAGTGTTTGAAGAAAAAAAAAAATTGTGTTTCAGTTCTAAGTATGGGGAGCCCCCTTTATTTATTATTATTTTTGTATCAAAATCTTAATGCGGTTCACAGAATACACCTACCTATCAAGTTTCAACAGTATACCTCTAGTTTCGGAAAAAAATGGCTGTGACATACGGACGGACAGACGGACAGACAGACATGACGAATCTATAAGGGTTCCGTTTTTTGCCATTTGGCTACGGAACCCTAAAAAGCGCTACATGCCTATGTTTTGGTACTTTTGGATCATTGAGAAAGTTTTTGCCCGCGTGTGGTATGCTACCTGGATCGTTTCCGTGGCGCGGTCATCGCTCGCGGCTCGTTCATCGGGACGTTGACATCACTTTGTCTTGCACCGATCGAATACAGTGCAACCCGTCTGCACTTTGTAGTCGGCATGAGGAACGAAGCGAGTGTACATAGCTACGCTACGGATATGGCTTTTGGTTTTGGAAGTGACAGCTTTTTTCTTTTTGTTCATTATCTGTCATTAACCTAGCTTAGGTAGGTTACAAGTTATGAAGTCAGTATCAATGCAGCATACGTAGATATTTAAAAATTATGTAAAGGAGATGTTTCATTTTGGGCCACCATTATGTACGCTATATAGATAAAAAGGAAAAAAAAGAAAAGATTTTCATAAAAATACTACTACTTAAATTAATTTGAATAGAAATACAAGTATAAATAATTAATTATTTGAAACGTTTTTTAGTGAGATTACCCTTTATTAAGGTAGCCATGACAGTGGTTATGACGTTTGATTGGCGACTTTGACAGTTCTATTTTCCCGTTGTGTTCGTGTCGAGTGTTGATTTGAATTGATTGTGTTTATTTAATGGGCCGTATGTTCAAAATTCATGTTTTGTTTGGTTCACAGTCATATGGTAGATAATATAGATACGATAACCTTAGATACATGACACGTCAATCAAATGTCATTGTCAAAATCTTATTTCGCTTCTTGCTGACCACCATATTTATTAGTAGTAGTGTTGCACTCCTTGGCCGAATTAAATTGAATCTGTATAAAAACTAAGCCAAAAAGCTTGTAGGATTTCATATGAAAGCAGTGCAGCATGTGATTACGTAACACATTGTCATCAGCAATGGGTTTCATTTTGATAGTTCAGCAACATTTATTGCGTTATTAACGTTATTGCGTTATTAATTTAACTCGGCCAAGGAGTGCATCCTTCATCATCATCATCATCCCAGCGTTAATCCCAGTCGCATCCGAAGCCTTTTCAGCTTTGGAGTCTGGGGTCCGCGCTTTACCAGTCCAACTGCTGATATGGCTAAACTTCGACATTTTTCCGTGAAGCGACTGCCGTCTGACCTCCACAACCCGAAGGCGACATCGAAGTATTGCAGTTAGACCAATTGTTGGACGTTTGAGGGCTCCAACAACCCGTAACGACTGCCACTAGATGTTCGTATGGCAACCGGGACCAACGGCTTAACGTGCTTTCCGAGGCACGACCAGGAGTGCATCCTTGGCCGAGTTAAATTGAATCTGTATAAAAACTAAGCCAAAATATAGGAAATTAACATTAAAAACAGTTAACTATGGCGTAATTATAACTAGCATTAAGTGTACAATGTGCTTGCCCAGGCTCCATACATTTCTGAAACATCTCCTTTAACAGTTTTTATCGTTAAAAATATGGTACTACTAAGTATTTATACGGCAGTAAATGTACTACATTGTAAAAGGAACTAAATAAATTATTATGTCTTAATGATCTTTAAAGTTACTTAATCTATTGTCAGTCATAGTGTTACAAATGGACCTTATGTCGACGGCATAAGGTTCAATATCGCGTGACATGCAGTGTGTCACTTTTGAGCCCTATTCCTACAGATCTAGACATTTTCTAGGTACAATAATAAAACGCATTACTAGACTCAGGACGGCCTATCGAATGGTACAGGTCTCAACAGTTTTGTCAACAAAGTGTCGACATCGAAATTTCTAGAAATCCGTTTCCGGGAATTACCGTAGGTACTTCCGAGTGACCTCGAAGTTATGTGCTATTATTATTACGTCTAGAGGAATCTGGAATGTTCGATCAGCTGGACTATATAAAGCACCGTGACGCCGGCGGACAGTCAGTCTACACTCGACTAGCGATACGAAAACAGCGACAGTTAAGAAGCGATCTTTGAGAATACCTACTGCGACAACTGTAACGAGAACTGTGAGTACTACGTGGAGTAACATCTGTACTGTTATTGTGTGTTTACAACACGGACTTCGCGGACATAAGGGAAGACTTCGGTGCAACGTCAGCGACATTCTATTTGTCATAGCCTACGATCGACTGTACCTTCGTTGCTAATAAACTTCGTAACCCTTAACCGGCGTTTAAGTACCCCTAGCCCGTAACAATTGGTGTCAGAAGTGGGATGCCGGTCACGCCAAGGGAAGACGAAAGGGTTCGCACGCGACGACAAGCAGCGATAGATTTGGCGCGTCAAGAGGAAGAATCGGTTGGTGTCCCTGCACCCAGAGTAGATGCGGCCGCCGTAACACCGACTGTGAGTGCGCCTACTACAACCATTATTCCCGGAGCCAGCGGATCCGATTTTTCGGCGTTACTGGCTCACTTGACGGCGCAAATAAAGCTGAGTATAGAACAATCCCAGGCAGCAACCCAGGCACAGATTAAAAGTAGCAGAATAGCAGAATCCCAGGCAGAAATACAACAATCTCAGGCAAAATCCCAGGCAGAAATCCAAGCACAAATACAACAATCTCAGGCGGTAACCCAGGCACAAATAAAGGAATCCCAGCAGCTGGTATTAGAATTAAATGAAAAATGGGAAAAAACCAAAGAAGAGGTCAACGAACTTAAAATAAAAACAGCACAACAAGATGCCCGTATGGACCAGCAAGATACGCGCATAGACCAGCAAGACGCCCGTATAGACAAACATGATGCGCGTTTCGAGGCACTAGACAGCACCATCATGGAGTGTGAGAAAGAAATAAAATTCCTCCATGATAAGGTACAGAAAGGAGGCATCAAAGGGGTGATACCTAGTGCTTTGCCGACGTTCCAAGTGCCTCATTTTGACGGAACAACGTCATGGGTGGCCTTCCGTCTACAGTTTGAAAAAGTCGCAAAAGGCAACAATTGGGACGACGATCAAGCTCTAACGGCCCTTATGCTTGCTTTGTGTGGTGATGCCGTACGAATCCTCGAGAATATTTCCGGCGATTGCAATACCCTAGCCTGTCTTTTAGAAGCGTTGGAGACTAGATATGGAGAGAAACACCTGGAACATGTCTACAGGGCTCAACTCCGCGAACGCACACAGAAGAGCGGCGAGGGTTTGCAACAATGGGCCACGGAAATAGAACGTATGGTTCGGAAGGCATATGCATCAACACCGGGATTGATTGGCGCTACTACTCTACGATTCTTTACTGATGGGATTCGAGATGCAGAAGTCAGGGCTGCAGTACGTCTGGGTCACCATCAGACCCTGAAGGCAGCTTTGACGCATGCTCTGGAGGTGGAAGCAGTACGTCAAGATGGCCCACAACACGACCGTATTCGAGAAGTGACCGCACATATAAAAGCCCGACGAGGACCGACTTGCTACGAGTGCGGCGAAAAGGGGCACATTCGAATCGATTGTCCCAGGAAGGCTAAGGGAAGAAGAACTTCTTGGTCACGTGAGGAGGCCGCAGTGATGGAGTGGCGCAAGCGCGATGCGAAGGTCGAGCCCGAGCGCCCGTGCGAGCGAGTCGAGTGGCGCGAGCGGAGCGATCGGAGCGGGCACCGCGAGCGACCCGCTGAACGAGAGCGGGAACGCGTCAAGGACCGGGAGCGAGACCGAGACCGGGAACGCGAACGTCCCGGCAAGCGAGAACACGAGCGCGAGCGGTCGCGCGGAAAGTCGTGGAATGACGCAGACGCAAGGCGAGACAAGGAAGTCGAGGACGAGGTGCGTAAGAAGAAGCGCCTCGAGAAAAAGGCAAGACAAAAGGACCGCCGTCGCCAGGTTACTTCAGGAAGTAAGGGCCGACATTATGACAAACAGGAAGAGAACGTACGGATTATCCAGGTGAACGCTTTGGATGAAGACTGGGATAATCAATCATTGGAAGATGCACAAAAGGAAGACAGTGACTTGAAGACAGTAATCGAATGGAAACAACGTGGCCAGAAGCCCGCTTGGAGTGAAATATCAGCGCTTAGCCCAGCAGTAAAAAGTTACTGGGCTCAGTGGGACAGCCTGATAATTGATAATGGAGTTCTCAAAAGGAAATGGGAATCACCCAGTGGACAGGAGGTCACCTTACAGATAGTTGTTCCCGGTGATAAAGTCGCGTCAGTGCTACGACAGGTGCACGACGGAGTATCCGGAGGACATCTAGGAGTAAAGAAACCCTGGAGAAGGTGAGAAAAAGATTCTATTGGGTGCATTGCCGCGAAGACGTAGAGGACTGGTGTAGAAAATGTGCAGCCTGCTCCTCAGTAAAGGGACCGCAAACGAGAGCCAGAGGTCGGCTGAAAGTGTACAATGTTGGTGCACCATGGGAAAGAGTTGCTGTCGATATAGCTGGGCCATTCCCTGTTACTGAAGAAGGGAATAGGTATATCATCGTCCTGCAAGACTATTTCAGCAAATGGCCAGAAGCTTTTGCAGTACCTAACCAGGAAGCTCATACAGTCGCCAAAAAGCTAGTACACGAGGTGTTCTGTCGATTTGGCGTTCCCTTGGAGTTACACTCTGACCAGGGTAGAAACTTCGAGTCTTCACTATTTCAAGAGGTTTGCCAACTACTCGGGATACCTAAGACTCGTACAACACCGTACCACCCACAGTCAGATGGAATGGTCGAAAGATTCAATCAGACGTTGGAGAATCATTTGGCCAAAGTAGTGGAAGAACATCAAGGGGATTGGGACCAATACATTCCACTCTTTTTAATGTCATACCGCTCAGCAATACACGATAGCACAAATTGCACACCGGCGAAAATCAACTTCGGCCGAGAAATTAGACTACCAATAGATGCATTAACCGGAACACCACCCGATACTCCTATCCTAGCCGTCGACTATGTGGCCGACCTGCGGCGTAAATTAGATGGAATACATGAGCTAGTGAGAGAGAATGGTCTGAAAACCAGTGAGAAGATGAAGATCCGATACGACCGCAAAGCTAACGTGCCCGGATTTGAAGAGGGAACTTTGGTATGGTTACATAATCCCATTAGAAGAAAAGGAAAGAGTCCAAAGTTCCAAGCCAAATGGGAGGGTCCGTACACGATAGTAACCAGAATAAACGATGTCACCTACCGGATTAAGAAAGGACCTAGAGGGAAGCTGAAAATCGTACACGTAGACCGCCTAGCTCGCTATTATGGATCAAATCATGCTCGGGACGAGCATGACTAAGAAGGGGGCAATGTTACAAATGGACCTTATGTCGACGGCATAAGGTTCAATATCGCGGGACATGCAGTGTGTCACTTTTGAGCCCTATTCCTCCAGATCTAGACATTTTCTAGGTACAATAATAAAACGCATTACTAGACTCAGGACGGCCTATCGAATGGTACAGGTCTCAACAGTTTTGTCAACAAAGTGTCGACATCGAAATTTCTAGAAATCCGTTTCCGGGAATTACCGTAGGTACTTCCGAGTGACCTCGAAGTTATGTGCTATTATTATTACGTCTAGAGGAATCTGGAATGTTCGATCAGCTGGACTATATAAAGCACCGTGACGCCGGCGGACAGTCAGTCTACACTCGACTAGCGATACGAAAACAGCGACAGTTAAGAAGCGATCTTTGAGAATACCTACTGCGACAACTGTAACGAGAACTGTGAGTACTACGTGAAGTAACATCTGTACTGTTATTGTGTGTTTACAACACGGACTTCGCGGACATAAGGGAAGACTTCGGTGCAACGTCAGCGACATTCTATTTGTCATAGCCTACGATCGACTGTACCTTCGTTGCTAATAAACTTCGTAACCCTTAACCGGCGTTTAAGTACCCCTAGCCCGTAACAATAGTATAACTCGCACTAATTACTATTTATTTAAATAATGCCTAATTATGATTATTATGTTTATTTCCTAGGGAGTTTTATAAAGTTTTAATCGCCTAATATAAAACTTACAAACTTAAAGCCGATAAAATAGGTACTTTTATCGTGAACAATCATTATTAATTAGTTTGACCTTTGGTAACTGACTAAAGGATGCCTAGGTAAAACTTTTTACTTGAAAGAACAAAAAGTCAAGTAAATTTGTTCGTAAATTAAAATAAGAAGCTTTCATTTTAACTACAAGCCCTTTTATAACTGACATTATCAATAAAATTTATTGTAATAATAAGTCACAGGACACGAGCATCGTTGTATTTTGCTGTGTAATATTTTTTAAATGCTGGTATATTTTAAAATTGTTTTTTGCTCTATAGCTAAAGTTTTTCTTTAGGTATGTTTGTGATCAAACTTCTCCGAAACGGATTGACCGATTTGGATGACTTTTTTTTGTTCTTGGATGGTATGTGGTAAATTTACCAACATAAACTTATTTCAAAACGCCTTGTAGTCTTTTTATAGTAAATAATCTTAAATTTTGGAAGAAGATAATAATTTTCATACTGTTCTGATTAAAGACGCATCTGGTGTTTTCTTTAACTTTTTATTCGTACATCACTGAACTGCTAACTTCAAATAAATAAAAGCAGCTGTAAAAATGCCGAAAAACTTAAAAAAATGCATAACAAAACATTTAACTCTAAAACGAAAACAAAAGTTGTATTTTCCTACATTAGCGCAGTGAGACAGAGACATTTACATAATTTCCACGGGCGAGGGAACCGCGAAGGTTGTTGAATTTATGTGTCTGGTCGACTCCACAGTCTGGTAACGTAACGGATCCGGAGTGTAGGACCTCTGACTGCACATTGCACTGTAGACTGTGAACAGTCACTTGTGAACGTTACGAGTTCGCGCCGGTCGTCCGCGACGGTCATCCGCGACTGCCCACGAGGCGGGAACACCTCGCTCATCCATAAAGTTTATGTAATCTTTTTCTTCATAGTTCTGTGTAATCACTGACGGATTGTTAGCCTCGACGCTGCACAAAGAGGTAAGTTGATTAAACATTTATTTAGAATTTTGTGGTTTTGTACGTTTGTCGGTTTGTTCAAGTTTAACATTGTTTGCTGAGTCGTTCACGCAGCAAAGTTTGTTTGAATATTGTTCTTACATTCGGAGATCGAATTTCAATTAAATCTTTTTTAACTTTGTGTTTCCATAGAGATAACTACTTAATAAATAAAATATCAACAACGTGAACTGTTTCACTTTTGTTATGATTACCTATCCTAACAAAATATTCATACGGTTTGATTTTGAATAAAAACGTATTATTTATTTAAGGTGGGGTGGGGTAAGACTATCACTGGGGCAAGAATAACACTCAAAAGTATCTCGAAATGTTTAGCGTAATTCCCAATGCCATGATGTTGGTGCAACAGTAAAGTCGTAAAAGTTCTCAGCTCAGCTCATAGATGTCGCTGACACTCGATAGTAGTGCCAACAAAACAAAATTAAATCTGTCAGTAGCGTCAAACTTTTCGGAAGGCGGTTGAGTGCCTACATGTGCTTACATTTTGCCATGAAAAAGTGATTAAATTGAAGTGTTCTGAATGTAAGTACCATAATATTAATACTCTCTTCTAACAGACTATATTAATTTACCGCAAAACAAACGATTTACTTGAATTTTCTACAAAACAAAAACTTAACCTATAAACATCCAAGTGGGGCAAGACAAACAGTTTTTTTGGGGGAAGACTAACGTATGCTAGTCTTCCCCCAAATCAGATGTAATAAACCTTTTCAGTTGAGGTTTTTTTTATTGTGGTAGGTATCTAGAAAAATAATTTTAAGGTTAAATAAAATGAAAGTGACGACGGAAGCCAATTGAAATGAAAAATAAAATTGCTCTGATCCAATTCTTGTTTTTTATTGGCTGAAAATAAGGATGTTAACAACATACAGCGACTCCAAGTGGTACTTGCCCGGTTTTTCAATTCAATGCAATTGATTATCCTTTTACGATATAAACGCAACTTACCTACTTTAATTAACATATTTTCATTACAGAATAATGCAAAATGGTACGAAATTATGTAAGAAAAACTGACCGAGCGGCTTCCTATAGCAGAGAACAATTAGTAGAAGCAGTGGAAAAAGTTAAGAACGGCGAGTTGTTTGCTTATAGAGCTTCTCTGGCATACAAAATTGAATTGAGTTAGTGCCATACTTAATGATAAGAAGAAAAAAGTTTTTTTTTTTTAATAATTTTAAGAAAATTAATAAAGAATGCATAGTTATTCCTTAATTCTGTTTATTTATTTTATAAATGTCCTAAAACGAAACTGACTATAAAGTCCTTGGAATACAGTCTTGCAGTATTTTTTATTATAACAATTTGGGGCAAGACTAACATACTTACTAAATTAACAACCAAAGGTTTTGTACATCTGATTGCGATAGTACGTTAGTCTTGCCCCAAATTGTTATAATCAAAAAATACTGCAAATATAAACTGTATTCCAAGGTAATAAAGTAAAAATTTATTTGAATATATTCGAAGAAATATAATTTTGTTTCGGAAAGTGCATAAAGTCGATATTATTTTAATAAGTTTGCAATTGTTAGTCTTACCCCAGACCTGGGGGAAGACTAACAGTTTTACCTACCTACACTTTTTATTTAAAATACATGTTCAGAACACATCAATTGGAATTTATTCATCATTTTATAAAAGCATAACATTTTTTCTTATGTGCGTCATTGCCAACTCAAAGATACGGATAACAGTTTAGTCATAAAATCCAATTTATGCTGTCTAACAGAAAACTATGTTTGACTTACCCCACCTCACCTTATAGTATTTTATAATTTAATTATAATAACTTAATCATATAATCTGAGTATCTTTTTACCTCAAATGTTATATTACTCTAGGTACTATAGTGACATTTGTGCTAAAAGCCTAAAACGCTTCTCAGCTAAAAAAAAAAGAACACTCAATCTCATTACATAGGTGTTTTAATTATTAGAACAGTATAGATTCGTAGTTTCAAATCACTGTCTGTAGATAAACCAAAATAGAAATCCATAGAAAGGATCCAAGATTTCCACAGAAATCTCATTTCTATTCTGAAGGAGACAGAGCTGAATTCTCATTAAATTATTTTTGTTCTAAATTCAATTTATAGTTAAGATAATTCAGGAGAGCCGATAATACAGGTTCGGTTTTCAAATAAATATAGGTACCTTTAAGAAACTTTAAATTGAAAGTTATTGGAAACCTCATCACTCAAGTTTCTTCTAGTAATTTAAATAACTAAAAATGTTGTGAAATAGTTTATAGTATAATTCAGGGCCAAAGATTTATAACAGAAATATTTGTAAGCAAAGTATTGAAGATAGAATACTTTTTATTCATCATCAACCTTTTTAAGGTCCCACTGCTGGGCACAGGTCTCCTCTCTTACAGAGAAGGATTGAGAGTAATCACCACGCTTGCTCTTGCGATTTCAAACTTAAAATTCCAGGTTTTCTCAAGATCTTTTCCTTCATCTTGAAATTAATCATTGGTGTCCAAGATATACTTGAAAGCACATACAATATGTAAAGTAAACCCTGTCCGATCCGTGAAGGTACTGTTAGGTATCGTTAACTGATCCTAATAATGCCTAAAAAGACGGCCTGTACTTAACCCCCCAAATAAATATTATTTTGAAAAAACGAGGTAACTTAATCCATGTGCGTTAGGCAACACGGTAGGCATACATACGCGGTTGAAGGGGGCAGGGCACGCGGCACGTGGTTGCATCACTCTTAATAATACTGTCTAAAATGGTGTTGTCACTTTTTTTTAAATGAACAAATTTTGGGGAAGTTGGAATTAATTCGTGTAAAAAAAAGATTATTTCAAAATTCATTAGTATTGTTACTATTATGATTGTGTAAAATTTCATATTTTATTTGTTGATGTGTTTACCTAGCCTTTATTATCTTTTGGGTCGGACGGGGTTTTCTTTACATATTGTATAACTTGGAAAAGTTCTTTTCTTGGCACACTCATACTTGAGAGGCTGGTGTTTTAACCACTAGGATACTGCCACTTTATTATACGTTACACTCTTTACTTTATTATATCCACTAATAACGTTAAAATACAGGCTGGAGTCCGCTATTTCACGTGAATGCGCGTTTTTTTCTACCAGTAATAAAACATACGAGCACAGGCGAAGAGTAGCCAGCCTGTCGGTGTTCTGTAGTTTATTTTGGAGTGTGTGCGAGGGGATTGCATGACTTAATTCCCTCATCCTCGTTCCATCATCATTGACAGCCTCCGTGGCGTAGCGGTAGCGAATGCGGCCGTTGCGCAGGGAGGCGCGGGTTCGATCCCCGCGCAGTACAAATATTTGTATGCATGAATATGAATATTTGCACTGGTCTAGTCGTGCCTCAGAAAGCATGTTAAGCCGTTGGTCCCGGTTGCCATACGAACATCTAGTGGCAGTCGTTACGGGTTGTTGGAGCCCTCAAAAGTCTAACAATTGGTCTATCTGCAATGCTTAGATATCGCCTTTGGGTTGTGGTCTGTGGAGGTCAGATGGCAGTCGCTTCACGGAAAATATCGAAGTTTAGCCAAAAATCAGCAGTTAGGACTGGTAAAGTGGACCCCAGACTCCAAAGCTGAAAAGCTACGGATGCGACTGGGATTAACGCTGAGATGATGATCCTCGTTCCGTCTTTGGATGACCCGTCGTACGGTGAGTATCCACCCTTAATTTGTTCACACTACTTTGATCCGGTCGAAGCGTTTCGCCTCTTCGTTTATACCGCATGCATCGAGGGACTGGAGCAATTTACCAGCGGCGGTGTTTTCGTCTGACTACAATTTAAGTGTCTTTAAGGCTAGAGTGGAATAAGAATAGACTCTTAATAAACTAGCGCGCATTACCATTAACGATTGCATCACTTCGTACCATCAGCCGGGAATTTACAAAGGGTGATGCAATAGGTAGTCTTAATCCATACTAATATTATAAATGCGAAAGTAACTCTGTCTGTCTGTCTGTCGGTCTGTCTGTCTGTCTGTCTGTTACGCTTTCCCGCTTAAACCTCTCAACCGATTTTGATGAAATTTGGCACAGACAATCTTTAGACCCTGAGAAAGAACATAGGCTACCTTTTATCCCGAAAAAAAATGATATTCCCGAGGGAAATCTAAAAAGCGCGATATAACCGAACTCCACGCGGGCGAACCCGCGGGCGGAAAGCTAGTACTTTAAATAATAAAGGATAGACCCTACTGTCGTCATGGTCTAACAAAAATTGATTCACGCGTTTGTTTTCAAAATCCTTATCCTTACTAATATTATAAATCAGAAAGTGAGTTTGTTTGTTTGTTCCGCTTTCACGCCGTAACTACTGATGATGCTTTGAAATTTTGCAGATATAAAGTTAACAGTCCGGATTAAATCATAGGGTACTTTTTATCCCCTAAAAATTTGATATTCCAGAGGCAAATGTAATAAGCGCGATATAACCAAAGTTCACGCGGTCGATGCCGCGAGCGGAAAGCTAGTCTTAATTAATTAGCAATATATTTTATTAAAATCGTAACCCAAGTGACATTTAATTTATGATCAGCATTCTGATTCTATCTCTCGTCTCTCTTTCAACTCTTAGCTTCTATTTTAAAATGGCAAACACCTTAATCGAAAAATTTCGTGTCAATAAAATCTTGTTGCTAAAAATTATAAAATCACCAACGTGTTACCTACCTGTTCCCATGAATTCAGTACATGATTCTAAAGTCATTAAGTAGTAATTGCATGACACACTAATACTATCTGACTAAAACTAAAGTGTGTTCAAGGCTAGAGTGAATAGGCTTTTTAAACTGGCGCGCATCGATCACATAAACACTAGATAAGCGGCGACAAGTATTAAGCAGTCTAAAGTAGGGTTGTAACGGAGCTTCGCCTCCGCTTCCGTTACTGCGGAAGTTCCGCAAGAAATCGTATCTTCGCTTCCGCCTCCGCACAATTTTTTGCGGAGTTATAACGGAGGTTTATTTACGTATTTATAAAGTAAATAACGCGCAAGCTGCGACGCTCGACAACTCGAACTGTCCGGCCGCGTTTGAGCGCGAAATGGTCAAGAATCAACCAGTGCGAGGCAAACACAATTTGTTTCTCCTTAATTTTCATTACAAGAAGGTAATATTTTTTTACCAACTATACTACTATTAATGTACGTATTTAAAATAAAAAAAATATTTTAATTAACCATAAATTTCAATTTTTTCTATATGTACTTTCACCTCCGCCTCCGCCTTCGTTAACCTCCGCTTCCGCGGAGGTGAGACTCGTCGCCTCCGCATCCGCCTCCGCCTCCGCTAACAAACCTCCGTTACAACCCTAGTCTAAAGTAGTCAAAATAAATACATTAATTTAAAATCAGCCTTAAGTGCAGTGTATAAAATTCTTATCACAAAGCAGTACAAAAAGCCATTATTTTTTACGACCGAGTCTGACATCAAACCAAATTCATCCTTACACGCATGCATTAAAGTCAGAATTATAAAGTAAGTACCAAATGAAAGAAGCACCCAAGTGCTGTTTTGTGCGCTTGTTCAGCTCAACCATTTTTTTTTTTTTTTTTTTTTTTTTTTTTTTTTAGTCTGATTGTAAATCTCGATGGCACTCTACTGAGCCCCGGTGTGGGCGGAGTGCCTTTCCCGGCGCACAGTGGCCCTGCTGCGGAAGCCGCAGAGGATCATCGCGACACGGACCGTGCGGGCGTACCGCACGGTCAGCCATGGGGCTGCCTGCGTGCTCGCGGGCACGCCGCCGTGGGAGGTCGATGCCCTGGTTCTGTCCCAGGTGCATCGACACCGTGTCGCGGCCCGGGAACGGGGGGAACGACCCGCCTTCGAGGAGGTAAGGCGGGTCCGAATAGCGGCTCAGGGGGAGGCCCTGAGTCGGTGGAGGGAGGCACTCCGCACACCAGCTGCCGGCCACCGGACGATTGGAGCGATTCGTCCGGTGTTGGAGGGATGGGTTGGGCGCCGGCATGGCAGCCTCACCTACCGCTTGGTGCAGGTACTGACCGGACATGGGTGCTTCGGTCACTACCTGCACCGTGTCGCCCGTCGGGAGGAGTCACCGCGGTGTCACCACTGTGACTCTCTCGACGACACGGCCGAGCACACCTTGGTGGAGTGCCCGGCCTGGCGAAACGAGCGCCGCGATCTCGTTGCGGCGCTCGGAGGCGGAAGCCTCTCCCTGGCAACCATGGTGCGAGCCATGGTTGAAAGAGAGAGTGCATGGGAGGCTGCCGCCTCCTTCTGCGAGACCGTCCTCTTGCGGAAGGAGGCAGCGGAGAGGGAGCGGGAAGAGAATGCTCTTGCCGCTCCCATCCGGCGTAGACGGGCGGGGCGAAGAAGGCGGGGGACGAACCCCCGTCTCCTTTAGCCCCCGAGTGTGACCAGCGTGTGTGGGTAGCTCCCGCATGCGCATTGCACTGGTCACCACGTCTGGGGATTATCCATTCCCGGGTAATCCTCCCTAGGCGCGGAAACCGGCCTACATTAGGCCGGTAAGCCCTGAGAGTGGCCCGGAGTCAGATCTTCGGGCCGAGCCCGGGTCACTCTCAACGCAGGGCTCGAGGGAACCGAGTGTTTTTAGTGGGTATTCCCGGCTCCGGCCGGGCGAGTCCCACACACGCCTGTCGCCTAGCTAGCGGCGGGTACGGTGCGTAACGCATTTTCACTCGTATAAAAAAAAAAAAAAAAAGGCTGATTGTAAATCTAGTGTATAAGTGATCGATGCTAGCGCGCTTTATCGTCAACGATTGCATGACTGCTTACCATCTTACAAAAAAAAAAAAAAAAAAATAGATTTCCAAATTCAGTCTCAAGACTGCACCGTTATTTAAGTATCAAATATATAGGTACGGACGACAGCAGATGAAGCTACACGAAACTGTCAGATATTACCAATGAACCTTGAGCTTTATTGCTTTAGAGATAAAGTTAAAAATCGGATAAAGAAATCTGACAGATTGTATTAGCTTGATTTGCTGTCGTCTGTACCTCTACCCAAAATTAATATTCTCTTGACACTGAATTGTGTGGGTAACGCCTACACATTTTATTAAAATTATGGAAGTCATTTAGCGTACACGTAACACGAGAGCAAAACAAAAAAAAAGCGACAAACACATTTCATCTTAATATCTGACTCATGCAAATCCGCAAGCGTTGACTAATCCTGAATTACTTATAATGTTTAGGAAGAAAGCCAAGTGTTTCACTCTGAAAGTATTTCCGATTTTTTTGAAAAAAAGAAACGTATTAAAACGGTATTTTTTAAAGTTACTCATATATTAGAACAGTAATTATGTTTTTATTTTCCAGGCCGATGTACTGACTCAACCAATTTTTAAAAATAAAATGTACCTAATAAAAACATTTTTTTTGCAAAAAATGTAATGTAAAGGTTGTTTTTGTAAGTATTACCCATTTAATTATTTAACCATAAGCATATTATTGTATATTATTATGTCGTGTTGGCCTAGTATGTCGTGGTGGCCTAGTGGTTAAAACACCAGCCTCTCAAGCATGAGTGCGCAGGTTCGATTCCAGGTCAGGCAAGTACCAATGTAACTTTTCTAAAGTTATATGTACTTTCTAAGTATATCTTGGACACCAATGACTGAAGGTGAAGGAAAACATCTTGAGGAAACCTGGACTTTAGTCTGAAATCGCCAACCCGCATTGAGCAAACGTGGTGATTACGCTCAATCCTTCTCTGTATGAGAGGAGACCTGTGCCCAGCAGTGAGACGATAAAAAGGTTGATGATGATGAATGATATTATTTATTTATAAAAACTCTTACTTCCAACTGCCCTTACAGATCTGCGATCCAATACGATAGCGAGGCCTTACATACTAATCCTTAATTTAAATCTTATATAAAATTGTACACTTTAACTAAAAACTTAACCTACGTTGGAGTTACATAATGATATGTAGTGTAACCTTTGCGAATTCACTCAAGTCGCACCACAGTACATCAACTCTCTCTTGAACTTCGTTCAGTACGCGCATGGCTCTAATAAGAGGACATTTCGCCAGCAGATTGGTTCTGGCCGCAGGCACAGCAAGTAAGGACGGGCGTCGCCGCCTCCATACGTACCGATCTGGCACCCAGAGTTCCAGTTTATTAAATAAATCATCATCTCAGCCGCATGAAGTCCACTGCTGGGCATAGGCCTCCCCCAAGGATTTCCAAAAAGAGCGGTTGGACGCGGCCTGCATCCAGCGCTTCCCGACCAGTTGGTGGGTATCTGACGCTGCGCTTGCTACGTGGTCGCCATTCAAGAGCCTTTCTGCCGCATAGGCCGTCGGCTCTACGAGCTATGTGTATAAAAAGGGAAACAATTTTTTTTTTTAATATTTATAGTCTAGTGCTTGATTGCAATCCCGTCTGATGGTAAGCAGTGATGCAATCGTTGATGGTAAAGCGCACTAGTTTATTAAGCCTATTCATTTTAAAAACTTAGGAATAGGAAGGATGACTGCAGTTGAGCAAGGTGATGCAATGTTAAACCCAAGACCAACTCAACCAACGATGCTGCGCCAGAGGGAGATTGATCTGGAGACTCTCCACGACCAAACTCCCGACACAACAACATTTGGCGCATCATATCCGGCACACATCACAACACAACTGCTTAGTCCCGTCCTCCGTACGGCTTCACCAGACATCATGCTTTTTTTTACATTTTTATGGTCGATGTACGGTTATACGTAGATGTCACATGCCTGTGACTTTTTTTAAAATAAGAACACATGTCGAAGATGATTGTCACAGGACATGGAAATGCATAATCGACTGATATTATTCCAACCGCTATGACACAGGTGTCCCACTCGGTGAGAAGGAAGGGCTGTAAAACATTTAGCAGGTTCAAGACGTGTTGGTAGATAGTAGGGTTTTAACGGAGGCCTTGTTAGCGGAGGCGAAGGCGGATGCGGAGGCGACGAGTCTCACCTCCGCGGACCCGGAGGTTAACGGAAGCGGAGGCGGAGGTGAAAGTAAATATAGAAAATATTGAAATTTATGTTTAATTATAACAACATTTTTATTTAAAATACGTACATTAATAATAGTACACTTAGTAAAAAAATATTCGCTTCTAGTATTAACAATGGGCTATCCAACGCAAAAAGAATTTTTCAATTCTCTGAGATTAGCGCGTTCAAACAAACTTTTCAGCTTTATATATTAGTATAGAATAGGGGTCGCACAAGGAGACACATAATGTAAGAACTTATTCTACTCTACACTAGCGTCTACAAATACAAGACAAACAATCATTCAAGACAATAACTATGCTTCTACTGGTATAACGACGAGACGTTTAACAGGACGACGCATCACACCCCTTTCTGCTTTCGAGACGCCAAGGGTGCGGGTGTGTTAGTGTTAGTCTCTTAAAATGTAACCGTGTTTTAGATTGTAAGACTGCACCGTGGCTATCTATACTTGCCCGAATCCAAGGATTGTATACTTTTAAACCTTTGGAAATACCGATAATAAATCTGGTAGTAGTATCCGCCTGTTTTTCATTACTATTCAGTATTTAATTTCATTTTATAATAAGGGAAGTCCGCTGTCCTCAACAATGTGTGTAGGTAACCAGATAGGTTACGTTCCAACTATTCATTTCAGCAATATCCAATGTATTGTCACATGAATATAAACCACAAACTTGAATCCGTCACAATAGTCCCCTTTATTCATAAACGTCGCTAAAAATTAACTAATGATTATTGACTGTGTAACGAAACATTTGGCGTTTGAACGTCACTTAACTTGTAACCATCGTTTATGAATTCCCCTTGTTTAACAAACGTTTTTACGATAACTTTACAGCTTTAGTTAAAGATTTCCGTTAATCTAAACCTGCCTTTAAACCTGTTGCTGAGCTTCTCAAGTTGTGAATTGAGCTGCGAGAACACTGACTCGACAGATCCTCTGAGTCTGTATGGTTCTTCACTTAAAAAACCACCTCGGACATCGATTCTGCTCATCTTCTTCGGCCTTTTAATGATCTAACCAATATTTATGTTTGGGCTTTGAAAGTGACTGGGAGCTTTGAGATTGTTTCGGCCGTTCTTTTCAGGAAACATCAAACTCATCTAGTTTAAAAAAAATATGATTTACTTGGTAAATGTGTTTGTACAAACCTACTTGCAGAAAATAGATCATTTATCAATAGTACGTAATTGAAAGTACGTTGTAATGGTATATGCAGCTAATTCTCGTAAACTGTTACTTACGGAAAGCAAAAGGGCAACGAACGCGAAGTTCAACCAACATCAATTCAACCACAGTTTAGTCTAACGAATAAATTCATAAAAATATCACGTTCCGCCCACCCATCGAGTGCGAAACCTGACTGATAAAGAACCCAAATCTCGCTACTTTACCTCACCTTGTTTGACAAATAAACATTGCTATACACACATTCATACTAACTATAATACTAATATAATAAAGAAGTGAAATGAGGTTTGTAAGGAGAACTACTGATACGCAGGGTAATTGCGCAATAGACTGTCAGTAGGAATGAGTTTCATTTTGACAGTTCAACAACATTCATTGCGTGATATACGTCGTTGAACGAATTTTATGTATGCATGTATATGAAGATTTGCACTGGTCTGGTCGTGCCTCGGAAAGCACATTAAGCCGTTGGTCCCGGTTGCCATACGAACATGTAATGGCAGTCGTTACGGGTTGTTGGAGCCCTCAAAATTCCAACAATTGGTCTAGCAGCAATGCTTCGATAACGCCATCGGGTTTTGGAGGTCAGACTGGGGCTGCGCGGCTGGAATTAACGCTGAGATGATGATGATGACGTCGTTGAACGAATTTTTCGAACATAGAGCAATGGATTAGCAAATGATTTGAAATGAGAATAATATTGTGTTACGCAATTACATAATCAGCCTGTTAATAATTAAATACGACACGATTGGTGTAGTAGCTGAGCGATTGACTGCACTGCGTGTCGAGGTACAGACGACAGCAGATCAAGCTACTACAATCTGTCAGATTTCTTTATTAGATCTTCAACTTTAAGGATAAAGCATGAAGGCTGAAGGTTGATTGGGAATATCTGACAGTTTCGGGTAGCTTGACCTACTCTCGTCCGTACAAATATTTGTATGATACCGGGTTTGGTGGTTTGTGCATGTGAGTTTAAACGTTTGTAAAAGCACTCACGATTCAGGATAAATTCTTAGTGGGGGCAACGTTTTTATGAAAAAATATAATGTTCCCACTACTGGGTCACAGGCCTCCTCTTGGTGAGAGGGAGTGGGCCGTAATATACCACGCGGGTCTTGTGCGGGTTGGTAGATGTCACATGTCTTCGAAGTTTTGCCTCTCGGACATGCCAGTTTCTTCACGATGTTTTCCTTCACCGTTTTGAGATCAGTGATGATGAAAATATGGAGATACGCAATTAGAATGATGCGGCTCCGCAAATAATTCCACAATAAAACTAACAGCACAATTTTTATCCCGTTACCACATCTTTTCTTCTTCTTCTTCAGCTATTGAGGTCCACTGCTGGACAAAGGCCTCGCTCAAGGCTTTTATTGCTTTGGGGGGTTTGCTATAATCCTCACGCTTGGCAGGCGGGTTGGGGATCGCAGTAATTTGATATTCCACAGGAGAAACGCTGCTGCCCGCTTCTCTGGTGAGAGTTCTCTTAGTCACCTCTTACGACACCCATGGGAGGATATCTGTTGGTACCTACTAGTCTAAGCCCGCTACCACACGGGTATCTTTTCCCGTTACCACGTTTCTGAGGAAATTCGGGACTAGGTACACAGGAAACAAGACCGCTGCTAAAAGCTAATCCATACTAATATTATAAATGCGAAAGTAACTCTCTCTCTCTGTCTGTCTGTCTGTCTGTTAAGCTTTCCCGCTTAAATCTCTCAACCGATTTTGATGAAATTTGGCGCAGACAATCTTTAGACCCTGAGAAAGAACATAGGCTACCTTTTATCCCGGAAAATTTTAATGTTCCCGAGGGAAATTAAAAAAGCGCGATATAACCGAACTCCACGCGGGCGAAGCCGCGGGCGGAAAGCTAGTATTTCCATATCTAAATGTCGTGCATGTCCCACACTATGTAATGGTACATATCGGTGATTCGATCGTATGACGTCATTCATCGATTTCTGATACGACGTTTTACAACAACACGTGTCATTAGATTTAGACCTGTTCAAAGGTGATTTATGACCTAGTTATGTCAGTTTTTCAGACATGATTAATTAGCGTGGAATGTTTACGGTAAAGACGGACACGTGTATGTTGTTTCAGTATGAATTACTTACAAAGTTTCAGCTGTATATTGATTTTGATATTGTCTATGACATTGTTTTTGTTTTGTTGGTATATTGACGTGTGACAGCTGACATTTATGACAAATGAATTAATTTAAATGTTTCTTAATGTTTAATTTAAATGCAAAGATGTATTTTTACTATTAATTCTCGCTAAATACCCTCCAGCGTTTGATGGTTTATTAACAGTTCGCACGTGTTATTGGCTAAGTTGTTGTGTCTCTTCCACAAGAGCCATTGATCAAGAGTTGAAGTTGAATTTGTTGTAATTTTGGCTAGGGATGATTTGAATTGAAGGCATTTTTGGCAAGGCATAACTTTATTTTTTGTATATGCAAAATCTGAAACGTTATTCAGTAGTTTTATGTAAAGAATTTATATGTACAAAATTTCAAAAGTTATCATGATTTTTTTTTTTATAAATTATAAACTAGCGCTTGACCGCAATCCCGCCTGATGGTAAGCAGTGATGCGATCGTTGATGGTAAAGCGCGCTAGATTATTAAGAGCCTATTCACTCTAGCCTTGAAGACACTCAAATTGTAGTGTGACTGAAACACCGCCGCTGGCAAATTGTTCCAGTCCCTCGATGTACGCGGTATAAAAGAAGAAACGAAACGCTTCGTCCGGATCGTAGTAGTGTTAACAACGTAAGGGTGGAAAGTCGCCGTACGACGGGTCGCCCGATGGTGGAACGGAGATGGGGGAATTAAATCATGCAATTCCCTCGCACACTCACCAGAATGCATCCTATAGATGATCGAAAGGCTGGCTACTCTACGCCTGTACTCCAGGCTTTGGAGACCGTTTCGAGTTAAATCTTGGTCGCCAATCAGCCTCTTCGCACGCCTCTCCACTAAATCCAAAGAAGCCAGGTGACATTTCGCAGCACCTGCCCAAATGTGGCTGCAGTACTGCACACACGAGCGGACCTGTGCTTTGTACAACATTAGAAGCTGCCTTGGTGTGAAGTCCTGTCGGACCCGATGACGTCAAGTTTTCTGGCAGCCACCTTGGACTCATTGAACCGCCCAAAGTTAAGGTTCGAGGAAATTTCAACTCCCAAAAGCTGAAGTTTTGAACTTGTTATGTTACCTGGTTGTCCCTACAAAAATATGGTCAACACGCCTCTCGCCCACCCGCCCCTGCAGTGGCGCGGCTACTTCTTGTGTTTAATGATAACAATTTCTATTTGTATTGTAATTAACTAGTGATAATATTTTCCATCACACGTGCAGGTTTTAGACTGTATTAACGATCAACTATCTTATTCTTCTTCTTCTTCAGCCTATATATGTCCACTGCTGGACAAAGGCCTCCCCAAGGCTTTCCACGCTGACCGGGCTTGTGCTGCCCGCATCCATCGGTTTCGCGCGACCTTCATCAGGTCATCAGTCCACCTTGTTGGGGTCCTCCCTACGCTGCGTCTTCCAGTAAGTGGCAGCCACTCCAGAACCTTACTGCCCCATCGGCCATCGGTTCTACGAGCAATGTGCCCTGCCCACTGCCACTTAAGTTTAGCGACTCGAAGAGCTATGTCGGTGACTTTGGTTCAGATATTATTATGTACTTTACTCGTAAATGCAGCCGTCAGTAATAAAATAAAAGGTAGTATAATTTACATAAAACATGTTAATTTTACTTTGACCGTATTGTACCCCTGCACACCAAGACGGAGGCCCCGCCCCGCTGTGTGCACGCGGCTAGGACCACTATT
The DNA here is from genome assembly GCA_017933935.1 of Sesamia nonagrioides. Lineage (NCBI taxonomy): Eukaryota > Metazoa > Arthropoda > Insecta > Lepidoptera > Noctuidae > Sesamia > Sesamia nonagrioides. The sequence continues at coordinate 46,585 of JADWQK010001253.1, read as the reverse complement.
ATCATCATCTCAGCGTTAATCCCAGTCGCATCCGAAGCCTTTTTCAGTTTTGGAGTCTGGGGTCCGCCTTTACCAGTCCAACTGCTGATATGGCTAAACTTCGACATTTTTCCGTGAAGCGACTGCCGTCTGACCTCCACAACCCGAAGGCGACATCGAAGCAATGCAGCTAGACCAATTGTTGTAGTGTTGTCGGCTAGGACCACTATGATCTGCCGTGAAATGTGTTGTGCACTCGGTAACCACACTGCAACCACTTCTAAATGTATTTAGGAAATATAACATGGTGTAAAAATGATTGGAATCGATTCAGTTGCTTATTCTGAACAAACTATATTCAGGTTTCGTATAAAGAAAAAATAACATTCTATAATAGACTGTGATAACAACCACACGGCGCGACGCTTGCAGCGGTCGATCCGTAGTTTCTTTGTACCGTTACTTTGTTGGGGGCCTCCCTACGCTTCCGGTACGTGGCCGCCTCTCCAGAACCTTACTGCCCGGCCATCAGTTCTACTAGCAATGTACCCTGCCCCCTGCCACTTACGGTGACTTTGGTTGTTCTGCGGATCTCCTCATTTCTGATTCGATCGCGCAGAGAAACTCCGAGCATAGCTCTTTCCATCGCCCTTTGTGTGACTTAGTGTATTTTAGTTAGTAATTTTCCATCAACGTTGCCTTTTATTTGTATACAAAATACTTCACGAACGCAGGTTTTATTACGTAACGTAATTAGTTAAAGGTTGAACCTAGTACCAATCACGCAACTGCCCAATCAATCGATCGATTTAATAAAACACACGTTTTGGTGGTTGAAAGCAGAGAGAAAGAGTTTATTTTTTCTAACACAATCAACATAGACAATCTATAGACAATTACTTTATGATATAGATATCAATAGACTATACAGTCTATGCCATACAGACATTATAGAGGGCACCACTATAAATTATTTTGTTACCCTGTTTAACACCTCCTCTTAACAAAATAATGTAACATCTCCTCTTAACAAAATAATGTAACACCTCCTCTTAACAAAACAAAGAAATACAAACATAAATCTATAATACTACAGTACTATGAAACAGGTGAAATTCCTAACTTTCTCATAAAGTAATAATGCTTCACTGAACCCAAGCTCTTGGTAAAAATATCAGCAGGCATTTCAGCTGTTTCTAGATAACAAATATTTATTAAGTTGTTCTGTACAACTTCTCTTACAAAATGATATCGAATATCAATATGCTTGGATCTGCGATGAAAAATAGGGTTCAATGCCAGTCTTTGAGCACTTTGACTGTCATTGTACATTATAATCGGTCCTGAATTACCTACAATCTCTGAATACAAATTATTCAAATAGACAGCTTCTTTACTCGCTTCAGACATTGAGACATATTCCGCTTCAGTACTCGACAAAGCTACATTCTTCTGTTTTTTACATTCAAATGAAATTACTGAGTTTGACAAGGTGAAACAAAATCCAGAATATGATTTCCTATCGTTCACATCTGAACCCCAATCTGCATCTACAAATCCTTCAATAGTACAATTATTATCTTTACTAAATATAAGACCATACTTCTTAGTACATTTTAAATATTTTAACACTCTTTTTGCATGTTTCCAGTGAGTTTCAGTGTATGAATTGTTAAACTGACTAAGGAAACTTACACTGTATGAAATGTCAGGTCTAGTTAGAACTGCTAGGTACATTAGGCTACCTAAAAGCCTTTGGTAAGGACACTCATAACAAATATCCTGAGCCTTTTCTAATTTTAAGTTAACTTCCATAGGAGTTTTTACAGGTTTACATTCCAACATATTAAATCTGTTTAACAAATTATCTATGTACTGTTCCTGGTCTAGACATATTTTATTTTCACTAATTTTAACCCGCATGCCTAGGCACTGCTTTAATTCACCTAGATTTTTAATTTTGAATTTACTACTTAAATCATTTACCAATGAATTTACAGTTTCTTTACAATTATAAAATACAAAGAAATCATCTACAAAAAGTGCAATGATAATCTTTACATTTCCTTTAAATTTTGTATAAAGACATGGTTCATACTGAGATTGTTTAAAACCTAGATTTTTTAAACATTTATCAATTCTCTGGTTCCAAGCTCTGGAGGATTGCTTAAGGCCATAAATTGCACGTTTTAATTTTAAAACTTTGGAATTATAACTGTTACAAACATGAGTGACTGGTTTAGCCATGTACACATCTTCCTTTAGAAAACCATTTAAAAAAGCAGTTGTTACATCTAGATGACAGATATCTAAATTAAGTTTTACAGCTAGTGCAAATAACAGTCTTAATGTTGAGTATCTAAGCACAGGAGAGAATGTCTCATGGTAATCAACACCAACCTTCTGGGAAAAACCTTTTGCCACTAACCTCGCACGATACCGCACATTATGATCACTGTCATATTTCTTTTTAAACACCCACTTGCACTTAATCACTTTTTTGTCCTTTGGAAGATCCACTTCTTCCCAAGCATTGTTTTCCTCAAAAGAATCCAGCTCCTCCTGCATGGCAGCTTTCCAGAAGTCACATTCCGGTCCATTTAAAGCTTCTTCGATTGTGATTTCTCCATCACATCCATCTTGGCACTCTGTAACACATAGATTATTGAAGCCATATCTGTCTGGTTTTCTTCTAAATCTTTTCTGAGTAATTTCTTCATGTGTCACACTGACAGGAGTTATGTCATGATCTGAAGTTGTATCTAAGTATTCATCATCTGTACTCACCGAAGAAGCCTCTGTACTTGGTGTATATGTACGATCCTTTCCATCATCTGTATCAGGATCTGATGAATATGAACAACTTTCTCCTTCAGTTTGCTCTTCTTCTTCTGTGGGTTTACATTCAACGACAACATCCACCATATTCTTTTCAGAATTCTCCATGATGATTACGTCTCTACTAGTTGCCACAGAGTTAGTACTGGGATCATAAACTCTGAACCCCTTTACATACTCAGCATAGCCCACAAGAATAAGCTGCTTAGCCTTTTTGTCCCACTTGGTGCGTCTTTCCTTTGGTACATGTGTCATAACTGTGCTCCCAAACACACGCAAGTGACTCAAGTTAGGCTTCTGGCCTGTCCACACTTCATAAGATGTTTGATCTTTCAATCCTGAGACGACTGACCGGTTCCTTAAGTATACTGAAGTGTTGACTGCCTCTGCCCAAAACTTTGTATCAAGGTGGTGGAAGCGTGCTGGGCCCATAACCTAATAAAACACACGTTTTGGTGGTTGAAAGCAGAGAGAAAGAGTTTATTTTTTCTAACACAATCAACATAGACAATCTATAGACAATTACTTTATGATATAGATATCAATAGACTATACAGTCTATGCCATACAGACATTATAGAGGGCACCACTATAAATTATTTTGTTACCCTGTTTAACACGATTTCCTAAAATAAAAGTCTCACTGTAAAGAGTTAGTGAGTTAAGAGTGAGTTGCCAATAGTGTCAATCCCTAGCATAAGTTAGAATTAACATCGGCTGCCGGTAGAAGTTACCACCCACCAGACAAAGTCTTGCCGCCAAGCGATTCGTCGTGTTCCGGCACGATATCTGGTGCAGCCATACGGAGGACGGGTTTTTTTCGACTTTTGACGAAATGGAAAGAAAAGTTTTTTTTTTATAAATTACAAACTAGTGCTTGACTGCAATCCCGCCAATGATAAGCAGTGATGCAATCATTGATGGTAAAGCGCACTAGTTTATTAAGCCTATTCGCTTAAAAAACTTAGGAATAGGAAGGATGACGGCAGTTGAGCGAGGTGATGCAATGTTAAACCCAAGACCAACACGACCAAACGATGCTGCGCTAGAGGGAGATTGATCTGGAGACTTTCCACGACCAAACTCCCGACATACAACATTTGGCGCATCGTACCCGCCACACATCGCAACACAACTGCTCAGACCCGTCCTCCGTACGGCTTCACCAGACATCATGCCGGAACACGACGAATCGCTTGGCGGCAAGACTTTGTCTGGTGGGTGGTAACTTCTGCCGGCAGCCGATGTTATGGCCTACCACCGAGGTCTGAGCAGTTGTGTTGCGATGTGTGCCGGGTACGATGCGCTAAATTTTTTTGTGTCGGGAGTTTGGTCGTGGAGGGTCTCCAGATCAATCTCCTTATCGCGCGGCACCGTTGATCGTGTTGTTGGGTTTAACATTGCATCACCTCGCTCAACTGCCATCTTCCTTCTTATTCACTCAGCTTCTTTTTTAGTTTTACCATTTTCACCACCAACGATTGCATCACTGCTTACCATCAGACACTAGTTTATACAATGTGTAAAGAAAACCCCGTCCGACCCATAAGGATAATAAAGGTTAGGTAAACACATGACCAAATAAAATATGAAATTTTACATAATCATCATAGTAACAATACTAATGAATTTTGAAACAATCTTTTTTTTCCCCGAATTAAAAAGTGACAACACCATTTTTGACGGTACTATTATGAGCGAATAGCGATCCGACCGCGTTCCTTACGCCCTTCGCCCGCGCATGTATTGCCTACCGCACATATATTAAGTTACCTCTTTTGCAAAATTATATTTATTTTTTTAGGGGGATTTTTTTTAAATTCTGCCCGTCTTTGTAGGCATTAGTAGAATCTGTTATCGATACCTAACAATATCTTCACGGATCGGACAGGGCTTTCTTTACATATTGTATTTATTTAAAAAAATGACAGCTCATTGCACACGCTCATTGCACGTTCACAAGTTCTCACGGCGAGATTAATACAGGATCGACCAAATACCTTTAAATATGTCGAGAGTTCGCAATATTGCCGTCCCAAAGGCCCAGGAACTAATTCGAAATTCCTAAAGACCATTAACGCTTGCCCTTTTGAGTTTTAGGGGAAAATGGTAGGAAGCGAAAAATTCAGACTTCATAGTCACACATGATGACTAATTTATAAGAATAACAGTGGATTGTATTCATTGACCGCGCATAGGCCACTTTTTGGGGCCACTATTTTTTATATTGTATATAAATGACTTACCCAATGCCACTGATAATCCTGTAACTCTTTTTGCGGATGACAGTACGATAACTGTTAAGTGTAAAGATCTAAGTACTTATGAAGATGACATAAACAACACATTGAACTCAGTCATGAATTGGCTTAATATCAATAACCTTAAAGCCAACTTAAGCAAAACTAAATTAATGTACTTTAGACAACGTTTACCGGCACCAAATAACCTAAATATAAATTATAACATGCAAAAAATAGAGGAAGTAGACAATTATAAATTTCTAGGCCTATATATTGATGACAAAATGACCTGGAAGCCACATATTCAACAACTATGCAAACGCGTTAGTAAATCTGCCTATGCTCTACATACACTTGCATATAAAATAAATTCCGGTGCCCTTATAATTGCGTATCATGGGCTGGTGGCATCTGTTCTCAGATATGGCATAATTTTTTGGGGGAATTCCACCGACAAAGATATTGCCTTTAAAGCGCAGAAACGTTGCATTCGAGCTATGTTTGGTTTAAAGTCAACAGAGAGCTGTCTGCCTTTCTTTAAGAAGCACAACATTCTACCACTACCCTCACTATATGTATTTGAAGTAGCGGCTTTCGTTAAACAAAATCCTCACTTGTTTATTTTAGTATCTGTAGCTCTCAATCGGACCCAAAGGGACGAAAGTCGTTTGTGTATTCCAAGAACGAATACTGCCTTAATGTATAAAAGTGTATTTCACATGGCACCAGTTATATATAATAAATTACCGAAAGAGCTAAAAAAATTGCCTATAAATTCATTTAAAGTAAAACTAAGAAGTATGTTGTGTCAAAAATGTTATTATAGTGTATCAGACTTTTTATTGGACAAATCTTGACATTATATAATTGTAACTTTTTTTTTTTTCTTTGACTTTGTATTATTTAAGTCCAAATTATTTTGACATATATTTGACCAATTGTTTTGACTTCATTATGATAACATTATGGGATTTGCTTATTTGACCATGTTGTATTTAAATCAGAATGGTTTTGACGTTAACTTAAAAATTATTATGACTTTTTGACTTTAATTATCCCTATTATAATGTAATCTGTATAATGTAATTTTATTATTTTATTTTTTGTATTTGTATGCCTATAACAGGCTGATCATAGCGCACTTTATCCTCAAATATGAATACCTAACCACTGTACCTATGTATCACAAATAAAATATTTCTGATTCTGATTCTGATTCTGATAGTCCATGAATAATCTAGTAAGAATAATGTAACAGAAATAAAAGCTCGCAAAAAAGGCTATTAGCTAGGCATTACTAGTTATTTTGCTATCGAGATCCAAATTAACCTCTAAAAATAAATTCTGAATGAAAATTTGCCATAGAATGAGGTCAAGTATTCATAATAACATACAACTGGTGACCGATATGATATGAATGCGGATTGTACGTAGTTCTTTCTGCACTCGACATGCCCCAGTTTTTACTCATAGATCCATTTAGTGACTGTTTCGCGGTATTTTGTGAAAAATTTTCACGAGAACTTACTCCGAAACTGTACTGTGGGAGAATGAAGTTTAATTAAAACCTCTTTTCGCCTCCAACGGTCTATGTATTTTGTATTTAAAAAGCGAACGCGTAAAAATGTATTAGCTGCCAGTGTTATTTTGTATTGAGGTAATCCTCTTGCGTGTGTAACCAACGGTTGATTCTATTGTTCTCAATTTGAAAATGAGTTTTGTCTCGAATTTTCGATGAACTCATGACATGAAACAGAGGGTAATTCTCGTAATTTTGTAACGGTTCACTGTCTGATCTCAGTCTTAATCTGTGACGATCGTCGAATTTTCTACATTTTGACAAGTTTTTGACACTTGTTTGTCGCCGAGATGAAACCAAAGTCGTGGTGGCCTAGTGGCTGAGATCTGAGTGATCTGAGTGGCAGAGGCTGGTGTTTTTACCATTAGGGCCTAGTGGTTAAAACACCAGCCTCTCAAATATAAGTGTGCGTGTTCGATTCCAGGTCAGTCAAGTATCAATGTAACTTTTCTAAGTTATATGTACTTTCTAAGTATATCTTGGACACCGATGACTGACCGCAGATCGACTTAAATTAAGTTGAGCACTCACATTTCTTTGGCTGTGTCCCGGCCTGAATAAGTGCCACAGCTTGGGCGGCGACTTCAGGTGAAGTATCCATAGATTATTGATAGAACCTCACCTTAATGTTAAGAATAAGTAATGTTTGTTGCAAAACCAAAGATATCAATCACTTTTTTAAGAATTAAATCCAAGTAAACCAATAAAATCATGTTTTCTTAGTATTCGATTGTTTGATATCAACAAACAGGCTCCAAATTGTCTTTTGTTTCTTTAAATTCTGTGTTTGAAATTCAAAAAAGACTATTGAATGAAATTGTGAATGCGCCAGGTTCAAAACTGCATAAAAACTTTTTGCTCGACCTAATATAAAATTTTAGCTAGGACCAAACGAAACTGAAAATGCAAGGTGGGCCAGTCTTAATCTGTGACTATCGTCGAATTTTCTACATTTTGACAAGTTTTTGACACTTGTTTGTCGGCGAGATGAGACCGAAGTCGTGGTGGCCTAGTGGCTAGGCCACCAAGACTTTGGTCTCATCGCAGCTGAGGCAGAGGCTGGTGTTTTTACCATTAGGGCCTAGTGGTTAAAACACCAGCCTCTCAAATATAAGTGTGCGTGTTCGATTCCAGGTCAGTCAAGTACCAATGTAACTTTTCTAAGTTATATGTACTTTCTAAGTATATCTTGGACACCAATGACTGATTACAAGGTGAAGGAAAACATCTTGAAGAAACCTTGACTTGAAGTCTGAAATTGCCAACCCGTATTGAGCAAGCGTGGTGATTACGCTTACTCGCTGCTTGGGTCTGTGCCCAGCAGTGGGAAGATTAAAAAAGGTTGTTGATGAGACTGCGATTAGATTTTGTACGTTTCAAATTATGGGAATCTGCCTTCGGGTAACAATGTGTGTTTTAATTGCCTACTTTTGCAAACATTTATTTTCCAGTTACGAATAAAAACCCGTTTTCAGTTCTATGTGTCTACTATGAGTTTTCATTACGAAGACTCGATCATCGTTATCGACTTTGTTTGACTCATCAATTGGCCCCCCTTCAAATTTATTAGAACTCTCAACGATATCGATGCTTATGGTATGATCGAGTCCCGTAATGAAAACTCATGGTAGCCACCATTGATATTAACCAAAATAAATGTGCCGATCGGAGCAGCAGCACACACATGCAATTTTTTTATTCTGCGTACATTTCACACGTTGGCACAGTGTGAGTGAGATGGGGCGCAATCTAAAGCATAGAAAAGAAAAAGGTGGCTAGTGTTTGTCGTTTGCGCTTAAATAGAATCGACGAAAACTAAAGCGACTTGCTGGACTTACCTCCTTTTGTACGCTTCATTTTCAGTGCGCTAGTGACGTATCTACCTTAGTTTAAAAAAGGTTGTTGATGAGACTGCGATTAGATTTTGTACGTTTAAAATTATGGGAATCTGCCTTCGTGTAACAATGTGTGTGAAAACTAAAGCGACTTGCTGGACTTACCTCCTTTTGTACGCTTCATTTTCAGTGCGCTAGTGACGTATCTACCTTAGTTTAATATTATATCATATTATATCAATGGTAGCCACACAGTAAAACTCTTTCATACTTTCAACTCATGAATGTTCTTTATTGAAACTACCCAGGCGACATATATTAAACTCTAGGTCACATTCCTTGCGTTGATTTCCGAGATACTTAGAAAATTATATTTTTCCTTTGTTGTTCTGTTACATTTTTTACGAAGAAAATGCTAGCAAGAAGGAAATATCATAATAATGATTGTCACAATTCCTGGTATACCTTATCAGATCGCATCACGATATGAGTTTCGGGAATCCATCTCTATAAAGTGCGTATGTTTGTATGTCTGTCTGTATGTAAGTGCCCGAAGTTGCTCAAAACCCTCACCACTATAGATAATCATATAGATCTGGATGCGCTGAGTTCAAAAAAAAAAAAAAAAAAAAAAAACAAAGAATTTTGTTTTTGTCTCGGTCCTTTTATATAAATGGACGCATATAGAAATGATAAATAGTTTATTTTCTGTAAGTAGGTTTGTATAAATACACTTTTACAAGTCGAATATTCTTTTACCTCTTATTTTTTTTTTACTATATGAATTCGGTCTTTCCTATTTGACTACTCTGAGAAGAACGGCCAAAACTAATTCAGAGATAACAGTCTCCTTTAAAGTCCAGACATTATCTGGATCAGATAGAAAAATACCAGACAGTTGACTACGTATTGTTTTTTTTTTTTTTGTTATTTGGACTCCTTTTCTGGCTATATTAATGTACATTAGGTATATTGATATCTTTGTATGCTCAAATTCGAAATTTAAATGTAATGTTATGAAAATAATAACTGATAACCACAAGAAGTTGTCGTGGTGGCCTAGTGGTTAAAACACCGGCCTCTCAATTATGAGTGCGTGGGTTCGATTCCAGGTCAGGTAAGTACTAATGTACCTTTTATAAAGTTACTAGCGACCCGCCCCGGCTTCGCACGTGTACAAATGATATAGGTACCTAACCCTTCCTTAAGAAACGGTGGCCCTTCAGTAAAAATAATGTCTACTGTACCGCCCATCAGCCAATATCTGACTCTGCAAGATACATCGACCTTATTGTCCATGGATAGCCAGTTCCACCACTTTCAAACAGAATGAAAGCCTACAGGGGTAGCAAGTTTATTCGAAATAATGGGCCCCCGCTCCGGCCCACTCCTTCCGCAGTGTAGGCAGAGAAATACTCAAGTAGCAAGCGGCCGGCACGGGCGCGAGCGGCACGCGGATTTTTTCTGGTGTTTAGTTTTGAATAATTCATTCAATTCCAATGATTCAAAAAGTGGTCTGCTTTTACTGAAATTACCTTTGATATGACGAAATTTATTTGGATAAGGATTAATAATAAGGAACAAATAGTGGCCTCTGATTTCGACTGGCATTTTAATTAGCTTTTCAAACATAAAAAAAGTAGTTCATAATGAAGAAACTATAGTAGGTAGACATGTGGTGTCGTAGACTTTTTTGTGGGCATTTTTAAGGTCTACAATACTATAGTACATTATTTTTATCTATCTCATAGGATTCAGTCAGCGTTTGCAATGAAAGCTCAAAAAAGATGGGTTTATTTTGCGACATATTATGTTAGAAACCTCAAATATTATCAGTGTTTCTCTTATACTATATTATGTATGTTATATACATAAAAACCTTCCTGTTGAATCACTCTATCTATTAAAAAAAAACTCTATCAAAATCCGTTACGTAGTTTTAAAGATTTAATCATACAAAGCGACATAGGGAAAGTAAAAGTGACTTTGTTTTATAATATAAAGTTATATGTTCTTTCTAAGTGTATCTAGGACACCAATGACTGAAGGTGAAGGAAAACATCTTGAGGAAACCTGGGCTTTATAAGTCTGAAATCGCCAACCCGCAATGAGCAAGCGTGGTGATTACGCTCAATCCTTCTCTGTATGAGAGGAGACCTGTGCCCAGCAGTGGGACGATAAAAAGGTTGATGATGATCCCACGGCTCTGCAAAATCTGAAATAAATCGCGGAAGTTACCACTCCTCACCACGTTAACCATTGGTGTGACGTTATCTACTCTCTAATTTACTTAGCTACTGTTTTAACTCGATTAAAGTATGTCCATCAACAATTTCTGTAATACACCATACGCGATATGGCGGCACAAATCGATCAGATTACACACCACAGCACAGCTGGCTGGCACGCTACTTGTGTCAAGGACTTAACCAGATCTTACCAGCTGATAGCATAGGTCAAGGTGTGATGCACTGATTGGAAGCTTCCTTGCTTGTAAATCTGCGTTACAGCTTGTCCGGGAAAGATTTGAAGCCGTTTTGTTGATATCGGTTTTATCCGCAGCGTGAATCGGAATGTCACGATTTATCTAGACTTTTACCAGTTGGGTGCAGAAATGCAAGCCAGTAGCAATCTTGATTCATAATCACAATGGTGATATAATAAAGTCATGGAAAGAAATTAACATTACGAAACACAAAATTAAATTAATTTGTAATATGTCACCTAGCACACTAGCACAATCAATATACCAACAAAACAAAAAATATAAAACCAATGGCCAATATCAAATTAAAAGGCCAAAATTCCAAAGGCAAAAAAATAAAATTGCGCGGCCTGACCTAGAATTATTTCTAATATCTAGGGCCATATTAAAACTTTAAAAAAAATATATGACTAACCCTGCAGCTACATATTCTGAGTAGTTATGGTACTTTGCATACATTGTTGGTCCAAAACAAAATTTGCGCGAGGGTTCCGTTGTTAGTGTGGCAGCTAAGGCAGTTAAGGCAGCTAGATGTGTTGCTCCTAAAACTAATAAATACTGTATTTTATTTTGTATGTTTTATAATGCTATTTATCTCATCGTATGCTGCACTGGTTGACGTCATGACCTCAACGCTAACTGCCGCCGAAAACCAGCGCTGGGGCTCTGTCGCGCATGATGTAGCACTATGCTGACCTATGGACGTCTGGTGTGGTTTTGACTTATTCTTTTTATGGATCCGTCTTGGGGACTATACTACTAATGTACTGTTTTTCTTTTTTTTTATATTTTATAAACTAGTGCTTTACCGCAATCCCGCCTGGTGGTAAGCAGTGTTCGTCTGTCTGTCTATCTATCTGTCACCAGGCTGTGTGTCTTTTAAGAGGAACCGGGACCCCCACTATGTGCGGATTGTGATCATCGGGGAGGTGTTAGTGAGGTAAAAATCCCATACTCCCCGACCTCGATCCCCAGAGGACGGGTACCTTTTGAAGGTTTCTCCCCGTACCTACGTCATGAACCGTAATAAGTAGCTAGGCAGTTGATGATAAATTTCTGGTGCCGCTAAACAAACGATACCTACAAAAAATAGTTTTGTTTTTCGACGGCTCTCTCTCGGCCGGTTTTGTGTTTTCCTCTGCGATATGTTTGCTGCAAATAAACGTATTAGATGTCTATTTTTTCTTCCTATATCGTTGTCAAAATTATGAAGCCTGGAGCACAGACGAAGAGTAGCGAGCCTGTCGGTGTTCTATAGGATGCATTTTGGAGAATGTGCCAGGGAATTGCGCGTCGTACGGCATGTATCCACTCTTACGTTATTGACACCCCTACGATCCGGACGTAGCCTTTCGCCTCGTCTTTTGAAAGTTAGAAGTCCGGATTAAATAATAGGGTGCTTTGTATCCCAGAAAAAAGTAATATTCCCGACGGAAAACAAAAATATTTTTAGCTTTATACCAGTTCGGTGATAGATGGCGCTGTAAAAATGGTAATATATTGCAAACGAATATGCACATGTAAACTTAGAAGCTAAATGATACGATAATTAATCCCCTAAAATGAGAAATTTAAAAAGAGCGATATAACCGAATACCACGCGAGCGAAGCCGCGGGCGGAAAGCTAGTTAGTTTATAATTATAAAAAAATAAAATAATATTTTTCCAAATTTTATCATCAACGTTTTTAGTAAAAGAAAATCAAAAGTAAAAATGGTCTCTTGAAAATCGCGAAGTTTTCCCACGGCGTGCTCATATCGTCTCAAGTAGGTAATGTCATAAGCAATTGCGACATATTCGCCCAAAGCGAAAACAAATATGAATTTAAGGAAAAATAACTTTAATACACGGTTCATTTTAAGCTACAACATCAAAAATTATTAAACTTTTTCAATAGTCTGCTAGTCATTCTGAAATCAGCTTAATTCTCATGCAGATAAAGTTGATATTTATTTATCTAGAAATGGGGTGGGGTGTGCAGCACTGCGCACGTTTAATATAGAAGTTAAAGGCAAACAATTCTTGACATTGTGACGTACTTTGACACAAAAACGTCAAAGTATAATTAAAATACAATTTAAAGGTAAAGTTGCGTCTACACATGAATATACGACATAAACCCTAAACACGTGTTTAGTATTTTAATATAAAAAATCTATGTACAAAATTTAAAAAAGATATTATGATAAACCACAAAGTTATGAGCTTGTTATGTCTGGTTGCACCAACAGAAATATTGTGCGGTGCGTTGACCTGTGGCGTCAGCTGTACGCACGCGTCAAGTACACTGCAAAAATTTTTAAATGTATTTCAGGAACAAATATAACAAAATGTAAAAATGATTGGAATCGATTCAGTTGCTTATTCTGAACAAACTGTTTTCAGGTTTCGTATAAAGAAAAAACAACTTTGTATTACATCTAATCAGACGTGGTTTGCTATGGTTCCGTCGTGGTATATGGATTTTTTTTTTTTATGTCTGTCGCGTATGTAATTTACATTTGAATAAAGAACTTTTTAAATTTTTTTTTATCGGTAAGAGCATGGTAGCAATACACACAATAGGGCAAGAATTGCGTGTTTAATTCTCAAAGTGTTTTTTTTTTTTTAAATCCGTGATTTCACTTACTCTTTACAGAGTTCTTTTTCGGAAAATATTCAAATAACTAACGTTGCGTCATTGGCTGATGTAATTCATTTGTAAAAGGTTGCTTTCCACGAATTTCCACCGCTTCTACGAAACATGGGGATGGAATAAACCTTTCAGAAGCTTTATATACGTCGGTTACACTATTTCGGGGAATGGATCACTAGTAAGCGGCTTTACTTTACTATTTTGGATCGATATGAGTATTATTATGTATTTTAATCTAGCGTCAACTGGTTAGTTTTAATTGATTTATACAAAACAGGCTTCTGCCCGCATATTGTCCGCGTGTTATTTCTTGTCTGCTCGCCTTATAGTTTTACATACATAACATAATCAGCATATATTGTTACCCATTGTTAGGACACAGGTTTCCTCTCGATGAAAGGGAAGTGGGCAGTAATCTACCGTGCTGACCCAGTGCGGGTTGGTAGATGTCACATGTCTTCAAAGTGTTTAGCTCTAGAACATGTTTCCTGGCGATGTTTTCTTTCACCGTTTTAAGAGTAGTGGTGATGAAATAATTTACACGAAGTAAAGCGCCTCATGGGCAGCATTTGGTAAACTTGTACATTTGAGTGTCTTCAAGGCTAGAGTGAATAGGCTCTTAATAAACTAGCTCGCTTTACCAACAATGATCGCATCACTGCTTACCATCAGGCGGGATTGCGGTCAAGCGCTAGTTTATAAATTATAAAAAAAAAAAACTTCGTCGGGTATTTTCGTCGCCCAGTGCGTCCTACCCGTCATGGCTTACGGAGCCGAGTCGTGGACACTAACGGTCAGACTAGTCCATAAGTTTAAAGCCGCTCAACGAGCTATGAAGCGGGCTATGTTGGGCGTCTCTCTAAAGGACCACATCAGAAATGAGGTGATCCGACACAGGACCAAAGTCACCGACATAGCTGAGAGGATTAGCAAGCTGAAGTGGCAATGGGCTGGTGACATATGCCTTAGGACCGACAACCGTTGGGTTAAACGAGTTCTCGAGTGGAGACTGCGTCTCGGCAAACGTAGCGTAGGACGCTCTTGGGCGAGATGGAGAGACGACATCAAAAAGGTGGCTCGTAGTGGCTGTCGGAGACCTGTTCAGGATCCAGCTTGTTGGCGTGCCGTGGAAGAGGCCTATGTCCAGCAGTGGACGAGTAGAGGCTGATGATGACGATGATGATGATGAAAGCGCCTGATGGACAAGTTGTAAGTCGTGGCTACCACTAGGCTACCACTGCTCTAATTTTGTATTTTTTTACCGAATAATTTTGTATAAAAGACGAGGCGATTGGTGCCTATAGAGACACTTTCAAACCGTATCGCGTTTAATATACATCTTTTAATATATAAAATTCTCCTGTCACAGTGTTTGTCCTCGAACTCCATCAAAACGGCTGAACCGATATTAGTGAAATTTCGTATATACATTCCTTAGGCATGAGAATAGGTTTTATCTTTTTTATAGGTATTACTACTACTTACGCGGGTGAAACAGCGGGGCGGAGTTAGTGTTTTCTATATTTTTTGCGTCATTTATCGCTCAGCTCGTAAAACGGTATCAGTAATCTTTGATTTCGTAGCATCCTCGGCATATCTGAAATTGAGTTTTGAAATGGATTAATATAAGGTGTTTTTGTAGTTGGTGAAATATTTTGGCAGGAATGAATGTTTTCATGATGACGTCATGGATTGATACCCTGTCAGGTGTTTTACTTTGTGGTAATTATTTCATCACCATTGCTCTCAAAAAACGGTGAAGGGAAACACCATGAGGAAACAATGTCAAACAGACATGTCCAGAATCAAAAATTCGAAGACATAAGATATCTGCCAAACGCGCATTGAGCGGCGTGGTGATTTCAGCCCACTCCCTCTTGAAAAGTGGAAGCCTGTGTCCCAACAGTGGGAACATTAAAGGCTTATTATGTAAGTGGGCCAAACTTTGTGCTATGATAAGCTAAGGAAATAAAAGGACCTAAGTCACTAATTGTCCCGTGTGGTACCGGGCTTAGACCACCCCATACCACCATCCCATATCTTCCCGTGGGTTTCGTAAGAGGCAACTAAGGGAACTCTCACCAGGGAAACGGGCAGCAGCGCAATTCTTGTGGAATATCAAACTACTGCGATCCCCAACCCGCCTGCCAATCGTGGGGATTATGACAACCCCCCAATAAAGTCAAATAAAACCCCGATGTAAAGTGAAAAAGTGTGCCTTGTGGCTGCGCCAAAAGGCAAAGTTCAGCAAAAATGACAACAGACAATTACTGCCTGACGCTGGTTTTCAACTGAACATTCGTTATTTCATTTTCATTTCTGGCTTCATTTAATCAGTTTTATTATAGGTAATCTAATATATATTGGTCTATTAATCTTTTAAAAAAATATTATTAATAATTGATAAATAAAAAATTAATATTAATTAAAACTAAATTATGAATAAATTAAAGCTAAAAAAACATAAAATACAAACTAACTACAAATTAAATTTAAAGTATATAAAAAATTTAACCCAGATCGCTGCGATCACCGGGCAGGGTGCCCAAAAGGCTGGCCGCGTTCCCACGTTGAATCGCCAAACTCAACCTTTGACCGAAATGCGCGCCAGCCCTCCGATTACCTGATACGTCGATTATACGTGCGGAGATTTCTTTAAAAAATTGTCGAGCGTCCGCACCCCAGGGCCCTAGGGTCTCCACAGCGAAAGGCACAAATATGTAGGGCTCAGATAACGCTGCATATTTGCGCCTCTTTATGACCTCCGCAGCTGCTGCAGCAGCTCCGGCTCTGCGGGCGGTCGCCGGTAAGTGGGACTGAGCTACGGTATCTACACATTTAATTAAATTATAAATATCCTTACAATTTTATTTATTACTTGCAATTTTACTACTTTTTTTTAGATTTGATTTGTAAAGCCATTGAAAAGCGTTTGCCAAAGTTGAATGTAGACCACTTTAAATACTATGTACATATTTATATAGGTTAGTATTTATTATACTTCATGCATGTAATTATTGTTATACAGTATGTTAACTAACAGAGGGCGTTCCCGTTAACCCGAAATAGTATAGCATACATACATGCTAAAAAAAATATTTCCATTCAAAATTCCAAAAAGTGTGACCGATAAGTTGCCAAAAGTCTGCTAAAGACTAAAAACTGTGAAAAAAAAATTGTAAGCAAACGGTGTTAATTACTGTGACGGACTTCACAATAGAGGAAAAGGACGTAGAACTACGAGTAATGATAATATAACAGAGTGTAGGTTAAGTGGTTACAATAGTTATGCAAGAGTTGTCCTCATGCCCTCACCATGTTTGTTAACACTACAAAAATACCACAATATAAAAAAAAGTTTAAAAACTAAAACCCAACTACGACAAAAAACGACGCTGAAAAAGTATTAAACAAGATTTTCAGAACACTGAACTGAACAAAGTTGCTAATGTAGTTGCAAGTAAATGGACACAGGTAATGTCATACAATACTATTCTGAAGTATGCAATATTCACTATGTAGAGATAAATTTTCATGTTTGGAAAGGCGTAGTCACACGTTACATATACCTACCTACCGTAGCACCTTGACAACGTGTTAAAGTGTATTTATGGCGCATATTATTAACAAAAGTTAAACTGATGAACTAAAAACTAGGTACCTGACATATTACATCTACACGCACATATAACAACATAAGCCCGAAGGCATATAGTGCAGAGGCCTTTTTAAGGGAGATTTAGCCAGTTATCAAACTGTTTCCGCCTTCACCGCGTGGAGTTACTCCCAGCTTATGTCGTTTTCATTAGTGCATTACATATTCTATTAATGTTTACACTGCTCTACATTGCATAAAGCGATTCACAGTTTCCGTGATCCGCGCTTTACTCTTATCGCTCATATTTAACATCATTAAAGCATTCTTGTAATTATATACAAGCATAAAGCACTCGTGAAGCTCTTTCACGTGATACCAAACACGGTATATTTATTTTAATTTTATATTAACATAGAACTTTTTGTCCGCTAGAGGGCGCAATACTAAATTTGGTGACAAGCTTTATAGTTCATAACTAACAGAATATCAAGGCCCTTCTAATGGTACTGCAGTGGTCTTATTCTGATAAGTAGTAAAGAAGCTATGAACGAAAAGATGTGAATTATATGCAACCAGCCCATGAATACAGGTAAAGTCATACGCAAATGCTAGCAATACATATATATTCGAAATGTACAAGTAAAGTGCTTTCAAATGATACCAAACACGGCATATTTATCTTAACTTAATTTTTTTACTCTGTATGTCTTGTCCGCTAGAGGGCGCCACAGTAGATTTTGTGAAACCGCATATAGCCTATAACCAGCGGACAATTAAGACGCTTCTAATGACATATCATTTGTCGAATTCTGATAAGTAGTTTAGAAGTTACGAGGGAACAGATGAACATACATACATACATACATACATACATACCCCTTTACACCCGACAGTATACGATAGTGCGGGTAACTTTGAAAAAATTTCAAGACCGCGCGGATTCATTTTTCTGAACGCAACCGAAGACGATTGATCATGAGTGATGTGTACTTACGCGTAGATGCACCCGATCCGTTGAATCGGTTGCTAGTTCGTCTCAATCGGAGGTAAACGATGGCCACGTATTTTGATTCGACCTACGGCACATGTAGGTATTGTTTATTATTGTTTATTGTTATATTTTGAGTATTATTATTATTTTATTTTACAATTTAAACACTAATCACATGATATACAATAAATTTTTGCTATTTTGTTTTGTAAATTAGAAATAAATTGTACCTACAATTCAAGTAACACGATCGTGGCATTTCGGTCGTAACCTTAAACATTGATTTTAACGTATTTTTATTGTTTATTGACTAAAAGATGGTATTGTGGCTAAGTAGTTGTTTGCTTTTTTATTTTAGCGCTTCCTATGTCTGATTACCGTATCTTAAAACTGCTTGGCGATGGAACTGAGTCAGATATTGAAAAATTCTACGACGAAGAAGACTCAGAAATGGAGCCGCGTGTTCTCGCTGAACTTGTAGACGAGGACGAGAATTCTCAAAGTTCAAGCGATGAAATAGAACAAGAACCTCTAAGTCAGGTAACGACCCCAAATAGTACTACATCACGGCAAATTGGAAACAGGGGAAGGTCTCGTGGTACTACTTCGCAGCGAGTGCATTCAGGTAGAGGACGTTGTCGGCAAATCGGCGAAATCTACAGCAACATGGTCATGGAGACACCTGGAAGAATATTCCATTTACCGATAAGCCATGTGGCTTATCGGTAAATGGAATATTCTTCCAGGTCTGAGAACTGAGTTTTAGGTACAGTTACAGTATAGTCATGTGACTATATTGTAACTGTACCTAAAACTCAGTTCTAACTCATCCGAACATCTTAATGATTATTTTAATGATGTTTTCTACGAGAATACTGCTCTGTGTACAAACTTATACCACATGCGAAAGACTGGCCAAGAATTCAAAACTACAAAAGCGGCAATAGCTAAAGTGTTTGGTGTGCATATTCTCATGGGATGCCTTCCATATCCACAAATGCCGATGTATTGGCGAGCTAACATGAAGATCGGTCTTATTGCTGACAAAATAGTTCGCGACCGGTTTATAACTTTGCGTAATGCTCTTCATGTCGTTGATCACGATCAGCCAACTACTAATGAGACCAACAATCCACTTTGGAAGGTACAACCGATAATCAAATGGATTCAGGATACCTACAAAAAACTGGAAAGAGTTCCATCCAAGAGGATGGAACTCTTTCCAGTTTCATAGATTCGTTTCGTTCCTTAAATGAGCAAATGATACCCTTCACTGGCCGATGTATTTAAAAAAATTGTTTTAACGACTAGCGAAGGTCTGATGCTCGATTTCGAGATTTATAGAGTCGCTGATACAATGTTGGCTGATACGCCTTTGGGTCTGAGACCTTCGGTAATACTGCATTTGACCAGAAGTGTAGGTACCTTCAGGAAGTTGTGTTTATCATTATCATTTTTTCACTACGGCACCTTTAGTGGAAGAAATATAAAGGCACACAGGTCTTGCATGATGGAGAGATGCCATAGCCGATCGAAGATCAAATGTTCCAAGTGTGTTGTTTATATGTGTATTTTTAGAAACCAAAACTGTTTCCAATTTTATTATCTCAAACCATAATATTTAGTTACGTTTTCTCAATCTTTGTTAATTATTGCTATTCTTACTATATTTCAGCATAATTTTTGATCTTGTTTTTATTCCTAAATGTTAAAATAATTGATATTTTATGATTTTAAGTTTGTCAGAGGTTGATTTTGTTTATTTTGAGAATTTTATTGTTTTTTTGTAAGAGAATTCGGTAAAAGTAGCTTTAGTTTACTGTTAATTGGTAAAAACTGATTAATGAAGAGGTTATTCAAATAAATAAATAATGATAAGTACCTAATTCATTGTTTTATTGAAGAAAATTTTAATTGAAAAGATAATACTCACTACTGTGAGACTAGTAGATTATACCTAAGCGTCACGATCATGAGGGCACCTTTTCAGGAAAACTGAAAACTCTGGATTTTTTTCTGCATTTTTCCTAGCTTCCTTGTACTCCTAGAAATCCGTAACATTAACTTTTTCTTGAATATTCGTAACTTTTTTTTCTCGGGTGTAAAGGGATAAATACATACATACATAGCCTGTCAAAATCATAACCCTCCTTTTGCTTTGCCGTAGTCGGGTAAAAAGAAATGTCGTTCAAGAACGCTTTAAAGCTTTTTTTTAACGGATGTTAAAATTCACAAGTGACCTTTTTGTTTTGGATTCAGACGTGTACTATTGTCTCTTTACAATATGTTTGTTAACACTAAAAAAATATCACACAAATGTTATATCGTTCAGCTTTTAAAATGTATATTAATGGATGTTAAAATTCACAAGTGGCTCTTATTTTGTTTTGCCTGCTATCAAGTGTTAAGATACAATACAAATAATTATAACACTTGATAATAAAGTTTAACGGGCTAACATATTCCCCGTGTATCAATTTCAACCACAATATTTGTATTTACATTATGCTCCTACTTACACTTACATTATAATATTATACGATGGATTATTACAAAGTTTCTTGTTTTCCGGAACCCTGCTTTTGACTAGGATAACACACCCAGTAGTTATCTAATTTCGTATCAGAAATGAGTTGATCCGACAGAGGACCAAAGTCACCGACATAGCTGAGAGGATTAGCAAGCTGAAGTGGCAAGAGGCCTATGTCCAGCAGTGGACGAGTAGAGGCTGATGATGATGATGATGAATTTCATATCAGCAGAACTATGTACTCTTTGACCTGTATCGATCATCAAATAGCGTATATAGATATATGTATGTACCAGCATACTAGTACCATCATCAAAATAATATCAAGTCGTGGTGGCCTAGTGGTTAAAACACCAACCTCTCAAGTATGAGTGTGCAGGTTCCATTCCAGGTCATTCAAATACCAATGTAACTTTTCTAAAGTTATATGTACTTTCTAAGTATATGTATTTTGGACACCAATGACTGAATTACAAGGTGAAGAAAAACATCTTGAGGAAACCTGGACTGTAAGTCTGAAATAGCCAACCCGCTTTGAGCAAGCGTGGTGATTACGCTCAATCCTTCTCTGTATGAGAGGAATCAAACATTATTATAGGACGACCACCGATTCAGCTAAAGAAGTATAAATCTTTTTTCAAGTCAATAAGATTCAAATTAAAATGAGCTCTATGAGATCTTGCGTTAATTATGTTACAAAATATGTACCATTGTTATGACTAGCACATTCCTATACCTACAAAATAATCAGAATAATGATGTATACAACATTAGGCAGGCAATATCACTCTCAACACTGAATCCGATTAAAAATATCTCCAGAACATCAATCGAAAATCGGTTGTTGTTCATAGTTCGGGATCTATTCTTAATTTAAACGAAGCGGTTCCTTAAATACACAGTACAAAGCGTACGCCTTTCATAAGGTCGTTTGAAAATATTCGAATAAAGCTCATAGAGATCGAATCAGGAATGAAGAGATCCGCAGAAGAACGAGAGTAACCGACATAGCCCGAAGAATTGCAACACTAAAGTGGCAGTGGGCTGGACACATTACCCGTAGGACCGATGCCCGATGGGGCCGACGGGTTTTCGAGTGGCGACCAAGCACCGGAAAACGTAGCGTGGGTAGGCCCCCAACAAGGTGGACCAACGACGTGGTAAAGGTCCCGGGAAACCGCTGGATGCGGGAGGCGCAGGACCGGTCAACGTGGAGAACCTTGGGGGAGGCCCATCTCCTGCAGTGGACGTTTTTCGGCTGAAATGATGATGATGATGATAAAAGCTCATAGAGTAGAAAATTTCCCGCGCGAATAATGTTGAAGCATATTGCTAAGTAATCCATTACTCCAGATGTTCGAACAATCTAAACAACGCAATGAATATCGTCGAACTGTCAAAATGGAACCGATTGCTACTGATGGGTTGTTACGCAATTACTTTGCAGGTAAAGAGGTTGGTTCCAATAAGTACGGGCCGAAATAGACCTGTATAACTTATACGCTCACCCACGCAGTCCACCAATTGTTCTAACTGCAATGCTTCGATGTCCCCTTCGGGTTGTGGAGGTCAGATGGCAGTCGCTTCACGGAAAATGTCGAAGTTGAGCCATATCAGCAGTTGGACTGGTAAAGCGGACCCCAGACTCCAAAGCTGAAAAGGCTTCGGATGCGACTGGGATTAACGCTGAGATGATGATGAACTTATACGCTCACTGATGAAAACACAGGTAAACTATTGTGTAACTTTTTCTTTCCAAATACATATCAGACTGCAGTGATTTGGCTACTTGCCAACCGTCAAGGAACATACGGACCCGTCCGAAAGTAGTTGATCCGTCAAAACGTGTATCAAAGTCAATTTTTCGGATGAGCAAATACACGTCGGGAGTAGGGTTTTCTTAGCTCAGAACCCGAATTAATCATTTTACGTGATACGGTGTCGCTTCAGTCCATAACATCGCCCGTGGCATGTATTATGTAATTAGAGACTAGAGAGTTATCCCTCTTTACCGGGGGTTATGCCCGCAAAATCTGCTTCTTTTTGCAAGCACCATGATTTCAATGTTTTCCGTAGAAATACCTAAATTTCTTTATATTAGTGCCGTACAAGCGCAGCGTCGGACACCAACCGACTAGGTGGTCGGATGACCTGCCAGAACCACAAAGAAGCGCTTGATGCAGGCCGCGTCCAACCGGTCTTTTTGGAAATCCTTGGGGGAGGCCTAAGTCGAGCAGTGGACTTCCTATGGCTGACATGACGATGATGATAATATTTGTGTATTATCTGTCAACGACAATCCTACTAATCTATACTAATAAAGCTAAAGAGTTTGTTTGTATGTTTGTTTGTTCGCGCTAATCTCGGAAAGTACTGGTCCGATTTGAAAAATTCTTTTTGCGCTGGATAGCCCCTCAATCCAGGAAGGCTTTAGGCTATATAACATCACGCTGCGACCAATAGGAGCTGAGCATAATTAATTCCACGCGTTATACAATATGTAAAGAAAACCCTGTCCGATCCATGAAGGTATTGTTAGGTATCGATAACTAATTCTACTAATGCCCACAAAGACAGACTAAACTTAAAAAAAGAATCCCCCTAAAAAAATAAATATTATTTCGCAAAAAGAGGTAACTTAATACATGTGCGCTAAGCAACCCCTTCCGCGGGCGGCGGGGGGCAGGGCACGCGGCACCTGTGACGTGGTCGCGTCGCTATTCGCTTATAATAATACCGGTGTTGTCACTTTTTAAAAATTACCAAAATTTCGGGGAAATTGGAATTAATTCCCGGGAAAAAAGGATTATTTCAAAATTCATTAGTATTGTTACTATGATGATTATGTAAAATTTTATATCATATTTGGTCTTGTGATTACCTAACCTTTATTATCCTTATGGGTCGGACAGGGTTTTCTTTACATATTGTATAATTATGCGAGTTTGTGAGAATGGATGAATGTTTGTTACACTTTCACGCAAAAACTACTAAACGGATTTGGATGAAATTTACATACAGATAGTTTATAACCAGGAATAACACATAAGATACCTTTTCTCGCGATATTCCGGGATTGAAACTTACGCAGGTGAAACCGCGGGGCGTAGCTAGTATTTTTGTGTCAAGGCTACCTTTAAGAGTGAGTGGGATATTATGTGAATTTATCATCACTCAATTTAAAATCTGAGAGGTGATCCTAATTTATGTATTGGTTTTTGTCATTCAAATCTGTATTTTCACTCGACATTCACAATTATTTATACTATGATTACGAACATATACAACGTGTAAAAAAAGGGTATATACATACCAAGGGCATGGCATCTTTAGATGATATCAAACGATATCGGAAGGGTTTCAACTCAAAATAAAATACAAAATTGGTACCAAATTTTCGGTTTCGTGTGATCGTGTGTTTCTTAAAATTAAATCATAACAAACGTGGCAGTACACTACATACGTTAATAACTACTCGTTACACGTGACGGTACTTGCCAAAATCCGACAAATGTCTTCAATATCTCTGTGCGACTAGTATGATAGTAGCCTATCACAGGCGGTGTTTTTCCTCATAACTTCCTAACATAAAGAGATGGGATTAAAAAACCTTTCCAATATCGTTTGATATCATGTAAAGATGCCATGCCTTTGTTATGTATTTACCCTTTATGTTACACGTTGTATATATTCGAAATCCTAGTAGAAATAATTTTAGCAACAGCTGATATTAGCTATTACCCAGAATACGGAGATCGAGTTTTACCATGCACATGTATATTTTGACATTATAATTTCTATTCAAAATCACAAATTCAAAATCACCCTTACCATTATCATTAAACTATATCGCCAAAGCCTATATTTGACCGTTTTGAAATAAAAAAAAAAACACGGGCACGTGTTAACCACAGCTGCGTCCGTAAGTACATATAACAAAAGAGAATTCATTATACGTCCACTGCAAGCAAAAATAGTTCTTATGGTTTATCTATACTAATATATAAAGCTGAAGTGTTTGTTTGTGCGCGATAATCTCAGAAACTACTGGTCCTATTTGAAAAATTCTTTTTGTATTGGATAGCGCATTAATCCGGGAAGGCTTTAGGCTATTTAACATCATGCTGCAACTAATAGGAGCGGAGCATATAAAAAAAACGCTGGTGAAACCGTGTGGCGCAGCTAGTGCTAAAATATACGTCACAAAAACAACCCGTGTGATGATAATAAAGTCACTGAATCAAGAGTCGTTCCACGATTTCAAGTCACTGATGCAAGACAGACTATCAAATGATTGGAATTTGAAATACGTCTCCGTTCATTCGAGTGCGTTGACTTGATTAAATCACTTTCCGCACTTTGCGTCGGAATTTTGAGCCAGATCGTGGGTCTTTCGAATAGCCGTTGGTCGTCTGCGATAGGTACACGAATCGCTCCATAGACCATACAATTTTATCTACGATATGCCTACGAACCGCTGCATAGACCATAGGAATATTTACAATAGGCCTACGAACTGCTACGTAGACCATTATGAATATCTACGATAGGCCTACCAATTGCTAAGTAGACTATAAGAACATCTACGATAGGCCTAAGAACCGCTACATAGACTATACAAAAAGCTACGGCAGGCCTACGAACCGCTACATTGACAATGAACTTTTACGATCGACCTACGAACTACTACGTAAATCATACGAATATCTACGATCGACCTACTGACTGCTACGTAGATCATACGAACATCTACTAGGCCATTAAAAGTGGTCCTCATTTGTTAAAATCTATTTTTGAACCTCGTTCGTTGTCATTTTCATTTTGGATTTGGAAAATCGAAAAAAATTAAATTCAAACAACCTACGTGTTTTAGTTTTAATGCGGTCAAACGAAAATTGAAATCTTGTCTCAAAATAGATTTGTTGAGATGAAATTCCAATTATCTTCTTTATTTATACTTCTAATGGAACTCAAGACCAACCCGGTAGAAAGTACGCACGCATCAGGTCAAGCTACCCGAAACTGTCAAATTATTCCAATCAACCTTGAACCCCACTTTGGGAATAAACTTTGAAAATCTATTAAAAAATTTCAACAGATTCCATCATCATCTCAGCGTTAATCCCAGTCGCATCCGTAGCTTTTCAGCCTTGGAGTCTGGGGTCCGCTTTACCAGTCTAACCGCTGATTTTGGCTAAACTTCGATATTTTCCGTGAAGCGACTGCCGTCTGACCTCCACAACCCGAAGGCGATATTTAAAGCATTGCAGTTAGACCAATTGTTAGACTTTTGAGGGCTCCAACAACCTGTAACGACTGCCACTAGATGTTCGTATGGCAACCGTTGTAGTAGCTCAATGTGCTGACGTCTGTACCTACACCAGCACCCTAATCGCATATCACACTATTATATGTTCCAAAAATGTGTCGGCTTAACAACGTAAATAACGCAATGGATGTTGTTGAACTGTCAAAATGAAGCCCATTGCTACTGATAGTGTGTTACGTAATTACCCTACAGAACAATATATAATATATTATTTAATTTTTATATGATGTGGTTTACGTTCACGTCTGCGCTAAATCAAATATTGTTAGCCTTGTATTTACACGTGTCATTGACTTCTAAACGTAGTGCGTAGTGTTTCCGATGATATTTGTGGGACAATTAACATTGAGGGAAACCAAAATTTCTGAGAAAGTAGAATTGTCCCAATTTTAAATAAGACTAAGTAGCTGATTTCACAGCTGAAATCGAATCAACACATCTAAACCGCCTTCAAGAGCAGTCAGTATAAATATAAAAATCGTTCTAATAATATCAAATGCGAAAATTTGTGAGGATGTATGGAAGATTGCTCACTCAAAGGGCAATGGAGAGGGCTATGTTTGGGGTTTCACTGCGTGATCGAATCAGGAATTACAAGAGGAACCGACATAGTCCGAAGAATTGCAACACTAAAGTGGCAGAGGGCCGAGCACATTGCCCGTAGGACCGATGCCCGATGGGGCCGACGGATTCTCGAGTGGCGACCACGCACCAGAAGACGCAGCGTGGGTAGACCCCCGACAAGGTGGACCGACGATCACCTAGTGAAGGCCGCGGGAAACCGCTAGATGCGGGAGGCGCAGGACCGGTCATCGTGGAAATCCTTGGATGGCCTATGTCTAGCAGTGGATGTATTTCGGCTGAAATGATGATGACGATGATGATGGATGATTGTTACTCTATCAGGTAAAATCTAGTGAACGGATTTGGATGGAATTCTGGATAGTTTATAACCAGGAATAACACATAGAATACTTTTTATTCCGATATGCCCATGGGATCAAAACTTACATGAGTGAGCTTGCGAAGCGCAACTAGTCTAAACTAGATTTACAAAAACGAGACAGTTTGATGGATGATATTCACCCTAACTAAATAATTGAAAACTATTTCTGTACTCTGTATCACGGTACCGACATTAAGCATCATTTTGAAATTACATATCGACACTGGAAAGCGATTTTGTCGTATCTGGAAAAAAGGCAATTTTGTTTTATTGCGTAATTGAATTCAGAAAAAGGTTCAGAAAAAGTCAACGTATCAAAAAAGAAACATCTGACGTCTGACGCATTATTTTTTTCTGAATTCAATTATGCAATAAAACAAAATTGCCTTTTTTCGAGATACGACAAAATCGCTTTCCAGCGTCGATATACCTAAAACAGATTGATTGGGAAGTTTGATTGGGAAAGTAAAGATAGTGTTACTTTCCCAAACT
This sequence comes from Sesamia nonagrioides, assembly GCA_017933935.1. NCBI lineage: Eukaryota > Metazoa > Arthropoda > Insecta > Lepidoptera > Noctuidae > Sesamia > Sesamia nonagrioides. Next base: position 19,105 of record JADWQK010001253.1, on the reverse strand, counting down.
TATCAAAGATAATACAGTCTATGATACTCGTACCACTACCACTACTGTCACTACATAAACTTTTTGTCTTTATAAGGGTGTGCGCCAAATAAACGGTTTCTTTTCTTTTTTTTTTCTTTTCATTACTAGCATATAAGTTTGCATAGGACAGTTCCTATCCATAGTTATAAATATCAATTGCCTAACAAACCTAAGCTACTATTAAAGCGATCATAATCTCTCAACGCCATTGCATTGTAAGGAAATTGTTATTTAATTCATGGCTGTATTAATATAATCTTGAACATTGTACTTACATGAATAGAATAGAATACTCTTTATTATGTACACCATTTACATTTTCTATATACTATGTGTCCGCACTATGTATTGCAAGCTGTGTTCCCTACCCGCCCCCGCGCTTGGACCAAATTTCTTTCTAACGCACATCTTCAGGTTCATGGCGACTTTGTTATTTACGTATCGCGTGCCAACATTAGAACATTCGTTCGTGACCTTTCACGATTTACTTTTCTAACTACTAAACTACCCATAATTATGTATGTGCCATCAGCTGTCGAAGAGTCTAGACTAGTCTAGACTCTTCGACAGCTCAAAATACGATTACTTCAAATTACGATTTGTTTTACTGCCTACGATATCGCGTTCTTCGATAAGGGCTGTGTTATTATTGTTTTGATGCGCTCTTGCTAGCCTCATATTCGCATCGCTTCGACAATCGCTCTCATCGAAATTACTTTTTTAGAGAATCGCCTTCGGCTAGCACAACCTTGCGAACGGAAATATTCTAAACTTTCCACAAACCGTTTTAATTTGCTTGGAGTGTCGGGCGCGACTCCTCCAATTTTATAACGAAAATTGAGTACAGCGAAATCGACTAATCTACTCAATGTTTACGTGTTCATTCACACGCGCTGTATTGTATGCGTGTGGCGTCGTTGCGCCTGCGCAGAAGGCCCGCGATCGAGCCCTCTTTGTTTGTTGACAAGCGGAGAGCTCGACTCAACAAGCTGCTTAGCTGCTCTATTCGCGTGTCGACTCCGTGCGCGACAGACGTGTTTCGCGTCGACACTTACTTTGTTTAGAGCTATCGTGTTATCGCGTATATCGGCTAAATTTAGTGCAGTTATTTTAAAGAATTTTTCCTCTTCTGCGCAATATTACTGTGAAGTGTTGTGCTCTGGAGCTCTGATCCGTCAGCGTTTGTACCGAAGATTTTTTACCACGTCTAAAATTACGCATTCGCCACTGTGCCAGAAGGTAATTCGTTTTCTTTTATTTTCCTCGGACATTGTATGTAATACGGCATTCGCTGATTGGTGCTTCAAAGGCAGATTGCAATCTATAATTTTATATCGGGAGTGTAGCAACATTGTGTATCAGTGGACTCGTCGATACTGTATATCAATGCATATCGACGTCTTTCAATGCAAATGTGTGCATTGCTCATATAGTCGTCGTTTATACAAACAACCAAAGTATATAGTGTTCGTATACCTTTCACACACACTATTGATCATCGCAAAATGTCAATCAGGACAAGGATTGGAAAGTGAGTACCGACATGGTCATTACAGTGACACTACACGATTTCACCACAAATGAGATGCTTGTACACGGGCGACTTGAAGACCAACCTGCGACTGCGTTTATCTTCCGCTTCTGTTGCGACTTGCGACTAGATACAGTTATAATTTGGCCGGTGGCCATAGAAGGCGTGTAGCGGTATCTTATGGTCGTCTGGTGGCCCGGTAACTCGTCTCTTGAGTAACGGTAAACTTATTGCACCGTAGTGTTTCACATACACAAACAATTACCCACTAGTGACACGATGATTCAATTTTGCGGTCAACTGAACTGTATGCCACAGATGCGGTCAAATCACCGTTACAAACTAAAGGTCATTTTCGTCAATAAACTTTTGACAGCACTATACTAGGCCCGATCTTCCTTTGTTTCGAATAACAGTGATGTTCCTGTAAATCTCATTAAGAGGTCGAGGTCACAAAAGTTATGACCTCCTTCTTAAATTTATACTTTTATGACATAATTAACAAGACGTGAACTTACCACTTAGAATCATGTGCTTAATACAGAAGGGATAAATAGTTAGTCATTTCAATACATTTCCTAGAAACGCTTACTATCAATATCTTCACTTATTGTTCAAAACTTTGTATAGGTCCTTTGTCGCTCGGTCGCTGGCTTTTCAAAGTTTTTTCAGACCTATTCAGGTAAACATCTGCGTATAAAGTCAAGTCAAAATTAGTGCTACTTTCTTTTATATTTACTTCAAAAACCTTTGCTATTTAACACAATTTACAATACATTTCGTTTGCCTATTCGCTATTGTTGAATTATTCTTTTGTACCCTTTTGGAGATGCTGGAAATTCTTCAGAAGTAATATCCAGTGCTTAGTTGAGTTGAAATTTATAGTTTTAAAATGTTTTAAACGGTAAAGCAATTTTATCTCGTCCTCGTCTGTTGACCTCTCGCAGCTGTGATTGCTATGATACGCGACTCGGATAAAAATAATCTCGAGTGAAAGTTGAATGCGTATTTGAATAATATTCATATTCATAAACTTATAATATGGGTATGTTTATATATATTTTTGACGTATCCTTTTTTTTATCCCAATTTTATGAACTGAGAGTAAATAATACGAAACTGTCGTCGGATTGTCGTATAGAGAGTTCATATTGATAGATAACTCGAAACTGCGCTTTAGAATGGACTATGTATGTATGCTGAAAATGAGCAAAAGAAAAACATATGATACATTGAAATTTTAAAAGCAATTAAGGAAAAAGGGTTATTATTTACTGTCGTGTCTCCTACAATGTACTGTATATAGTATCGTCTCGTAGGTAATAATACAATAACACACAGAGCTATTAATTTAAATCTTTTGTTTCTGATATATGTATATGCATTAACATCAACACGAAGAGCTGGATCTGGCAGTGTTTTCAATGTTCAGTTTATCGAATTCGAAAATAACAACAAAGATTTAGGTTATATCTGTGTATCGTTCAAACTTTTGCTATCCATACTTTGCAGAATATTCTGTGCGCTATATGAATTTACACCATCACGAATCTGCACCCTAATTGCATATACCCTCAATTTAAATCACTTTGAAGCATATTGCTAATCCTTTGCCCCGTACGTTCAAAAAATGTGTCTACTTAATAACGTAAATAACGCAATGAATCTTGTTGAGCTGTCAAAATTACAATTAAATTTATTAAAAACCTTTTTGTTGACAGTTCGATACGTAATTACCTCCTTGAAGTAGTAGTTTCTATGGTACTTAAAGAACTTTAAAATATGCTCTAGTTTAATTTGTGTAGCTACTTCAGGGACCATTACAATCATTTTGAAATGTATTACAAGCGATGTACTCTCAACGGAATTCCAGTCTTACACGAAAGAAACAAAAACTCTGCATTAATACTGGCCACTATATGTATATGAATTCACATGGATATTAGGGAAAAGATTATTCCGTAACTGCAAACCTTCCTAAAATATAAAAGAAATTTCCGAAATAGTCCGGAAGTTATAAGTTTAAAACAACTTTCGGGAAATTGCATTCCCTCTGCGTTCAAGTATATATCCATTTTGTAATTAAAAATTGTACTGAACTGTTATCTATGAATTGAAATGAATATTAGGAGAAGATTATTACGTAACTGCAAACCTTCTTAAAATATAAAAGAAATTTCCAAAATAGTCTCCGGACTATTTTGGAAATTTCTTTTAACTTATAAGTTCCGACTTATAAGTTTAAAACAACTTTCAAGAAATTGCATTACCTCTGCATTCTAGTGTAAAGTTTGTTATCTATTTTGTAATTAAATAATTGTTTAAATTGTATTGAACTCTTAAAAAAGAGAAGGTGCTTCATATTTATTCATTGCAAGCATGACAATTCTGTCAGATTGCATTAACTTACTTAACCCAAGAGTCTCCATTTTAAAGGATCATTGCCAATTGACTGTCAACTTGCTTAACAGAAAAACACACTGGCTAGTTATTGTTAGTTCTTATGGCCGAACCCAAAATTTTATCTTCATTGTTAATTCCGTGTTTGTCTTAATATCCAAGTAGATCATCAATCTCAAGACGATTCTGCTTTTGAATATTTGTATCACCTTCAACAACACACTCAAATTCCTCAGTACTATAAACAGGCTTTATACCATCTTTAAAGATCCCCAAATTGAAGGTCAGGTCAACAAAACTGATTCACAGAGAAAGTTCCTGTTTGTTACTCTTACTTTACACGTTTACTTGTGCTGTTGGCTTTAATCCAAAGAACATGTGCGCCTTTACACTAAATCTTTTGCAATTAACTAGAGTTCGCGCAACAATGGATTCTTGCAACGTCTTGATGAAACTACAGGTTATTTACTTATTGTTTATTAGTCATAGGGACTTTTGTTTTTACTAGTCTTTGTATTATTTACATGTGTCTTCCTTTGCCGTAGTAGATTATTGCTATATTTACGATTTAATGACAGCTTATCGTCGATACGTCATTGTAAATGAGGAGGCTCTTGATAATGAGTAGATGTTAATGTACTCGTATTTCTATAATAATTAAACTGTAAAGACGATTGCCAGGCAAAGGCTATTTTGGTTACACACAATGTAATAAATTGGCGAAAATCGAGTTGAATGACGTGTAGTAGGAATAGTAATTAGTGGATTGCTGTAAGCTGATGATAGGGTTAGAATATAATAAATAAATAGTAAATCCAAAATGAATCATTTCGCAGCAGTAGCTGCAACAGCACATTGATTTGCGAACGGTACAAACTCCGATGCAGCCAAAACTACTGCAGTCGCCCATAAAATAAACCACAAAGCTAATCTCAGCTATCTTGGGCCTAAAGCTCGTGACTGCAGCGGAACGACCGAAACGCATGACTACGCGATAGATCGCCTCTTGTCTGTCGCCCCTAACTCCTAACTGTAGTAAATTGTGTAACCATAGATACAAGTTGGGTATCCACAATGTTGGCTCACTGACTTTCAATTCTAAATTGAACTGTACGATTAGTGAAAAATGCTTGCACCAATAGAGACTAATTTGAATGCTCTTCATATAATGTGACCAAGATCTTTGGTCAGCCAAAGATCTTGGTCAGAGTATATTATGCTCACTCTGTCTCGCTGATGGTGGCGTGTCTGTTGTATCATTAAGTTGCCTTCAAAGTTGTTGAGCTGAATGGTGCTTATCCACACATGTCATGTTCGCGTACGGGCGCCGATGAAGCTCGGTCATCTCTCAGCAGTTGCTTTTAACGTGCACATCTATCTGCGTCGTTTCTCACATGGTTCATTCTGATATACATAATGTAATTAAATATTTTGTAAAAAAAAAAATTGGTAATTCGGAATTCCACAGACACTCATTGGAGTTTCTTGCCTGTAATTATGTGTAGAGTCTTATGCTTTGGGATGGACAACTAACTTATCTTACTAACTGACCGACCCTTCAGTAATTCAAAATCGTAGTTTACTTCAAATAAATGCTTTAGTTATGATTTTGATTCTGGACTTCAAAAGCAACCTCTGACTTTGTTTCGGTGTTTCTGAAGTATCTTGGAGCAATCGGTTAGGAAATATAGTAACGTCGTATAGTTTTACAATATATTTGTTTGACGTGAAGCAACTATAACCAATTTACATAAAAGACTAGTTAACCAACCCGTTTCCACTTCGTTGGGCGGTAGACAATTCACTTATTAAACTAATTAAGAAATCAACGACAGTCATTTAATTTTTCAGTACATCCAGAAATTACCCCCTACAACCTCAGAAACTTTACTCCTAATTAGTAATAGATAGATATCATTTAATTCATTTATCAAAAAGACTCCACACATGGTCATTGTCGCCGTGTCGACCAAATAAAAAGCAGAACTGCTGAGTAGAATTCGTGAGCAAACGTATTTGATACCCAGCTAACATAGTTTTTATTACTTGGTTATTTAAAGGTAAGTGGGCAATCATAAAAACTTGATAAAACCGTACAGTTCGTACAATTGCCAGTCTTTAAATTAATGATCTCTAAGAGGTCGTCTTCTATAGGTGACAGACGGCCTACTGCGAGACTTCCAGAACGGGAGACAATCAGTAATTTGGTAGTAACGCTTGGCAGTCAGTCTGCTTGTTCACAGACTTATAAACAATGAAGGGAATATATGCAGTTTTCTCATTCCTTAACAGCGAGCTAATTTTTATAAATTTTATGAAAATCTATGCAAACTAATTGGCTATAATAAGAACATCTGCCTTGTAAATCTCAAGGTTATTCAACTACCTTGATACATAATCTACAAAACATAAGACAAACTACGAAGAACTGCATATAATTTTATAAAAACTTTATTTCAACTATAAAACCGCAACCAAACCACAATGGAGCTCTAAATTGTAGACAAAACTTTAATATTCCACCTGCTACCTGCAGGTGTAGATGACCTTGGAAGTGAAACACGGTAGACAAAGGGGCACACTGACATGCAGTGGCCATGTTATAACTTAATGATGTAACAGATTACTCCGTCTTGTGTCAACTTATCAATACAATGAGGAAGTTGTTATTCCTTCGATAAAATTACGAGTTGTCAATCAAGAGTTCTCATACTGGCTTATTGTTCGAATGTGGCTTCATCGTTGACTTAGTAACTGATCCCTTTACTTATAAATTTTTCTGAGCCTTTTAAACGTCGATACGGGCTGAATATCAAAAGTTTACAATCGCACCACAGTGTCTCAAGACTGGACTTTGACCAGTAGTAGGCATCTAAAGGCTGAAGAAGAAGAAGACAATCGCTGCATCATCTCCGCTGAATCGATTCCTCTCTAGGGTTAAGTAATTCACGAATCGCAACTGTAAAATGGAGCGATAGCAACGTAACATAAATACAGAAAATACTCATATCCAAGACCACTGTTATCGCCAACATAAAAGCTACGCTTGATATTGATCGCAAATTGCCAAACTGCATAAATTTATGTAATTAAAGTGAAATCTGCTCAAGTAACCGGTTCTTCATTACTGTAACGGGTACAAGATACCGTTGCACTACAGACGAGAGAAATAATCACCTAAATAAAGCAATTTTAAGGTATTAACTCGTCTTACTGATTTTGGCTCCCGTCCAACGAGTTTAAGGAAAATATTTACATGAAGGCGACTTAAAATACCGAAACCCTTTGTTGTAACTACGTACCCGCTCTTCCCTATTGCGTCTCAGATCTTTAAAACGTGCCACTTTAAATGTTGATTGTAGCTAGAGAAAATGCTTTGTCCTTGGTAAGCGTAATCCTGCGCACTTCTGTACAAACTGCTTCAATAAAATTAAATTTCTGTCTTGTTTGTCTAACACTGAGTCTCTTACTTGAAATCCTGTTTTATTTCGGTTTTACTAAAAACTGCAGTTTTGCCTCTTGTTACGTCACTTGTAACTAGAAGGCTGCCTGTAAATATTTCGATTTATCATTGTTCTCTGTGCTAAGCGTTTCTGAACGAATTTGTATATAAATCAAAAGTTCGTAGAAAATAAATAAGTTGGAACTTCATCATAAAATGCATTTATTAGCTAGCATCGAATAGCCAATTTCATTCTACCGTAAAATCTATATTGACGTAGTTTCTACCCAGACAGTGGGGTGTACTTACATAATATTGTTACAGTAATTCTCTCTGCATTCTCCCGTCTAGACACGCGTATATTAAACTTGAAACTGCATCTCCCTTTCCCCCGTCTGCATCGAAATTGCGATCCTTATTTTCTGCAGGACCAGGATAAAGTGCTCGAGCACCGTCTGGACAGTTTTCAATTTACTTTTTATAATATTCTGCTTCCTCTACGTGTGCTGCACATTGGCTTCTAAGTTTGAGCATTAAAATGGAGCGGGCGAAGCGTTTGATTTTATAAGTCTGGCTATTGTGCCCTGTCTAGCCGGCGGCTAACTTCTTTAATAATATCCAGCGAGGCTTTGTATTGTTGACAGACTACACATACGTAACTGAACGCTCCCTTTTGTTTCTTTTTTTGTCCATTTTTACCTGATCTGTCTCTTCGTATATAGTTTCCTTTTTTGTGTTGGTTTTTGCTGTCAGTTTTGCTTCATCACTTACATGTTGGTATAATAGTGCCATTTTAGACTTATCCCTGTTTCATTTTTAGATCCTTTCGTATTTTTTTTTCGCTTATATTATTCAGTTTTTTTCTATAATATTGGAGATGTAACGTTAACTTTATGAGTTTCGTTTTGCAATTGCTTTCCTTCGTGTCTTTACGTCTGGGTATCTCCACTGCACACTAATTCAATTTGCTTGATATAATTTGCTTCTTCATGCAATCCAGCCATTGACTTGTCGCAATTTGTAAATTGCGCAATCTAGCTTGTTCTTGCGAGCTTTTGTAACCCTTAAGGGTTACAAAAGTTTTAGTTGAAGATTTGCATCTTATAGTTATTTTGATTATTTTACGGAATATTTTAGTTCAGTGGTTCTCGTTGTGTAATCTTTGTTTTACATTAACATATTAACATACGTTGTTCTAGTAGCCTACAACTTTTTTTGCGGACTGTCTGTTTTATTTTTTGTTAAGCTTGTTCCTTATTTTAATGAAGAGCACAAAAACTATATGTACAGACGACAGCACATCAAGCTACTTCAATCTGTCAGATTTCCTTATTATATTTTCAACTTTATCTTTAAAGCATTAAGGCTCAAGGTTGAATAGGAATATTTGACAGTTTTGGGTAGCTTGACCTGCTATCGTCCGTACTTACATATACCTACAGAATGTTGTACGTTAGCCTTTGTTACGTAAAGATGCCTTTGCACTTGAGTATTTAATAATAACTTAATGTATTCTTGTGTAATTCTTCAATATCTGTCTGCAATTATAGAAATTGAAATATATTCAATGTCATTCCGTGTGAAGTGCTAGATGGTAATTTATCGATCTTTGTAAAGTTTATTATTGACTGCACGGTTAGCGCTATGGTTAAGCTATTGACTGCTGCGCTGCATGTCACTGGTTTGATTCCCGCATGGAACAAATATTTTTATGACCTACAAGTCGTTGTTCCGGGTTTGGCTCTTTTTGTATCTGAGTTTATATGTTTGTAAACGAACCCACGATACAGGAGAAGGCCTTAGTGGGGCAAAGTTATTTTTTTTAATTTATTATTTCTTTGTCCATCTCCCTCCCTCCAAGAATCTCTATCAGCCGTCATCTCAACTTCTTCCCTTTTAATCCCCCCTCTTAAATATTAGTCGTTCTTGTTTGCTTCCGTTCTTTGCTGTGACAGGTACAGACGACAACACATCAAGCTACTACAATCTGTCTAGTTTATTTATTAGATATTCAACTTTATCGCTAAAGTATTAAGGCTCAAGGTTGATTTAGGATATTTGACAGACGATTATTTCGGCTGGCTTGCTTGACACTCTGTCGTCTGTAACATGTGTTTGAAGGTTACCACCTTATACATATACAACTATAACAATAGTCCGTATACATATATACGTAACATGAATTATGATTGTCATTATTTTTATGACATTGTCGACAGATTCTCGGCTTTGTTGCATAATCTATACTAATATATAAAGCTGAAGAGTTTGTTTGTATGTTTGTTTGTTCGCGGTAATCTCGGGAACTACTGGTCCGATTTGAAAAATTCTTTTTGCGTTGGATAGTCCATTAATCCAGGAAGGCTTTAGGCTATATAACATCACGCTACGACCAATGGGAGCGGAGCATAACTAACTCCACGCGAACAAAGTCGCTGGCGGCAGCTAGTAATAAATAATAGTCGAGACTTACTATCAATCAAGTCTAATCAATACTCATTATTTTTTTCTTCGTATTATTAATACGATTTTTTGTATCGTTTACGTTTCTAGTCAGTTCGGTAAGCAAAAGGATAATTTTATGTATGGAAACTTCATTGAAACTGTAATACGCCTAAATACACTCATCCTTCCTATTTATTATAATAATCGCTAACCTAATCACCGTTTGCATTTTATTTGCCAAACATGTAAATAAATATGAGTTATAGGAAAAGCAACATACTCCCTATACAATAACGTTCAATTTACGATATAACTTCAAATATTTTAAAGACTTGAAACTTTTGTTGTGACATCAACATAATTATTACTAAAATAAAGCTGATATTTGTTTTACTTGAAATATGTGAAGACGAAGTCGAAGCCGTACGGAGGACGGGTCTGAGCAGTTGTGTACGATGCGCCAAATGATGTTGTGTCAGGAGTTTGGTCGTGGATTGTCTCCAGATCAATCTACCTCTGAAGCAGCATCGTAAGATTGCATCACCTTGCTCAACTGCCATATTCCTTCCTATTCACTCAGTTTTTTGAGTGAATAGGCTCTTAATAAACTAGCGCGCTTTACCATCAACGATAGCATCACTGTATACCGTCAGGAGGGATTGCAGTCAAGCACTAGTTTGTAATAAAAAAATGGCATCGTAAATCTGGTTGGACCTTTCCTGATGGCAGTTGAATAGAGCAAATAAAGTTTAATCTATACTTAGCTATACTAATATATAAAGCAGAAGAGTTTGTTTGTATGTTTGTTTGAACGCGCTAATCTCAGGAACTACGGGTCTGATTTGAAAAATTATTTTTGTGTTGGATAGCCCATTAATCCAGGAAGGCTTTAGGCTATATAACATTACGCTGCGACCAATACGAGCGGAGCATAACTAAACCACGCGAACGAAGTCGTTGGTGGCCACCAGTAATAAATAATAGATATCACACCTCATACATATAATACAACTTTCTCAACAAAAATATGCAGTATCAACAAAATATAAACTTACCCGTACCTTCCATCATAAAGCCTAATTCACTAACCCAATCCGGCAATAAATTCTAGTATATTTTTATTCAGCAAGTGCGAGATATAAATCTGATGATTCATCCACGTTACTTAGGAGCGAGCGAGGACCGTTGACTGGAAGATTTGGGGGCACTAACCGACGGTACTTCAAACAAGGTTGACAGATCTGGAATAAACTGGACGGACGCGCCTCTGATTCGTTAATATTGACAAAACTTTATTGTAATCCCCGTCTACATCTGACGTGCTTTGCAGATATAAAACGCAACAGGTCATTGCTATTTGTTTTGTATTCGTAACCCGTACAACCTTATTTGAAGGAACTTTTATCAACTTTTAACTTAGAAAAGTTTTTCAATCATCATTCTCCTGCCCTTATCCCAATTTATTTGGGGTCGGCGCAACATGTCTTTTTCTTCCATGCATCCCTATCAGAAACCATCTCGGCAGTCACCCCTTTCTTAGCCATATCATCCTTCACACATTCCATCCATCGTTTCTTTGGTCTTCCCCTACTCTTATAGCCATCAACATTCATAATTAAGACTCTCCTCACGACATTCTCCTCAGTTCTCCGTAACACATGCCCGTACCATGACAACCGATTTCCACACAACTTTTCAGCTACCGGTGCCACTTTCAGACTTCCTCTTATGTACTCATTTCTTATTCTATCCATTCGTGTAACACCACACATCCCTCTTAGCATTCTCATCTCGGCTGCATGCAATTGCCTTTCATTCATCCCTTTCGTGGCCCAACATTCTGATCCATACAAGACAGCAGGTCGGATCATGGTTTTATATATTTTCCCCTTAAGTTTAAGGGGAATTCGGGAGTCGCAAATTGTTCCCGTGACCTGCCGCCATTTCATCCACCCAGTGTTAATTCTGTGCTTAACCGTCCGATCTATTTCGCCATCGCTTTGCACGAGTGAACCGAGATACCGAAATTCGGAGCAGATTGGTAGGAGTGCGCCATCAAGGGCTATGGCTCCAGAAGTGGAGAGACCGCCGAAATCGCAGAACATATATTCGGTTTTGGTTCTGCTGATTTTCAAGCCAACATTCTCCAGCTTCTGTTGCCATTTCTCCAATCTGCTCTGGATCTCAGGTCCATCTTCACCGACGAGAACAATGTCATCGGCGAACAGCATGCACCAGGGTGCCTCCTCCTGGATGTCCGACGTAAGAGCGTCCATAATCAACAGGAAGAGGTACGGACTTAAAGCCGATCCCTGGTGCAAGCCTACCGCCACACTGAACTCGTCGGTATTGCCAGCAGCCGACCGGACGTAGGTACGAGATCGACTGTACATAGCACGAATTAACTCTACATACTTCCCAGGCAAACCTTTCTCTTTCAGGGCCCACCACAGCACATCACGAGGTACCCTATCATACGCTTTCTCCAGATCAATGAACACCATGTGCAAGTTCTTGTGTGCACGTCTGTACTTCTCGCACACTTGGCGGAGTGCAAAAGTGGCGTCCATTGTTCCTCGACCTGGCATAAACCCAAACTGGTTTGGGGTAATCTCACTCTCCTCTCGCAATCTTTTCTCAATCACTTTCTCCCATACCTTCATACTATGTGACATGAGCTTTATCCCTCGATAGTTGTTACAGTCCTGTACATCACCTTTATTCTTAAAGATGGGCACTAGTGAACTATTGCACCATTCTTGTGGGATCTCTCCTTCATGCAACAACTTATTGAAGAATAAAGTCAGCCACATACATCCATCTCCTTTTAAACACTTCCATACTTCTACTGGTATATCATCTGGGCCCATAGCTTTTCCATTTTTCATACCTTGAACTGCTATTCTTACTTCATCCATGCTAATTTCTCTTACTAAACCCATATTCTCTTGTACCTCTTTGAGCACGCCACTCCATTTATTCTCTTCGTTCATTAGCTTTTCAAAATAAACCTTCCATCGCTCTTTTATTTCGTCATCCCTGGACAGAACCTTACCAGCATCGTCTTTCATACATTTGATATTACTTATATCTCTCGTTCTCAAAGTGTTAGTTCTCAAAAGTTTTTCAATATTAAACTTAATGTAACACAATTATTATCTCGATATACTTACTGATACTGATTTTCTTTATTAATTAAATTAGGTTAACAGTTAAAACTTCTCTCTTTCGTATTCATTTTTTCTTTAAATGCGATTCTAAAATTACGACATTGATACCCGTGGCGCTGATGCACAGGCAAGTGATGGAACAAGGCAGGGTTTTAGTCAGTAAAAGTCTGATACGCCCTTCCGCTCTGCACATAGCGAGAGAGGTCATTTAGATGAGTTCCCATTCGGAAAAACCAGGCAAAGACATTGGAAATGCAAATTACGACTCTTATACTATACAGACTAGTGATTGGCCAAAATTTTCTAAAGTGGCCACTGACAACCTTATTTGAATCCGGCCCAAGAGACACCCACCATAAAGACACACGTCTATTTTTAAAATGACAAACACGAAACTTATCTGTTGTTGTTAGGAAAACCGACGTAAGATTGTATCTTTAGTACTTGCTCAAGTTTTTTCTATAAGAATTTTGTAATGCCATTCTACACGAAAGAAGTCTCAAATGAAAAGATTATAATATACATCGAATTTTAAGTCACTGGACCGGAATAAATAATATCTTCTGCACCTTTTTCACGATCAGAAAAAGACTCATTTTATACCGAAACTGATATTAATTGATTTATGACGGTGGTGATTAACTGCAAGAACTCGTTTGTTAAAAAATTTTTGGCGAACCAATACAGAATGAAGACATTTATCTGGTCTATACTGAATAAGACGAATTCATAGAGACAGAAGAAATAGTGTTCAAACTGCTTAGAGTAGAAACAGGATTTTGTCAGCACAGATTTTGTTGCTAGAAACGGAAGGCCTTAATTACGTAAAGGCAACTCATATACACAAAGCATACAGAAGCCTGTGTGATCCAAAAAGCATCACGATCGTGCTACTCAAACAGCTAATTTGCATAGAGCCGGCGATTCGATTCAATGACCCGCCAACGTCGTGTCGTCAATCGATTGCTGCGTTTATTCGAATTCATTCACCCCATACACACACGATATATCGAAGTGGGAGCAATGTACTCGATTCGAAATCAGTACATGGTGAATCCCTACTGATTTTGAATGGAATCGAGTCTTTGAATAACACTATTAACCCCGAAAATAGTGAGGTTGTTAACTCTCTTAATATTAACTCAATCTACGTCTAGTAATTTCTCAAACAGTTCTACGTTTATACAAAGTGGTGCTGATATTACGACAATAAATAAAAACACAGTCTATGCTGGTTCATAGGAAAAATCCTAAACCATAGAAAAAAACCTAGCATCAAAAATAAAAAAAATGAAAATTTCTAACAAACTAAATCGCATAAAATTGCAAACGGAATAGAACAGCCTTTAAAATATTGGTTCGATGACCTCCGATCAGCGGGCGACAGCTCGGTCCCGTATTGACTTGCTTTTTGGCGCCATTATTATTAAAGTTTAGTACCGCTGGATGCGGCGGTAAATAACCTGTAAGCGCTTCCTTATTAAGATGTACATCATGTAAAAAATGTGAAAAATTAACAATGATTTCCTGTGACTAAACTAATGGATATATTTATATGATTTTTTTATGGGTAGACTGAGAATGTGTTGAGGTACACGATGTTTAATTTATTGTCGTATTGTCAGCACCACTCTGTATACCAAATGCATATCTAATTGGTCGCAACAAAAATTAACATCACAATTAGCAGTGTTTACTTATTATTATTCTTTAATTACTAAACATTTACTCTTACTGACATTATAAGTCTGATGTTCTGCTTTTATGGTTCCGAGTTCCGAATATTATTGGATCATAATTATTTGATTAGTTTCATTGACTGTTTTATTAAATTTGCCACTAACATCGTTACCTATGATAATGTTGATTTCATAAAATGTTAATTGCTAAATAGCATCACTTTTATTACCCAGTTCACTTATTTATATTTGTTTTCCTAAATATTTATCAGAACAGCCAACGCAAACATATACAATATGTAAAGAAAACCCTGTCCGACCGATAAGGATAATAAAGGTTAGGTAAACACATGACCAAATATAATATAAAATTTTACATAATCATCATAGTAACAATACTAATGAATTTTGAAATAATTCTTTTTTCCCGGGAATTAATTCCAATTTCCCCGAACTTTGGTAATTTTTAAAAAAGTGACAACACCGGTATTATTATAAGCGAATAGCGACGCGACCACGTCACAGGTGCCGCGTGCCCTGCCCTCCGCCGCCCGCGGAATGGGGTTGCTTACCGCACATGTGTTAAGTTACCTCTTTATGCGAAATAATATTTATTTTTTTAGGGAATTTTTTTTTTTAAGATTTGCCTGTCTTTGTGGGCATTATTAGAATCAGTTATCGATACCTAACAACACCTTCACCGATCGGACAGGGTTTTCTTTACATATTGTATACTACAAAATTCTAGAGTTGCCCGTGTCCGTAACCAGAACCATAAGCACCACCACCACAGCCTATAATGTTGCCACTTTTGGGACACAGGCTTCCTCTCGGTGAGAGGGAGTCCATTGTGTCACCCTTTTTAAAATCTTTATATTTATTTTCTGTAATCCATATGGTATACATCATCATCCTTTATAGTCCCACTGCTGGGCACAGGTCTCCTCTCATACAGAGAAGGATTTAGCGTAATCACCACGCTTGCTCAATGAGGGTTAGTCATTTCAGACTTAAAGTCCAGGTTTCCTGAAGATCTTTTCCTTCACCTTGTAATCAGTCATTGGTGTCCAAGATATACTTAGAAAGTACGTATCACTTAGAAAAGTTACATTGATACTTGCCTGACCTACCAAACCACTGGGCTACCACGACCATAGAGTACATAATAAAGAGTTTTCTCTTCTAATTCTAAAATATAACCTTTTTCTTACTTACCGATAGGGCCTTAACCCTTAATAATTACGAAGTTCGAATTATCTGAATCAATTCAATGGAACTCCCACTGGGTAACAAAAACTGTTTACGGTCGCAAATCAAGCGTGGGATTGTTTGAACGACAGCTACTAAGCATTCTGTGAATTTTTTCGCTGATCATGAGCTATTCGCGATGACTTGTTTATGAATTGATTTATCACAACATAGCTTTTTACTTGCAAATGCACTTATAAGAACCGCACTAGGATTAAAGAGACTTACACTTTCTAAAATCTTCTAGAAAAGATATGCTTTCTCTTCTTCGTCATCATTGTCCCATAGCGGTCTACTGCTTGGTATATGTCTCTCTTATCACATTCCCCTTGGTTCAATTAAATTCCATACCTACTCTGTCATCTATTATCTCGTTTACTTACGCCAACAATCTTTATTCTTACCTTTTAGTATGTCATCTTTCGACAAAAGGCATTTTAGTCTAGTGGCATGTCGTGAATTTCGATGTCTTAATTAATTCAACGGATGTCCAATAATTCTTGAGAAAGAGTGAATCTAGACGTTCTAATTTAAGAACTGTAGATTACAGCTGATATAAACACTGAATGATATATTCAGGGTTCATTAGCATCATTATTATTTTCTTCACTCATTAGGACATTAGGCTAATTTTTTTAGCTTTCGGAATTAACTTCAAACTATTCAATGGTATCTCCGAAGATATAAATGGGTTGTATCCTAAAAAATAATTTAATGTCCATCAGATAGATTTATAAAAAATATTGAACACGTATTTTTTATTTTTTCGTTCATTCAAATACTTAGGAAGATATATTGATTTGAAATGTCGCATGACGTCACGCCGTGGTACAAAATATACCACGGCGTGACGTAATTAGCCCCCACTCCGTAACTTTAATACACTATATCTCAGTAGTTTTTGGTAATTTGGACAAAATAAAAAATACGGGTCTTAATTTTTTTTATTATCTACAAGACGGACTAATTATTTTTTTGATTTTCATACCTTGGATACATCCCTAATCTTCAAATTATATAAGCGGACCTAATAAAAAAGGCCACATCACACAAGGTTAATAATACCATTTAAAAATCTGGCGCCATATTAGATTTATGTTATCGATGTGCACCTTGTGTGTGAACCTTGAAAGGTCGTGTTGTTTTTAATACATATTTATAAATTGTTGAAAGAATTATTTTTTAACTGATTTCAACAACTGGTCGTGTATTTTGCTCTACACCAAAAACCATAACGTTTGTTGATATATCTATAAATAATTATAACGTTTTATGTGATCTAAGCGTCGTGGACTAGTGTAAGAAAAAACCCAAGCATTGATCATTACGCCTGCATAAGACGATTTGATACTTATATTTTACAATCTTAGATGTTCTCGGTGGTAGGCCACAACATCGGCTCCCGGCAGAAGTTATCACCGACCAGACAAAGTCTTGCCGCATGATGTCTGGTGAAGCCGTACGGAGGACAGCTGGTCTGAGCAGTTGTGTTGCGATGTGTGCCGGGTACGATGCGCCAAATGCTGTTGTGTCGGGAGTTTGGTCGTGGAGGGTCTCCAGATCAATCTTCCTCTGGCTCGGTATCTTTGGACGTGTTGTGTGGCGCAGCATCTTTGGAACTATTGTTGGGTTTAATATTGTGGCAGATTGCCATAATCCCCACGCCTGGCTGGCGGGTCGGGATTGCAGTAATTTGTGTCTGTATTCCACAGGAGAAGCGATACTGCCTGCTTCTCTGGTGAGAGTTCCCTTAGTCGCCTCTTACGACACCCACGGGAGGATATGGGTATACAATATGTAAAGAAAACCCCGTCCGACCCAAAAGGATAATAAAGGTGACCAAATAAAATATGAAATTTTACATAATCATCATAGTAACAATACTAATGAATTTGGAAATAATGTTTATGTATTAATAGATCAGTGTTGGCTTGCCTCTTAAAATTCCTTCCAATGAATGTAATGTCGTCAAGTCATTGACACGCGATTTATTTACTTACTGTGACGCTTATTTACTTGCACACAATACAGACGTTTCTTTTGGCTCACTTCTAAACTCATTGACTTATCCTTCGCTTTAGTTTTTGTTGATGCATTAGTAATATAAATAGATGCAGCTATTGCACGATAAAAAAAACTACGTGCAAATGCCATGTGGTTTTTTTATCGTGTTTTTTAAAGTAATTTTAATGGTCTTCCAATTTAACGTGTTACCATTGCCATTGCTTCACTTTCAAATTATTTATCTTTATCAATAAAAAGAATAAGTTGACAGCCTCCTTGGCGTAGCGGTAGCGAACGCGGCCGTTGCGCAAGGAGGCGCGGGTTCCATACCCGCACAGTGCAAATATTTGTATGCATGAATATAAATATTTGCACTAGTCTGGTTGTGCCTCGGAAAGCACGTTAAGCCGTTGGTCCCGGTTGCCATACGAACATCTAGTGGCAGTCGTTACGGGTTGTTGGAGCCCTCAAAAGTCTAACAATTGGTTTAACTGCAATGCTTAGATATCGCCTTCGGGTTGTAGAGGTCAGACGGCAGTTGCTTCACGGAAAATATTAATATTATATTATTATAAGTTTAGCCAAAATCAGCAGTTAGAGTGGTAAAGCGGACGCCAGACTCCAAAGCTGAAAAGCTACGGATGCGACTGGGATTAACGCTGAGATGATGATGATGATGATTAATAAAAAGAATAAGTAAAGAAATTTTTTATAAATATTGACACAAATGTATCAAATTACCACTAATTAATGCCACAACAATGTATGCAATAATCGCAATCAACTGCAAGTAAAAATAATATAAACTATAATTACAACAATAAATTAGTACCTACCAAGTGTAAGACAACTCGACTAAAATTGTACAATTCGTTTAATCAGTGAGTATTATTTCGTAATAGTCTTATCGGTACACGTGCAGTAGGCGGAAGACTTTGCAACCTACAAACAAACCGGTCTGGCCGGTCGTCAGTCTAGCCGGAGCCTTACTGACGACCAATAAACTCCGATTATTATTATTTACTCTGACTATTATTTTAATACTCGTGGTGGCCTAGTGGTTAAAACACTAGCCTCTCAAGTATGAGTATGCAGGTTCGATTCCAGCCCCCTAATCGGCTAACACATTTTTGTCAAATGATTGCGACTAGTTGGGATCGCTTGG